>JALIGW010000004.1:78763360-79083360 GCA_023053685.1 Diadophis punctatus similis | reverse complement strand
GGTCAAGCAGACGTATGATATATTCTACTACGCATGTCTGCATTCCAAAGGTTTCCTCCTTTCCTTTTCTCATCGCCATCTCTACCGAAGGTAGAAGTGATTTATCTCTTAGCCGATACAATGTAGTCCTAATAAGAATTCTTTATTATTTTTCTACTGAAATAAATATTTTGTTAATTAGATTTGAATCTCGGTTTTATTTTCTAAGTGAGTAAGTATGTTTTCAAAGAAGCCACGATCCATCGACCTCAGGAGGATTTATTTCTCCGCTAACATTTCAAGCCAAAGAAAAAGTTTGAAGGAGGGGCCAAAGAGGCCATCTACATCAAAGAGGCCATCTACATTAAGACTGAATAGCCCTCTCTCAACAGAGGGGGAGGGATATGACACCACCTATCTCCTGTTCACAACACAATCCTTTCAGCAGTTCCCAGAAGGTTCCACACGCATTTGCACCACTCAGGTGACCTTAAGGGCACTGATAAACCTCCAAGTGGCCTCAATGACTCTCTAAAAAGGATGCAAATGACCAGCTGTCTGCAAGGAATATAAATCCTTCCATTCCCCACCATCCAGTCAGAACTGAAGAAGCTTCTTGGGTGAGAAGCGAAACGTCTTCAAGGAAAAACAAAGGAAGTCCAGTGGCTTCTTGAAAAAGCACTTTTGGGTCATTCTAGAAGGCTAGAGAGGAGTCGGGAGCAAACTCAGCAGTCAGCTTTGCTGATCGGCCACGCCGCCACCAGGGGTGGGTTCTATTTAAATTCCCCATCAGTTCGCATCGCGACGGAAGTGCACGTTTTGCGTGCACGCGCAAGCCCGGAAATTGATCAAAAAATAGCTTCTGCACATGCACAGAAGCAAAAATTAGCTTCTGCCCATGCGCAGAAGCAAAATCAAACATGGCGGCGCCCACGGACCAGCACCGACAGAACCGTCTTCGTGACGTCACCGCCAGTTTACTAACGGTTCTTTTTTTTTTTAATAAAAAGTTTTTTTTTCACCAAACATACACAAATATACATACATATACCATATCATCAAAACATCCATAGTGATATATTTCTATCCAAAATATCATAAACATATCTCCTTAGTTGTTCCTTTTATACTTTTATCTCCAGTCTGCTTTCCTTCTATATTTCATACTACTCCCCTCCCTCTATCTCCCTCTCTCCCCTCTACCTTCTTTCTCCCTCTCTACCTCTTTCCTACTTCCCTCCTCCCTCTCTCCCCTCCCTTTCTACTTCCTCTTCCTCCCTCTTATCCTTCCCTGAGTACATCTAATGATCCATTCTATGGTTAGCAGAGTAGTAATTCAGAAACTCCAACCATTTGGAGCTATTTCTTAACCTTGTATCTTTCCCTTTATCTATACATATATTTAATACAATCTACCAGGTATATCTACTATTATTCTAATGCTGCCTCCTTCCTCCTATTCTTGTCGCCTGGATCTACCACCTCTAATTTTCCACTTTCTTCCAAATTAATCTCCATGGCTTAACTTCCAAGAATGTTCGTTATCTCTTATGCCTCTTAATTTTAGGCCGTTTTCTTCTCTCTCCTCAATTAGTATCTTTACTCGTCATTTTCTTTTCTTTTTTTAGTTCCATCATTTCTATGTGCCCTAGATATCTAAAGAACCGGTTAGAACCGGTAGGAACCCACTTCTGGCCACCACAAAAGGTCAACCACACTCTCACATGTGTATAATGTGTATAGCATCCCAACTGGAATGTATTTATGACGGGTACCTCAGATGAACCATGGCTGCTTGGGACAACACCCACACTGAAGGTCGTTTCCCAAATGAAAAGGGGACATTTGCTAACATGTCAATAAATCCAGACAAACCCACAGAACAGATCTGTCCAAAATAAGAAATCTAATTTCTTGAATGATGATCTTTGACTATTTGAAAAAAGTCATTCTATAGCAAACAGATGAACTTCCCAAGTCCAGCCCCAAAGAGATACTACTAATGGTGGATTTAGGACACAAATTCTCTGTTCAATGTTTTGATGGGTATTTTTTTTTAAAAAAAAGAAGCACAAAAATATTAAAGACAGAAAATATATTATAGTTATTTAGACGAGAGAGGTAAAAATAGGATACATACCCAACCAATGCATATGTTTTTCCTTTAGAATCAGGGTCATTGATAGCATTAATTATTGCCCGGGCTATATCAACCACCTATCAAATAATATTCAACAGAAAAAAATATTGATATGGTATATTGATATTTTGAGGTTAAGCAAAATATACAGGCAGTCCTCAGCTTACCACCACAATTGAGCCCAACATTTCTGCTGTTAAGTGAGTTGCACTCCATTTGTGCCACGGTGGCACAGTGGTTAGAGTGCAGTACTGCAGGCTACTTCTGCTGATCACCGGCTGCCAGCAGGTTTGGCAGATCGAATCTCACCAGGCTCAAGGTTGATTCAGCCTTCCGTCCTTCCGAGGTGGGTAAAATGAGGAGCCAGATTGTTGGGGGAAATATGCTTTTTAAAACCACTTAGAGAGGGCTGTAAAGCGGTATATAAGTCTAAGTGCTATTGCTATTTGTGACCTTTTTCGCCACAGTTGTTAAGTGAATCACTGCAGCTGTTAAGTGAATCACACGGTTGTTAAGCGATTGTGGCTTCCCCTACTGACTTTGCTTGTCGGAAGCCCAGCTGGGAAGGTGGCAAAAGGGGATCACGTGACCTCGGGACAGTCATAAATACATGCCAGTTGCCAGGCGTCCTAATTTTTTAAAAAAATAATTTTTATTGAAATTTCCAAATTTAAAAACAACACATTAAAAACAAACATAAGAAAAAACAAACATATAAAACACATATACATAAAATATACCTCTACTAGTACAGCTTTACATCATCGGTATTTTCCTTCTCAATTCTGCGTTTTCCTAATTGTGGCTAGTGTTTTGTGCATTAAACATTTTTATCTTTACTTATTTATTATATACACTATTAGCTATTAGCTAGTAATTATATACTATTATACATATTATATACCATTATATACATTACCTTACAACCATTAAGATTTAAGGTTACATCTATCACACCTTTCCTTCTTTATAACATTTATGATATTTCATATTTCTCTTTAGTCACACATCGATTTTGCTTTTCTTTTCGAGCCACTCATACCATCTATCCCAAATCTTTTCCTCTTGTTCTCTTAATTCCATAGTAAGTTTACTATGGCGTCCAAATTTTGATCACGTGACCATGGGGATGCTGCAACGGTTTTACGTGTGAAAAATTGTCGTCAGTCCCAGACCAAAGTTACAAATGCCGTTGTGACTTTGGTCACTAAACGAACGGCTGTAACTCAAGGACTACACAAACACGAAATATAATTGGTACTTACATAAACAGGCTGCTTCACGGTTTTCTTGCCAAAGCCAACCATAGGCACGCCGCCAACACGCCGCATCTCTGTATGAAAAGACATGTAAGTCTGTGACTTAAGATTTGGCAACAAAGCAAATTCTTCAAACATCCATCTAAAGATACCGTGAGGCTCAATTGGGCTAAAATGATTCCCTGAACTAACCAAAAAAAAACCAACAACAAAAAAACACTTTATCCAGTCTGTCTGTCTGTCTGTCTGTCTGTCTGTCTGTCTGTCTGTCTATCCATCCATCCATCCATCCATCCATCCATCCATCCATCCATCCATCCATCCATCCATCCATTTATTATTTATTTATTTGTGACATTTACATAACGCCTCACAGTGCAAGCATTCTCTAAGCGGTTTACACCAGTAAGCAATGTATATTTACATTGCCCCCAACAATCTGGGTCCTCATTTTACCTACCTCGGAAGGATGGAAGGCTGAGTCAACCTTGAGCCGGTGAGATTTGAACCGCTGACCTGCTGATCACAGCCAGCTAAAGTGGCCTGCAGTACCCCACTCTAACTGCTGCGCCACCTCGGCTCTTTTTATCAGTAGTGGGTTGTAAATCCCGCCACTACCGGTTTGAGCATGCGACGCTTCTGCGCATGTGCAGAAGCATCCCGGGCGGGTGGGCGGAACCAGGAGCAACCCACCACTGGTCTATATATATCCTGGTTTGACTATAATTCAGATGAAAGTGTATCCTTTTAAATAACAAATTAAAACATGATCAAGCAATGCAATACAGGTAGTCCTCAAAACGTACGGCCACCAAATACGGTACTTATAGAACTGTCTTCATCCTATTATACTGGCCTGTCCCACCCAGTCAGGCATGGGAGATAGGTTTCAGACCCTGTCAGTTAAAGAATTTTGACTGGCAGGGTCCAGGAAGAGAGCTTTCTCTGCTGTTGCCCTCGCCATGTGGAAGATTCTCCCCCAGAAGTGGGGTAGACCCCCACTCCTGGCCTTCAAAAAGCAGTTAACACATAGCTCCGTGGTCCTGCAAGGGGAGCCCAAAAGGAGCACACAGCCATGGGGCTGGTTGGCGCCCTGAGAGCCCCCCCTTTCGTCTTTTAAACTAATTTTTAACAGCATTCAATCATCCTTGCCTCCTTCCAAATATTACAAGTTGTTTTTATATTTTAACATTTTACTGAACACCGCCCTTCTCTGAGGAAGGTGGTGGTTAAAAAAGTGTGAAAAATAAAGTAAGCTTCCTTTGTCTTCTAGAGTCTGCAAATTCCAATCTTGGAAATCTTAAAGAAATAATTGATTCCACATCTTAAACAAGGTACATCTCTGTATCTGCTTAGTTGCGTTATCATTTTTGTTGTTTTTTTTTAATCAAAGAAGGCCTTTTGAAGAAAAATTTAATATACTATGCTAAGGTCAGCAGTTCGAATCCCTAGCGCCGTGTAACGGAGTGAGCTGCCATTACTTGTCCCAGCTTCTGACAACCTAGCAGTTCGAAAGCAAGTAAAAATGCAAGTAGAAAAAATAGGGACCACCTTTGGTGGGAAGGTAAACAGCATTCCGTGCGCCTTCGCCGTTTAGTCATGCCGGCCACATGACCACGGAGACGTCTTCGGACAGCGCTGGCTCTTCAGCTTTGAAACGGAGATGAGCACCACCCCCTAGAGTCGGGAACGACTAGCACATATCTGCAAGGGGAATCTTTACCTTTACCTTTTTATGTTGTAGAATCACTATGCTGTGATCCTGCAATTTTTCAATACTACTGTCAGAAATAAATGAATGGTGGGCTATAGCCAAGGTAATTTTAAAAATGATTGCAATTGGATATGCTTTACATGTAAGATCTGGAAAAAGTCTAACAGAACCCCAAAGGGCTTAATTACATATTCATATAGTCCAACATTCATAAAATTTGCACTACTCACAACAGGATTCCTAGCTATTATATAGATGGGAAACCCAAAAATTGTGGATAAAAAGGGCTAATTGTAGTATTTATACATCTAGTAACCATAAATTTACAATATTTTTAAATGATCAAAAAGGAAATGGTCCCCAACTGAGGCAAACTAACAATATTTCCTAGAATCACAAGAAACCAAAAGAAAGAGTTTAAGACCAAGATCTGAAAGGTTTATCTCTCTACAGATTTAAATGAGAACCTTACTTAGATTTAAATTTTTCCTATCAAGAATGAAACCACAGAATGGAAGGCAACTTCAGTACAGCCTTCATGACAGTGAGAAGATTTTGTCAAATACCTGTCTCTTCAGTAAATCTGTTTATATATTACAATAAGTATACTTACCCGCGTAAGAGTTTAAAAACCTATCTTCTCTCCCGTATATATCAGAAGGTTTCATAATGACGGCATCCGGAAATTCCTCCCTCACAACTTTTTCTCCTTCTGCCTACGATCAAGTCATTGAAAGATTGTCAAACTGCCCATGCAGATGCAAGGGAGATGTAAATTTCAACAGCCAAATCTTACAGAGGGCTCGTCCCAATTGTACATTGGATCGTTTCAATATCCTGGCCAAGATACGAAGCTGAACACCTGTCAGCAATGAGGAGAATCTTTAAGGGGAAACTGGCAACTGGTTTGGTTTAGCCAAAGTTTGGCAGCGATAAAAAATGAAAATGATTAAAATGAAAATGATAGCATATGGGTTTTTTCTCCCAGACACGGACTAAGGATAGTGCAAGGTATGTGCAAAACATACCTGACCAAACCAAGTTTGTTAAGTTGTAAACTCTGTTAATTAATCCTTAAAGACTTAATGATGAGCAGTAGCTTTCAAAGAGAATTGGAAAAATTCATGGAGGACAGGCTTAGGGCGGGGTGAAGTGCTACCGGTTTGGCCTAGTTCGGGCGTACCGTTAGTGGCGGCCGCCGATGGTTTGGAGAACCGGAGCGGCCGCAGCGTGAGGCTCCGCCCACCCACTCGGACGTTGCCAGTTTCTTCTTTTTAACCCTCTGCGCATGCGCAAAGCTTTCTGCACATGCGCCAGTGGTGGGTGTCTACCAGTGCGGTCCACTCTATAGCACTGGTAGCGGCCCGCTGGTGACGTCACAGTACCGGTGCAGTCGGTTGATTTTTTTTTAAATTTTCTTCTGCACATGCCCAGAAGCCGAGCTTCCAGCACTGCACATTTGCTGCCTTCCTACCCCACAGTGAGTCCAAGCAGGGGAGGATGGCTGAGGGAGCGCGTGAGACGCTGAAAGAATGGGCAGCAGGACCTATCTCAGTTCCCCTCCCTTCAGCAGTCTGAGAAGCCACGAACGCGCGGTGATGATCCCAGGCATTTTCACACGTTCGAGGCTTCTCAAGCTGCTGAGGGGAGGGGGAACGGGCGGCAGGAGCCTAGGATCATCGAATGGGGAGAAGCATTCAGGCCGGACGGAGCCTCCTAGAATAACTGCTGCCATGGTCTTGCTACTCCCGCTGCGGGGGGCTGCGTTGTGGGTGGGCAATGCCTTCCCGCTTCTCCGGGCGCTGCCAAGCTCCCGAGGCCCACGCCCACCCGGTCACATGGCTGGCAAGACACACCCACAAAATAAGCCACGCCCACAGAGTGGTAGTAAAAAAATTAGGAACCCGCCCCTGACATGCGCAGAGGGTGAAATAACACACGCGACGGTGGCACACGCGCGCAAAGCACGCACTTCCGAACCGGTAGGGAAGGTAAGTAGAATTCACCGCTGGGTTAGGGTTCTCCCCACGATCCTTAAAATATAATTGCAAAGCAGCAGGATGTAAAAATAAAAAAAGAGTAACTTACTTTAGTCCTAAGGTATTTTGAAGGACTTTTACTATCTGAGTTCAAGTGAGAAAAGTGAATCAATTTTTCTACTCCGGCCTGTTTTGAAAGGCGAGCAATCTCTCTAGGAATGGAAACGAACACGTCTTCATACTTGAAGTTTCTAAAACAGAACCAAAACCAAGAATTAGTGTCACTCCATGTTCATGGAAAAAGTCCCCCCCCCCAACATCATAATCAGGATACTGTTGCGCACAGAACTTAGAGAACATTTATTTATGGGTAGTCCTCGATTTACAACAGTTCATTTAGTGACTGTTCGAAGTTACAGCAATGCTGAAAAAAGTAACTTATGGCCGTTTTTCACACTTACGACCGTTGCAGCATTCCCATGGTCATGTGATCAAAAGTCAGACGCTTGGCAACTGGTGCATATTTATGACGGTTGTGGTGACCCCGGGGTTGTGTGATCACTTTTTTTGTGACCTTCCTGACAAGCAAAGTCAATGGGGAAGCCAGATTCACTTAACAACTGTGCTACTAACGTAGGTTGTAAAATGGAACAAAATTAATTTAAACAGCTGTCTCACTTAGCAACAGAAATTTGAGGCTCGATTGTGGTCGTAGGTCGAGGACCACCAGCATTAGATTTGTTTCTCTCCTTTATTTTGTCCAACTCGTGGCAGTGGGCATAAGCTCCTGCCTATTTTCCCCACAACAACCCTGTGGGGTTGAACTGAGGGAAGATACCACTAAGGCCTCTCTGGTACCATGACAGAGCCGAGTTGGTGCAGTGGTTAAATGCAGCACTGCAGGCTACTGCTAGTTCAGCAGTTCAGCTGTTCAAATCTCACCAGGCTCAAGGTTGACTCAGCCTTTCATCCTTCCGAGGTGGGTAAAATGAGGACCCAGATTGTTGGGGGCAATATGCTGAACTCTGTAAACCGCTTAGAGAGGGCTGGAAAGCACTGTGAAGCGGTATATAAGTCTAAGTGCTATTGCTATATAAGAGCCGGGGTGGCGCAGTGGTTAAATGCAGCACTGCAGGCTACTGCTAGTTCAGCAGTTCAGCTGTTCAAATCTCACCGGCTCAAGGTTGACTCAGCCTTCCATCCTTCTGAGGTAAAATGAGGACCCAGATTGTTGGGGGCAATATGCTGAACTCTGTAAACCGCTTAGAGAGGGCTGTAAAGCACTATGAAGCGGTATATAAGTCTAAGTGCTATTGCTATTGCTATGACGATCAATCCTCAATTTATTTCAACAGGGGGGAAATTTACCTTGTTTCCCAATCTCTTCCAACCAGGTTGATTACCACATGGCTGTTTTCGAGAGCTCTTCGGGTAGAATCTTTGTCGCGTGAATCCCATTCCTGGTGACCACAAAAAACACAAACTAAGTTAAATGATGTCAAACCTTTCACAGAGTATGCCCAGTAGTTTGTGGCCCATGTGACAGCAATAGCACCTAGACTTATATACCGCTTCATAGTGCTTTCCAATCCTAAGCCGTTTACAGAGTTCAGCATATTGCCCCCAACAATCTGGGTCCTCATTTTACCGACCTCGGAAGGATGGAAGGCTGAGTCAACCTTGAGCCGGTGAGAATCAAACTGTTGGCATTCGGCAGAATTAACCTGCAATACTGCACTCTAACCGCTGCGCCACCACAGCTCTTAACACTTTTGTCTAACAAGATCATACAAGTAGTCCTCAATTTATTTACTGACCAAAGTTACATTATTGAAGTGACTTATGACCATTTTTCACACTTATGACCATTGCAGCATCCACATGGTCATGTGATCAAAATTTGGATGCTTAGCAACTGCCAGACTTACTTAACAACCTTGTTGCCAACTTAACAACTGCAGTGACTCACTTAACAACTGTGTTAACGAAGGTCGTAAAATGGGGCAAAGCTCACTTAACAAATGTCTCACTTAGCAACGGAAATTTTGAGCTCAATTGCGGTCGCAAGCCGAGGACTACCTGTATTACGCTCTTCCTAGCACGCATCAAGTTGTGAGATAAAAGAATCACAGGAAAGGCAAACTCTGAGTTGAAATAGTTCAACTTGTTTTTTGTGCCTTTGTAAGGATTTGAGGGGAACTCACACCATACCATAAAAATAAGCTGTCCTAGGTCACCCATGGGCCGAAGGTACAGGAGATCGTACTCATCACAGCGATACGGGATGACGACTTGAGAACCGATACGGCCTAGAAGAAATAAGTTTATTTGGAATGTTGTAATTACAGGAAATTAAACATCCCTACGACCATTTAGGTCCCACAGAGTCGGTCTCCTCCAGGTCCCTTCAACCAAACAATGTCAGTTGGCGGGCCCTAGGGGGAGAGCTTCCTCTGTGGGGGCTCCGGCTCTCTGGAACCAACTCCCCCCAGAGATCCGAACCATTCCCACCTTGCTGGCCTTCCGGAAAGCCATTAAGACATGGCTCTTCCTGCAGGCGGGATGATTGAGATTGTTGTTTGTGTTGTTTTTATCCTTTTAATCACTATCTTATTATTGTTGTTGTTTTTATAGTATTTTTATTGTATACAGCTGTTCTTATATATGTTGTACGCCGCCCTGAGTCCCCAATTAGTAGGGCGGCCTATAAGAATCGCAAATAAATAAAAATAAAATAAAAATAAATTAAGTCATAAACACTTTTTACACGTCAGATTGCAAAAATGGTCTTCAGCCAGGCATTAACACCCTCTGAGTTTTCAGAAGCCCTGTGCCCCATGGTCTAGAGCAGGGGTCCCCAAACTTGGCATAGCTGGCTGAAGAATTCTGGGAGCTGAAGTCCACGTCTTAAAGTTGCCAAGTTTGAAGACCCCTGGTCTAGAGCAGTGGCCCCCAATTTTTTGGGTACCAGGGACCGGTTCCGTGGACAGAGGTTTTTCCGTGGACCAGAGGGGGTGTGGTTTCACGTGCTGCCTGCATCCCGCAGATGGGGCTTTGCTTATTTGCACGGCCCGGTTTCTGGCATGCTGTGGCCAGATGTTGGTCTACGGACTGGGGGTTGGAGACCCTTGATCTAGACAAGACAGGGGAGGCGTGGCCAACGTCACGGCGCTACAGGTGTTTTTTGCGGTAGCTCCGTGGGGAAATCCCGAATCCCAGCTGTTTGGGGAACCGGACTGGAACTGGGTCGGAACCGCCCTGGAGAAGCGGCGAAGAGGAGAGGCACAGATCAGTGGTTTGGGGGGGATCGCAAACCCCCCCAGGGAGCCGACAGCAGCCTCCCGACCAACAGCCGAGGGAAGGCGGCTTGAGTCGCCATTAGCTGGGACGGCCACAGCAAGAAGATTGGAAGGGAGAATAAAGAGAAGTCAACCTGGTGAGATGATTTTCAATTGATCTAGACAAGACAGTTTGGTCTATAATGAAGGCAGTGGGCTAGAAAGTGGGAGATGGTGAGTTCTCGTCTCACCTTAGCCATGAAAGCCAAAACTCTCGGGATTGTTGTTGTGGGGAAAACAGGAGGAGGAAGGAGTATTAGGTTTGTTTCTGTCTCGAGTTATTTGTAACTGGGATACAAATAAATAAACAAACCAAAACATTTATATTTCCCCTACGCTGGGGAAAAACAATGCTCCAGTTTTCTAACCTACTTTTATTTCATGGGTTCGAATGGAGATGGAGACCTTGCTCTTGAGGAAGAAGTCATTTAGCTTAGAGAGAAAGCCCAACCCTCTGATATGAAAGCCTTTGCCTGCCCTTAATCTTAAAGTGCCAATATAAGCCATACGAAATATTTAAATAGACACAAACGTTCCATGCTCTGAATGGAAGCGATTAAAACCACCTAATAGTGGGTTTGCGCTGAGAAAATATGTTGCTTTTAAGAATTAGGAAGAACGTATCTCACCTTACACGTAGTCACAAATAATTGTTTTTTAATGTCTGTTAATCAAACATTATAAAATAACTAAGTTAACAAAATCCATGATGCATAGAAAAAAGGATTTAGAAAATCCAAAGACATATATTAAAAAGTTACCATATGTAAAATATTACCATATTGTAGCCTATTGAAATACATTTTAAAAAATCAATCCAAATTGAGTGGAATCACCATTCCTGTCTCTGATGTTCCATTATTTTAATTCTTTCATGCAACTTTTTTTCCCCTAATGTAGCAACGGAAATGAATCCACATTTCAATTATATTACCTGGAGTTTTCCAACGTTTGAGCAATTATTATTTTAGCTGCTAAATCAAATACGTAATAAACTTATTCTAAGCTTAAATTCATTCTTGTGTGAAATAAACAAAAATGTTAAAAAATATATTTATGTAGTTATTTACCAAGGGATACAACTAAATTATATTAAAGTAACCAAAATATCTTTACAATCCCCAAGGCATGTCACAACTATTGAGCACCCCTAATGTTTAGAAATAGAAAGTTGAAAATTTTTTGATACACCCTAAATTGCAGTTAAGTTTAGTTCTGGGAAGAATGCAGTTTTTTGTTTAGTGGTGGCACTCACCTCCCTCAAAATTTTATGCCATTTTTATGAGTCATGTGACAGAGGGTTCTTAAATAAAGTTTACGCCTTAAAACTATAAACTGAACTTGTGCACTCCTGCCCCACACTTCTGACAAGTAAAACTAATGATTTATCGGGATTGGGAAAAATATATATACATTTTAATGTTGCATTTTACACTCTCTAGAAAACAATGCGAAAGCCTTGCAACGTCTGTTTTATTGGAAATAAGAAAAAAAAGGAGAATTTCTGGAAAAAAACCCACATTTTAATAGGCAGAATGAGTGTGGTTCCTTTTACATAACTTGCGCAATATGGATTTTATTTTTGAAGAGGACAACTCTCGTTCATTGTCAATGGAGATTCAATGGAAAAAGCACCTTTGGCACAACCATGACCTGGATGACTGAGAATCCCATAGACTTTTAGCTATGCACTTTGGGATAAACACCCTTTGAATGGTGTGGGAGTATGAACGGATTTCCAGAAAAATTGCAGACTACAGGGACCATTTGCGCTTCAGTTTGAGATGCAGACAACACAGACTCATCCCCAACAGCCTGCGCCTGTCTTCAACAGTGAAGGGACACAAGGCGGAAAACATCCTGCAGAAACCACAGCTTCACAACACAGTCCTTTCAGCAGTTCCAAGAAGGCTCCACACCCATTTGCACCACTCAGGTGACCCTGAGGACACAGATAAACCTCCAAGTGGCCTCAACGGCTCTCTAAAAGGATGCAAATGACCAGCTGTCTGCAAGGAATATAAATCCTTCCATTCCCCACCCTCCAGTCAGAGCTGAAGAAGCTTCTTGGAGGAGAAGCGAAAAGTCTTCAAAAGGAAAAAACAAGAAAGTCCAGTTGCCTCTTGAAAATGCACCTTTGGGACAACTCTCATTCACCAAACTTGGAAAAAAGAAAGGGACATTTCCTGCCTTTAATCAAATATTCTTAACATGCGGCATCTTGAAAAATACTGGCAGGTTGCAACTTGCTTTGGGCATTCCTGCCCAGCATAACCAGCCAAAGAGAAAATAATTAGAGGGTTTTTTGTACTTATATATATATTTATTTTATTCAGAACAAAGTTAAAATATAAAATACAAACTAAAAAAAAAAGCCCAAGAGGACATAAAGGAAAAAGAACACAAAACACAAAGCAGTCAGAACATTAAAAATGATGTAACAAAATAAATAAATAAATAACAACACACACACACATACATACATAATCATTGAGCTATACTTGGGAAAATTATTTTTCCATTCAAAATTTATTCAGAATCTGGCGATAATCTATTTTATTGTAACAATGGTATGCAGGTATCAAAAGATATCTTTTTTGTAAGATCCATGAAAAAAAGCAAGAGAATTTAAAGAAATTTAAATTCAGTGTGTATACTAACACTTTTTCTAAAATTCTTTGCTAATTCATGACAGCCACATTTGAAAATAGCTTCATTCTCTTTTAAACGTCCTGAATACTAAATTATATCAACTTCATATTTTTGTTACTTATGCCTATGATATGATCATTTTATGAAAAATCATTCTGATGATTTTGCTCATTTTAAAGAAATTTTAAGATACTGCTAGAGGATAAATTTGTATCATTTACCTTCATAATTGAATGGCGTATTGATTATCGAATATGTTAAGTCGGATGAGCAATACATTGATAAACAACAACATTCATTTAATAAATGAAGTCTATCCTGTTCATATATTACCTAGGTGATTAACAATATATCGGCCCACGAATCCTGTAGCCCCAAAGACTGTGGCAACAATACCACTGACCGAGGAACGTCCACTGCGTCCGTGTGGCATCACCGTATAATGAATTGAGCGATCTTGTTGAAGAAGCGACAATACTCCTGGGGAAATGCCATACCCTAAAACACAAGAACATTGAACATAATTCATATGAATGCACACTCATCTCCAAGATTTCACCTCACTCATTGCTGAGATACAGGTTTAGGCCCTGACTTACCACCACAATTGGACCCAAAATTTCCAATGCTAAGCAAGACAGTTGTTAAGTGAGCTTTGCCCCATGTTACAACCTTTCTTGCCACGGTTATTAAGTGAATCTCTGCCGTTGTGAATTTAGCAGCACGGTTGTGAAGTGAAGCTGGTTTCCCCATTGACTTTGCTTTGTGTCGGAGGGTCGCCAAAGGAGATCACGTGACACTGCAACCGTCACAAATATGAGTCAGTTGCCAAGCGTGTGAATTCTGATCTGGTGAGCAAGGAGATGCTACAATGGTGGTACATGTGAAAAACGCTCATAATCCACTTTTTTCAGTGCTGTTCTAATTTCAAACGGTCCCTAAATGAACTGTTGTAAGTCAAGGACTCCCTGAATACATTCCCCTTTATCTTGACTATAACGACAAATTTATTCTGCGCAACCCCATCTCATTGTGAGCTTTAGCTTCCCTGGTATCAACTGAGAAAATTAGTTGAGCCCTTTTTTTTTGGTAATGTGTCCCTCGGTCACCTTCTTTCTTTGATCCTTCCTGATTTTCAGATCCTGAAATAGCTTTTCTGCTACTTTTGCTTGCAATAACAGAATAACAAGAGTTGGAAGGGACCTTGGAGGTCATCTAGTCCAGCGGCACTCAAAGTTTTGTGTATCGAGGACCGGTTCCATGGACCTGGGTTTGTGTGCTGCCTGCATCCCGCAGATAGGACTTCACTTGTTTGCATGGACCTGTTTCTGGCATGTCATGGACCGGTGTCCCCTGGTCTAGAGATAGTTTGGTCTATGATGAAGGCACTGGGCTAGAAAGTGGGAGACGGCGAGTTCTAGTCCCACCTCAGCCATGAAAGCCAGCTGGTGACCTTGAGCCATTCATATACTCTTTGGGTTGTTGTGGGAAAAACAAGAGGAGGTAGTAGTATTAGGTATTGCCGCCTTGAGTTATTTGTAGCTGGGATACAAATAAATAAATAGACCAAAACATTTCTATTTCCCCTACGCTGGGTGAAAAAAAATGCTCGTTTCCTAATCTACTTTTATTTCATGGGTTAGAACAGAATTGGAGATGGTCCATGGACCGGGGGGGGGGGTTTGAGGACCCCTAATCTACTCCAACCCTCTGCTCAGGCAGGAAATTGCCTTGCGTCCTTGCACCTACTCTGGGTTACAGGCAGTCCTTGACTTACAGCAGCTCGTTTAGTGACACAACGGCACTGAAAAACGTGACTTATGACCGTTTTTCACACTTACGACCGTCGCAGCATCCACGGTCACGTGATCCAAATTTCAGCTGTCTGGCAACTGTTCCATATTTATGACCGTCCCGGGTTACGTGATTTCTCCCATTTTGCGACCTTCTGACAGGCAAAGTCGATGGGGAAAGCCGGATTCACTTAACAACCGGGTGACTAACTTGTCAACTGCGGTGATTCACTTAGCAACCGTGGCGGGAAAGGTGTTAAAACGGGGGCACAACTCACTTAGCCAATGTTTCGCTTAACAACCGAAACGTTGGGGCTGTTTCGGTCGTAAGTCGAGGACTACCACTACTCAACCCCCACAGAGGCTTTTTTTGCACGACAGGGAAGGAGATGGGGCGGCTTCAGAGCGCTTTCCCCCCCCCCCCGGGGAAGCCACGGAGAGCCGCTTTCTCGCCTGACCGGCTGTAGCGAGGCCACTCCGGGAAACGGCAGCGTCGGAAAAATAAAGCCGCCCTTCGGGCGTCCTCCCGGTGACCTTCCCAGACAAGCGTCGCCGGGCCTGCGACGAAGCCCCGCCGCTCTCTTGCCCGGGCCGAGCCCCAGGAGGGGCCACCGGGCGCCCCTCAGTCGCCCTCCGACCCCGACTTACGCTTCCCGTGGGCGGAAAGCACCGCGCGAGGAAGGACGCGCACGAAAGCCGCCATCTTCCCCGGCCTTGGTGCAGAGCCCCGCCCCCAGCGCTACGGCGGCCTCCGAAGACCAAACCGCGGGCTTCGACGTCCGTCTGCGGAGCGCGCTCTCGCGGCCAAAGGCGGTGGGCGGGGCCTAAGACGCGGAAATGGAGATGAAGCTAGACGGGCGACCCAGCAGTAACTTACAGCTGTTCGGTTGTTTAAGCGAGTCGCCGCAGTTGTTAAGGGAGCCATGCGGTCGTAAAGCGAATCTGGTTTCTCCCATTGATTTTATTTGAGAGAAATCAACTTTCTGACAAATACAAATAATACAAAAATAAATACTACCGGTAATACAAATACAAATAATACAAAAATAACTAATACAAATAATACAAAAATAAATAGAAAAAGAAAAATACAAATGGTGATCATACAGCCCAGAACAGTTCAACTGTCATAAATACATGCCAGTTGCCAAGCATCAGAATTTTGATCATGTGACCATGGAAATGCTGCAACGATCATAAGTGAAAAATGATCACAAGTCACATTTTCTCCCCGTGCTATTGTAACTACTAAACGGTTGTAAAGTCGAGGACTACCTGTATTAAGAAAGATGCAAATTCTACTGGGAATTTGCTGGGGTGATATCTGTGAATTTGCCACTTGTGGAATGTTATTTAGGATCACTATTGTTTCATTTTCACATCTAATTAATGTCTTACTGTTTCATTTGTTGTTTTTTGACACATCACATATATCAAATGTAGGTATCATTTGTTTCTGCACCATGTACAAAGATTTAACCTCCCCCTTAATATTTTTTGCTTTGTCTGAATTATTTTGTGATTCATTTTTGTGTTGGCAAAAAAGACCCTTTGGAAATGTTTTCTCTCCCAGATTTACCAACCAGGTCTTTAGCTCCATGCAAACTTGGGATGCCTGTGTTTGAAGATTGATAATTGTTTTTAATAGATGGTTTTGATGGTTTTGATATTTATGATGCTTTTATTTTTGTTGTGAGCCGACCAGAGTCCTTTGGGAGTTGGGCGGCATACAAGTTAAACAAACAAACAAACAAACAAACAAACAAACAAACAAACAAACAATACACATTTAATTGTTCTTAAATAAATTCCTATTAGAATCTTGTATACGAGAAAAGAGCAATTATTGTTTTTTTGACAGATTAAAACAAAAAGATTCTGTTTTGATGAGATAAATTTGAAGGTATTATATTTACATTTAAACAGCAGAGTATTGACTGAATTCTGCCCAGAAGGTGAGAAAAATTGTAAAAAAAAAGTTTTTAAAGAGGAATTAGAATTTCAAATGGAGGTGTCAGATGAGATTACACAAAACTCCCAACCAGTGAGTAAAGGTCTGTAGAGATTCTCAGTCACCCAGGTCATGATTGTGCCAAAGGTGCTTTTTCAGGAGGCAACTGGACTTTGTTTTTTCTTTTGAAGACGTTTTGCTCCTCATCCAAGAAGCTTCTTCAGCTCTGACAGGATAGTGGGGAATGGAAGGATTTATATTCCTTGCGGACAGCTGGTCATTTGCATCCTTTTAGAGAGTCGTTGAGGCCACCTGGAGGTTTATCTGTGTCCTTGAAGTCGCCTGAGTAGTGCTCTTGGTTCCTGTAGTCTGCAATCCCTACCCACCCCTCCGGAAATCCATTAATACTCCCACGCCATTCCAAGGGTGTTCATCCCAAATTGTATAGCTAAAAGTCTGTAGAGATTCTCTGTTGCACTTGTTGGGTCTCCCAACAAGTGCAACAGGAAACAAAGGGATTATACTGAAAGATGTAAAGATTTTGCAATACTTAAGATGGAAGAATGGTTGATGAAGATGATGGAACTTGTTGGGAAGGCCAAACTGACTCTATTGATTAGAGAAATGACAATATCTATGTTTAATGCTATCTGGAAACTCCTTAAGGACTTTTTGTGGAAAACAGAAAAGAGGAATTTATGAATTATAGTTTTGATGATTAGAAGGGATATATTATGGAAAGAAAAGTGACATGTTATATGTTTAGAGAAAGAGGTAAATGTATAATTGTAATGTATACAATTATAAAATGTATAACTGCTGTGAAGAAGTCGCTCCTGAGAGTGGACAATTGAAACTAATACTATCTAGTCTACATTTAGTACTGAAATCATACAATAGCTTGCACAATCAGCAAAACCTTTGATCTGTGAAAAAACACTGCTACCAAAGCATTATTCAAGGAAGCTGGAAAATATTTTTAATTAATCATTGAAATCTTCCAACAATATAGGAGCAAAAAGTCATCTATGAATCAATAAAATAGTCATCAGTACTGGCAGCTTCCTCTGTTTCCATAGATTTAATAATACGGTATCAGTAGTATCTGGAGACAGCAGAATAGAAGAAAAAGAATTGGAGAAAGTCACAAAAGACCTGAAAATAGAAGTAGAATAACTGTGGCAAAGGAAAGCAAAGGTGGTACCAATAAGAATAGGTATCTTGGATGCAATCCCAAAATATCTGGAACACAACTTGAACTCCATCGGCATTGACAAAATCCCCATTGGTCAATTGCAAAAGGTAGCTTTACTCGGAGTAGCTTACATCCTGCAACGAGACCTTTGACACCATGAAACATCTACCTCTGCCTATCTCAGATCCTTGGGAAGGACTTTATAGGTGGATAAAAATGCCAAATCCAGTCTAAACACTTAGAAAATCTGAACACTGACAAAATTTCCATCTGTTAAATTAGAAAAGGCTACTTGGATCTGCATATATACTGTGTCGATACATAACAACATCCTAGGTTCTAGGGAAGAACTTGACGTGAATGAGAGCCAATATCAGCTAAAGAAAAAAAAGAAAAGAAAAGCTATGATTTCAGGTTGTATATATAATAATAAATATAATTAAATTTCAATTTTGCAGGGATCAATAGCTCTCTCTCTATCATCTCTCTATTATCTATATTCTATCTCTATATCACTCCATCTATCTCTCTATCCATCTCTTGTCTATTATCTGTCTATCTAATTACTCTCTCTATCTCTCCATCTATTTCTCTATCATTTATGTATTGTCTGTCTATCTCTGTCTCTGTCTCTGTCTCTCTCTCTCTCTCTCTCCTATCTATTTATCATCTATCTTATCTATTTATCATCGCTCTCTCTCTCTCATCTATCTATTTATCATCTATCTTATCTATTTATCATCTCTCTCTCTCTGTCTCTTATCTTATCTTTCTATATCTCTCTCCATCCATCGATCCACCTACCCATCCATCTAATTACTCTCTCTATCTCTCCATCTATTTCTCTATCATTTATGTGTTGTCTGTCTGTCTATCTGTCTCTGTCTCTCTCTCTGTCTCTCTCTCTTTTCTATCTATTTATCATCTATCTTATCTATTTATCATCTCTCTCTCTCATCTATTTATCATATATCTTATCAATTTATCATCTCTCTCTCTCTCTCTTATCTTATCTTTCTATATCTCTCTCCATCCATCCATCCACCTACCCACCCATCTATCATCCATCTATCCATCCATAGATCTACCTACCCATCCATCTATCATACATCTCTCTCTCTAATCTATCATCCATCTCTCCCTCCCTCCCCCTTTCTCTCTCACCTACCTACCCACCCACCCACCCACCAATCATTTTCTATCTTTATCTATCTATCTATCTATCTATCTATCTATCTATCTATCTATCTATCTATCTATCTATCTATCTATCTATCTATCTATCTATCTATCTATCTATCTATCTATCTATCTATCTTCTATCTAACATATCAAAAAGTTCTCCAAAAGGCTACTGCCCACCATCTGGAAAAATAATTGATGAAGGAGCCATGTCCATCCTGGATCTATTGCACAGTTCAGCCTTTTGGGTCCTTAACTTGTACCAAAAAAGAAGAAGAAAGAATTGAGCAATAGGAGGAATTGACGGTCAGTTCAGTTTTACAGGAAGAAATATCCAGTATTGCTGTGGATCTCATCTTTGAAAAAGCATCGCTGTCCCTAATTTAATCCCCGCAAAACCCGGCCATAAATGCACCATGGACTGATCCTCAACCTTTTTGTCATTTCACCATTTTCCTCCCAAGCTTTGACTAACTGCTGAGCCTCCTTCTGATGGTGTTGATGATTGCCATGGAAACAGCAGAGTGACCTGGGCATTGTGACTCCAAGGTCCATTCTGACAAGAGAGGATGAGAGAGGAGGCCACACTGTGGGGAGCCTTTGAGGAACATCCTGGAAGTTTGGCCTAAAAGCCTGCTTTTGGGGAACTCTTTGTGAGTCCTCACATTGATGTTCTAGAGGTAGGCCAAGTTCCTCCATTCTGTGGTCAACGCAGGCCAAGATGTGTAAGCTCCAGAGATCCAACGGTCTCTACCTTAAGGGATGGGCCAGCAAAGGAAGTCTAAATCTTGTAAACCTGTAGGATCTGATTGTGGGTTTTTTTAATTGTCCTGTTTTTGGGGGGTAGTCTTGGTTTTAATATGTCTTTGTTTTTGGTACGCAGGGAGGGAAGGACAGTAAACCTTCCTTACCAGCCTCCTCAGCAGGAAGTGATGGAAATTGTAGCAGGTGAGAACATCCCTCAGTTGGTGTCAGTTGGTTCCCTACTTCCAGATTCAGATGGTTGTCTCCCCAAGTACACATTTCTTTCAAGCCACCTTGCTTAATTAATCAATTATTAATTCTTAGAGGGTCTATTGTTGCACAGGCAGCAAAACTGCACTAAATGTGCGTGTTAAAGCAGCTAGGATTCACTTGGTTTGCTAAGCCTTAATGCCCTTCCCTTAAATTCTGCTTGACGGTGATGCTATCCATTCAGACTACAGAATAATAAGAGTGGGAAGGGACCTTGGAGGTCTTCTAGTCCAACCCCTGCTCAAGCAGGAGGGGCCCTATACCAGGGTTGTCAAACTCAAGGGCCGAGGGCCGGATCTGACCCACGGGGCTGCCCTGGAAACAGCAAAGGACTGACCCACTTTGCCTCTGCCAGCGAAAACTGAGTTCGTGAGGGCCGTGCGCAGCCCTCCCGACCTCCATTTTCACTGGCAGAGTGTTTCAGGAGGCCATCGCAGCCGAAAACAGAGCTTGGGAGCCCGTTTTTGCTGGCAGAGCACTTGAGCCGCCACAGGCGCCCCCGAAATGAGTGACGTTGAGCTGGCCATGCCCACCCAGGCCATGCCCATCCCTGCCCCCCCCCCAAGGTTAAACACAATCCTGATGCGGCCCTCAATGAAATTGAGTTTGACACCCCTGCCCTATACCCACCCAGGGGTGATATTCAGCAGGTTCTGACAGATTCTGGAGAACTGGTAGCGGAAATTTTGAGTCGTTCGGAGAACCGGCAAATACCACCTCTGGCTGGCCCCAGAGCGGGGTGGGAATGGAGATTTTGCAGTATCCTTCCCCTGGGGTGGGGAGGGAATGGGGATTTTGCAGTATCCTTCCCCTGGAGTGGGGAGGGAATGGGGATTTTGCAGTATCCTTCCCCTGGGGTGGGGAGGGAATGGGGATTTTGCAGTATCCTTCCCCTGGAGTGGGGAGGGAATGGGGATTTTGCAGTATCCTTCCCCAGGAGTGGGGAGGGAATGGGGATTTTGCAGTATCCTTCCCCAGGAGTGGGGAGGGAATGGGGATTTTGCAGTATCCTTCCCCAGGAGTGCGGAGGGAATGGAGATTTTGCAGTATCCTTCCCTTGCCATGCCCACCAAGCCACACCCAAAGAACCGGTAGGGAAAATTTTTGAATTTCACCCCTGCCTATACCATTCCTGATGGCTGTCCAATCTCTTCTTAAAGCTCAGTGGTTAAGACCCTGGACTTGTCGGCTGGAAAGCCAGCAGCCCAGGTTCAAGACCCAAGCGCCACATGACAGGGTGAGCTTCCATAGTTGCCTCACCTCCTGCCAACTAGCAGTACAAAAGCATGCAAATGTGAGTAGATAAATAAGTACCACTTCAGTGGGAAGATAACAGTGTTTCGTGGTATCATGCTGGCCCCATGACCACAGAAATGTCTTCCGACAGCACTGGCTCAAAGGCCTTGAAACAGAGGCGAGTCGGCAACAACTAGGGAAGTAAAATCCACAGGGATTCCTTTACCTTTACCTCCATGTCATATACCGGTAGTAGGCCTTGTTTTAATTGTGATGCTTCTGACTCAAATAAACAAACAGCAGAACCTGTGGGGCCTCCTTGGATAATTTCTGGAGATCATGCAAGAGAATGTGTCCCAAAGGTAGTTTTTCAAGAGGCAACTGGACTTCCTTGTTTTTCTTTGAAGAGGTTTCGCTTCTCATCCAAGAAGGTTCTTCAGTTCTGAAGAAATCAGAAGTTAAAACTGAAGACGCTTCTTGGATGAAAGAAAAACAAGAAAGTCCAGTTGCCTCTTGAAAAAGCACTTTTGGCACAACCATGACCTGGATGACTGAGAATCCCCATAGATATGCAAGAGAATAACCCCAAGAGCAGTGGTGAAATCTACTCACCTTCCTTACCCGTTCGGAAGTGCACGCTTCACGCACTTTTAATCCACGCTATGCTCGTGCGCGTACTTGTTCACCCTCTGCGCATGCGCAGAACGCTTTGCTCATGCGCAGAGGGTTTAAAAAAAAGGAAATGGCGACGTCCGGGCAGGTGGGCGGAGCCTTGCGCTGCCGTCGCTACTGGTTCTCTGAACCACCAGCAGCCGCTGCTACCGGTACGCTTGTACCAGGCCGAACCGGTAGCATTTCACCCCTGCCCAGGAGGCATCACTGTTGAGATCCTGAACATTTCCTGGCTCCCAAGGGCAGCTCAGTTATCTCACATTTCGTAGCAGCAGAAAAGGAAACATATAGGAAAGATCTTCTATATGATGCGAGCTTGCCCAAAAGTTGAATTCCTCTGCTAATACTGTATCACCTTCTGTGATCCTGCAGAAGTAGAGGACACCGGCAGCCCCACCCGTGGCCGGAAAAAACTGGTAAGTGCCAAAACTTTTTTTCTTTTTCCCCTTCGATATTTTTTTTAGTTTCCCCTTCAATTGTTTTTTTCAGTTTGAAAAAAAACTATCGTGTTTTTCCCCAAAATAAGACCCTGTCTTATATTTTGTTTTCACCCCGAAATAAGCGCTTGGCCTTATTTTCGGGGAGGTCTTATTATTTTGGGGTGCGTGGAGCAAGGCGTAGAGCCGAGGTGGCGCAGTGGTTAGAGAGCAGTACTGCAGGCTACTTTAGCTGACTGTGTTCATTTGAGTTCAGCTGTTCAGATCTCACCGGCTCAGGGTTGACTCAGCCTTCCATCCTTCCGAGGTAGGTAAAATGAGGACCCAGATTGTTGGGGGCAATGTAAATATATACATTGCTTAATGGTGTAAACCGCTTAGAGAGTGCTTGCACTATGAGGCGGTATATAAATCTCACTAATAAATTAATAATAAGACGGGGCTTCTCTTGCTGCCTTACCCAATTTCCAGCTCTGTCTCCCTAACCTTAATCAGAGGAAATGGTATTTTCCGGGGAGGGCTTATTTTTGGGGAGGGCTTACCGTATTTTTCAGAGTATAAGACGCACCTTAGTTTTTGGGGAGGAAAATAGGGGGGGGGGAAATCTGCCTACCAGATATTCATCTGGCTAACATCCTTAGTCTGGTCAGCTTCAGCACATTATTTTATCCCCTGGTTAGGACTTTAAAAAAACCTTCTTTGGAGAGAGTAACAATGAAAGAGCCTGCAAGCCGGTAAGAGCTGGGAAGATCATTAGCACCTGGTTAGGGCTAGAAAAAAACTTTTTCGGAGCAAGTAGAGCAATGAAAAAAAACCTGCAAAGACTTAGGGCTGGAAAAACCTTCTTCAGAGAGAGTAACAATGAAAAAGCCTGCAAGGTAAGAGCTGGGAAGATCGTTAGCACCTAGTTAGGGCTGGAAAAAAGCTCCGAAAAAGTTACATTCAGAGTATAAGACGCACCCAAATTTTCAGCCACTTTTAGGGAAGAAAAAGGTGCGTCTTATACTCCAAAAAATATGATATTTTGGGGGGAGGGCTTATTTTGGGGGGAAGGGCTCATTTTTTTCGGGGAAACACGGTATCCAGCATGAGAAAAGAAGGTGACTGGCTCAACACAATCAAGGTGAAATGTCCAGCCTTCACGTTAGCTGTCATTTCTTCTCCTCTCAGATGTCAGAGAACATTGACTGGTTACAGAGTCAGAGTGGACTGTGTAAAGTTGAGCGTTACACACCCGGTGAGGAGAAGGAGGAGGAGAAGGAGCAACAGAACTGGACGGTAAGGAGACAGCCTGTTCTGCCAGCAGGCTTGGTGGAACAACAGATATGGAGGTCCAGGAAGCCATAAGAGCTTGTTCCACTGGCTACAAATAAATTCTCCAGTCAGTAGGGTCTAGAGCAGGGGTGTCAAATTCAATTTCATTGAGGGCCGCAGCAGGGTCGTGTTTTACCTCAGGGGCCAAGGGTGGGCGTGGCCAGCTCGATGTCACTCGTGTCGGGGGCACCTGTGGTGGCCCGAGCGCTCTGCCAGCGAAAACATGCTCCCGAGCTCTGTTTTCGGCTGCGACGGCCTCCTGCAACCCTCTGCCAGCGAAAACGGAGTTGGGAGTGCCGCCCACGGCTCTGGCGAGCTCCATTTTCGGCTGCAACAGCCTCCTGCAACCCTCTGCCAGCGAAAACGGAGCTCGGGAGGGCCGCACGCAGCCCTCCCGAGCTCCATTTTCACTGGCAGAGGCACCGCGGGCTGGTCCTTTGCTGTTTCCAGGGCAGCCCCGCGGGCCAAATCTAAGCACCCCGTGGGCCGGATCCAGCCCCCGGGCCTTCAGTTTGACACCACTGGTCTAGTGAAAGATGATGTGTCTGGGACTGGATTTTTAATATCCAGTTTAAACTCCACAGTTTAAACTCCACAGTTTTCATATTTGGGATTTGACAAGATATCCTTGGCAAGTTGCATAGCATAGCATCTTTTCTGTTCAGAAATATTTTCCTGCCTCACCAGTGGCTCTTGTTTTCAAACGAAGGCCAGAAACCTCTTTTGTGGTCCTTGGGGTGGGATGAGGAGACTGGCTTGGGGAGTATCAGCTAGAGACCTCTTTTGTGATCCTTGGGGTAGGATGGGGAGTCTGATTTGGGGAATATCAGCCTTGGAATGATCAGAAGTCAGTCTTGCACACAAAGCCATTAGTCTCATCAGGAATGTCCCTGTAGTTTTCAGCACGAAACTGCCCACCATTCATGATGGTGATACAGGGATGAGGCTTGGGGAAGGGGTAATTTTGACAGGTTGCTCATCCCATTATCTCATTTTTTTTTGAGTGCGTCAAAGCAATGTGAGAGTCTGCGCACCGGCTCCACAAGTCTAACCATCATTTGCTTGGTGGCCTTTGGAAGGCAGCAAACGGTGATTGATGGCATGATCTGTAAAAGCCGGAACAGGAGATCGGGGGATCTAATATGCTCTCTCTCAAATCTCATGGAACGGTTGTCACAGCTTGAGTCTGTTCAAAACTCACCCTCTGCAAGCCTGTGGCATATAATGGATGCCATCTGGGATGTTTTAGAGGATAAGAGAAAACAGAATGGCAGTGGAGAATGCTTGGGGATTGGGGAGTTGAGTTTGTGTGCGAAGAGAAGACATCAGTGGTGGGTTGCTACCGGTTCTCCCCAGTTTGGGCGAACTGGTAGCGGCGGCAGTGGGAGGCTCCACCCACCTGCCCAGACGTCATGATGGACGATCTGCGCATGCACAGAAGGTTCTGCGCATGCACAGAAGTGCCATATGCAAGCGAAGCACGCGCATGCGCTCATGTTCACAGTTCCGAACCGGTAGCGAAAGTAAGTGAAACCCACTACTGGGAGACATATTTGCGTCTATCTAAAGTAACCAGTAAACACCAGAACATCGGACATCCTCACATTTTGAAAGAAGAAAGGGCATTTACAGAGACATGACCAGAAAAGAGAGATACTTCTAGGACATTTTTGATTGTGCGGAGCTGTAGCTGGGGAGGTTTCTCAAATGTTTTTTGGGTTATTGCTCTACTGTAGGACATTACATAGCCAGCCTTCTGTCTTCATCTCCTTCTCCTTCTCCTTCTCCTTCTCCTTCTCCTTCTCCTTCTCCTTCTCCTTCTCCTTCTCCTTCTCCTTCTCCTTCTCCTTCTCCTTCTCCTTCTCCTTCTCCTTCTTCTTCTTCCCCTCCTCCTCCTCCTTCCTCCTCCTCCTTCCTTCCTTCCTCCTCCTCCTCCTCCTCCTCCTTCCTCCTCTTTCCTTCCTCCTCCTCCTCCTCCTCCTCCTCCTCCTCCTCCTCCTCCTCCTCCTCCTCCTCCTCCTCCTTCTCTTCCTCCTTCTCTTCCTTCTTTCTTCTTCCCCTTCTCCCCATCCTCCTCCATATTGGCTTGAGCAATGCAGTCACAGCTCTTGCCACAAAATCTATATCAAATCAACTTGTTAGCAGAATAATTTATCTTGTCCTTAAGATTCTTAGGGCATTAGAGAGTGAGTTAAGGGATGATTAGCAGTGCTTGCATGTCCTAATCTTTACCTTCTCGTTCCGCTCCACTATTCCATTCTGTTGGGCAGGAGAAACTCTTTAGACATACTGTAAATAATGGATTCAATTCCCTGTTGTTCACCTCAGATCTCCCTGAGTTTTCGATCTTGGGTTAGCAGGATCTGAAGTTTCAAGTCTTGATATCTGATTCATCCTGGGTTTAATGTCTCCTTCTCCTTTAAGTCTAAGTGCTATTAATTTGCTCCTTCCTTCCTTCCTTCCTTCCTTCCTTCCTTCCTTCCTTCCTTCCTTCCTTCCTTCCTTCCTTCCTTCCTTCCTTCCTTCCTTCCTTCCTTCCTTCCTTCCTTCCTTCCTTCCTTCCTAGTTTGTGCTAGCTTTCTTGGCCCAAACCATTGTTGATAGGAGGTATTCAAGAAGCCATTTCTTGCCCACTGTCCAAAGTCAAGGAACAATTGTGCCCCCCAATACCACTGGTTGTACAGTATATTCAATTCTGTGTCTACTTAGGACAGCCGTTTAAGATAGCTGCTAATTTTCTCAGACAAAATGACATCCATTGAAACTTTTTTCCAGGGTAGGCAGTGAATGACTTCCCCACCTACCAAACACTGGGTGCCAGTCAGCGATGAAATCGACTTACCTACCCTACCGGTTCGGAAGCACTCTCTCTGTCTCGTGCACTTTTTCACCCTCTGCGCATGCAGAGAGGGCTTTGCGCATGCGCAGAGGATTAAAAAAAGAAAATGGTGACGTCTGGGCGGGTGGGCGGAGCCTTGCGCTGCCGCCACTACCGGTTCTCCGAACCACCGGTAGCCACCGCTACCGGTATGCCCGAACTGGTAGCATTTCACACCTGGTCCCAGTTCCATACGAGATGACGGGGAGGGATTTGTTATGAAAAACGTCCTTTATTCCACTTCTTAGACTGACTCTGCTAAGCTTTTCCAGCAAACTTCCTCTGATCCCCTCAAGGTCCTGAGCAGACTCCGTCAAGATCTGGAGAAGCCTGACGCTGGTGTCCAGGATGTGTTGAATGCCAGTAACAATGCCAGAAGGGCGAGGCCAAGAGACGCGTCCGACGGACGTCAAACCTTGCCCAAGCGCAATGTCCGTTCTCCGGGACCCTACAAAGCCTGCGATGAAGAATTCAGTCTGAATGTCAGCTCCAACAGGGCGTCTCCCAACTTCCACTTAAGCATGAAGGCCGGTTGTCAGAAGGAATCCAAGGATGAAGAAAGCGACGGTTCCTCTTCCCCGAACCCAAATCCCGACCCGGATGAAGTCTCGTTTTATTGCAACAGGCTTTCCAACCTTGCCATCGCGATGGCGCGCAAGGAGATGAACGACCGCTCGGAAAGCAACCCCACCTGCATACACAACACGCTGTTTGCCGCTGCTGGAGACCACGGCCACCGATCCATTGGGGTGGGGACCGAGGATACCAAGCACATCGCTACCAGGTGCGAGTGCAGATACGAAGAAAGCCCCGCCACCAAGAAAAAAACCACCATTTATTACAAAGAGGAAAACACGGAAGTGCCCAATAAAAGCGAGCCTCAAAGGGATGAGGGCAGAGGCTTCCACCACCGGAAGCGCTTTGGGCCTGACGAATACAACAACTCACTGAACAAAGGGATCCTGGTTTACGCCAATAACGTGGTTTCGGACATGATGGTCTCTGTGATGAAGACGATGAAAGTCAAAGTCAACGATTCCAACATCGCGTGCGCCGTGTTGAAGAAGGTTCTGCTGAAGCACTCCAAGGAGGTGGTCTCCGACCTGATTGACTCCTGCATGAAGAATTTACACGACGTCACCGGGACTCTCATGACCGATTCTGACTTTGTTTCTGCCGTGAAGCGAAGCCTCTTCACGCAAGGCAGCCAAAAGGCCTCTGAGATCGTGCAAGCCATGCTGAATCGCCTGCACAATGCTCTGATTGTGCAAAAGCAGTTCAGCGAGAAATCCAAATCTCAGAACATGTCCTTTGCTACCATCAAAACCAGCCAGGGTACTGACACCAAGACTCAGAACATGAGGTTCTCAGCGGCGAAAACACAAACCATGAAAGATAAGGAAATGACCTGCGCCGAAACGGTCGGCAATCACATCATCAAAGAAGGTCTCAACATGTGGCATCAGAAGCAACATCCGGACAATACAGGGGCAATCCCAATGCCCAAGCCTATGTCAGCCCAAGAAATGCCAGACCTTTCTAATCTTACCACCGATTCTTGGGCGAGAGACCTGATTGTGACAGCGTTGTTGCTGATACAATATCATCTGGTGCAGCAGGAGAATGCCATGAAGGATGGAGTGGAAGGGGGCCGATCCAGCAAGGCAACTGGCAACCTGGGCTTTTTGGCCCAAGATAAAGGCCTCGGCTCTTTAAAACTCTCCGACACTTTGAAGCAATGTGAGGATGAACAGCTTGGCATGAACGCGGAAAACGATATGTCAAGCGTGGTAGTAATGCTGATCCAGAAGCTCATCAATGAGACCGTCAACAAATTAGGAGGAAATTCAGGGACATTGACGGCCGATGAAGCAATCCAGAATGCTTTCAAAGTTCCTGAAGGCCTAGGCCTAGGTCCTTCAGGACCTTGCGATACAGACCATTCTTATGAAGATGCTATATCCGGACTGACCAAAATGATTCTGGACCAGTGCGATGCCAAGAAGGAAGGAGGGAGCGGACCTTTCGTTGACAAACTGGTTGATACAGTGACCAAGCTGTGTATGATGATCGCCAAATACAGCAATCCTGAGTCGGGACTTGGAGAACTCGGAGATGGAGAGGATATGAGTGGAGGTTTCTATTCAAAGTGTTCGGGAAATGCGGAAAGCAGAGCAGAGTCCGGAGAAGACACGCCTAGCGGACGTAAGGTGGTTGTGGCTAACCAGAGCGCTCCGGAAAACATTCACAACAAGCAACTCCAAGCCATTCTCCAATGGGTGGCAGCATCTCAGTTGAACGTCCCAATGTTGTACTTCATGGATGATGACGAAGAAACCCTAAACAAGGTACAATTAGAAACGCTGGGAGGGTGTGGGGAGTAGCATGCAAGGAGAAGATAAAAATAGGATGGCTTTGGGGTTCTGCTCATGTTTGAAGGAGCAGAAACACTTTTTCTGTTCCTTTTTATAATCGTAGACTGGTAGTCCAGGAAAGCATGCAAATACGTCAACTGTCCGGTTGGCGAATCCAGAAAAATGAACTCCTGGCGCATTATTTTACCAAGAGTCATCTCATCATCTTCATTTAATGACTCCATAATCCCTTGTGGGGTGGAGTCTGGGCAACTGAATGGAGCTAGCAGAGTGTTTTGAATGGCCGGATGCCCTTCTTGTCGCCAATGCGGAGTTTTGTTCAGCAGATATATTCTCAGTGTGCTCAGAGAGATAAATATCTGCCTCTACCTAGGATCGAACTCACAGCCTCCTGATTGTGAGGCGAGAGCTCCATCTCTAGGCCAATGCACCACTCCACTATTTTACCAAGAGTATAAAACATTATTGAATAAACCGCATTGGCATAGAAGAAGCGGAACCAGCTCTGGGTTTCCTGCACAAAAGCAAGCATAGTTAATCTCCCCTTTTCCCTACCGGCCACCCACAATCCAAAATGTCCACTAATCTCATGTTCATTTTGTTATGGGAAACAACCAGCCATGCCAGGACATCTGCTCTATGTGTCCTTAAGATGCCAGCAATGTCTCACGAAAGCCGACGGATTCTTAAATACCATTCTCCCACCCCTGCATTCCAACCATTCCCCCTCCCTATTATTGTCACGCTGCCGGCGAAGGACAAATGTCGGTGAAAGTGCAAATCACTTTTGACAGCAAGTACTGTGTTTCCCCGAAAATAAGACCCGGTTTTATTTTGTTTTGAGCTCCAAAATAAGCACTAGAGCAGTGTTTCCCAACCTTGGCAACTTGAAGATGTCTGGACTTCAACTCCCAGAATTCCCCAGCCAGCATTCGCTGGCTGGGGAATTTGGGAGTTGAAGTCCAGACATCTTCAAGTTGCCAAGGTTGGGAAACACTGCACTAGAGCTTATTTTTGGTGGGTGTCTTACGTTTTTTGAGCTGCCCCACACACCCACACCTTGACAACTACCTCACCTCACGGCGATGGCTCCAGCAGCCCCATCCAGCAAGACCCTGAGTAGCCGCTGGCCCACTTCTTCTTCCGGCACCGGCACAGCGCCGGAGCACTTAACAAATGTCTCGCTTAACCACAGAAATGTTGGGCTCAACTGTGGTCGTAAGTCAAGGTCTACCTGAACCTGTTTGACAATCTCTCTTTTCCTCTAACCCTTTCGTCCCCTCCTGCAGCTCCAACAACTTTCCACGGTGGCTGTGGAGAGAAACTACAGTGTGGGAGACGTCATGCAATCTGTGCTGAAGTATGAGAAGGAAAGGCAGTTAGGAGAAGCCCTGGGCAATTTTGTGCGGTTGCCAGTCCTGGATTGGCTGCTTCAGAACCTGTAAGCCCAGCCCATCTCTCGGGTTCTTCGGGACCGCAGGCCTCTCCTTGCCCCATTAGTTTTCCTTGATACAGCACTCATTGGTCAAAGATGATATGAGTTTTACTGATTCCCCCAACCCCTGCTGAGCAGTGAAATGAATAAAGGAAGGAAATACTTAAGTGTTGGTGTGAAGTATTATTTCCAGTCTCCTCCTCCTCCTCCTCCTCCTCCTCCTCCACCTCCTCTTCTTCTCCTCCTCCTCTTCTCCTTCTCCTTCTCCTTCTCCTTCTCCTTCTCCTTCTCCTTCTCCTTCTCCTTCTCCTTCTCCTTCTCCTTCTCCTCCTTCTCCTCCTTCTCCTCCTCCTCCTCCTCCTCCTCCTCCTCCTCCTCTTCTTCTTCTCCTCCTCCTCTTCTTCTCCTCCTCCTCTTCTCCTTCTCCTTCTCCTTCTCCTTCTCCTTCTCCTTCTCCTTCTCCTTCTCCTCCTCCTCCTCCTCTTCCTCTTCCTCCTCCTCCTCCCCTCCTCCTCCTCCTCCTCCTCCTCTTCTTCTTCTCCTCCTCCTCCTCCTCTCCTCCTATTCTCCTTCTCCTTCTCCTCCTCCTCCTCTTCTTCTCCTCCTCTTCTTCTCCTCCTCCTCCTCTTCTCCTTCTCCTTCTTCTTCTCCTTCTCCTTCTCCTCCTCCTCCTCCTCCTCCTCCTCCTCCTCCTCCTCCTCCTCCTCCTCCTCCTCCTCCTCCTCCTCCTCCTCCTCCTCCAACAACAACAACAACAGATTAACAGAATTGGAAGGGACCCTTGCAGGTCATCTAGTCCAACCCCCTGCCCAAGCAGGAGACCCTAACATCTGCCTCTACCTAGGATCGAACTCGCAATCTCTTGATCGTGAGGCAAGATCTCCACCTCTAGGCTTCTTCTCCTCCTTCTCCTTCTTTCTCCTTCTCCTTCTCCTTCTCCTTCTCCTTCTCCTTCTCCTTCTCCTTCTCCTTCTCCTTCTCCTTCTCCTTCTCCTCCTCCTCCTCCTCCTCCTTTCCACAAACCCTCCTCCCTTCTAGCACTGATGATGTTACCTAGTTTGGTAATGAAACATCTGCAAGAAAACAACCAAGCTCAGAGAGCACCAAGGACCCCACAGTCCTCCTCCTCCTCCTCCTCCTCCTCCTCCTCCTCCTCCTCCTCCTCCTCCTCCTCCTCCTCCTCCTCCTCCTCCTCTTTCTTCATCTTCATCTGCAGAGTGCTTCTGGGGGCTGGGGGAAGGCAAAAACTTTTTTTTTCTTACTGACCTCTTTGAAATCTTGGTGCATCTTATACACCGATGCGTCTTATAGTCCAAAAAATACGGTAGTTATGGAAATTAAAATATACACACAATTGAATACAGCATACATGGTATCTGGTTGAGTACGATTGCTCTTTATGTGCTTAGTTATGACAAAACAGGTTGTCCTCGACTTACAACAGTTCATCTAGTGACCGTTCAAAGTTACGGCGGCACTGAAAAAAAAAGTGAATTATGACCATTTTTTACACTTACGGTTTTTGTAGCAGCCCCATGATCATGTGATCAAAATTCAGATGCTTGGCAACTGGTTCATTGTTATGACGGTTCCCGTCTCCCCAGGATCACGTGATCACCTTTTGCAATCTTTTGACCGGCAAAGTCAATGGGGAATCCAGATTCGCTTAACAACCGCATTTCTCACTTATCAACTGCAGAGATTCCCTTAACAACGGTGGCAAGAAAGGTCGCAAAATGGGGCAAAACACACTTAACAAATGTCTCGCCTCACAACAGAAATTTTGGGCTCAGCTGTGGTCATAAGTCGAGGACTGCCTGTCTACATTGCGAAGCGCCAAAGATTGCAATATGTTTGACAAGAACAAACAGCCAGAATGTCACAAACATGGGTATTTTTTCCCCTCCCTTGGGAATTATTTTAATGGACTCTCCAGGTTCCCAAATCCAGATCTGGTGAACTAGCAGGAAGAGAGATAAACCCATCTTCATTTTAAGATATTTTGCTTCCAGGTTTGGTGGAGAGAGATGACTCTTCCTTGGTGCATCTCCATTCTTCAGAATAGCAATAGCACTTAGACTTATATACCGCTTCATAGTGCTTTACAGCCCCCTCTAAGCGGTTTACAGAGTTCAGCATATTGCCCCCAACAATCAGGGTCCTCATTTTACCGATCTCGGAAGGATGGAAGGCTGAGTCAACCTTGAGCCGGTCAGGATCGAACTCTTGGCAGTGGGCAGAGTCAGCCTGCAATACTGCATTCTAACCACTGTGCCACAAAGAAGGAGAATAAGAAAGGGAATGAGGAAGGAAGGAAGGAAGGAAGGAATAGCAATAGAACTTAGACTTATATACCGCTTCACAGTGCTTTACAGCCCTCTCTAAGCGGTTTACAGAGTCAGCATATTGCCCCCAACAATCTGGGTCCTCATTTTACCGACCTCAGAAGGACGGAAGGCTGAGTCAACCTTGAGCCTGGTGAGATTTGAACAGCTGAACTGCTGAACTAGCAGTCAGCTGAAGTAGCCTGCAGTGCTGCACTTTAACCACTGTGCCACCTCGGCTCAGAAGAAGCTATCTTCAGGGGTGGGCTTCAAAAATTTTAGCAAGGGGTTCTCTGCCCGGTTGCTGGGTGGGTGTGGCCATGGTGGGCATGGCCTAGTCGGCCTCCTGCACCACGGTGCGGGAGGGTTTTTATTTATTTATTTATTTATTTATTTATTTATTTATTTATTTATTTATTTATTTATTTATTTATTTATTTATTTATTTATTTATTTATTTATTTATTTATTATTTATTTATTTATTTATTTATTTGTCAAACATGTATAGGATAGTAGTAGTTTGTATAAACATAAGTAAAAAGTAACGATAGAAGAGGACAATAGGACAGTAGGACAGGGACGGTAGGCACAGTGGTGCGCTTATGCACGCCCCTTACAGACCTCTTAGAAACGGGGAGAGGTCGACTGTAGACAGTCTAAGGTTAAAGTTTTTGGGGTTTGGGGAAGAAACCACAGAGTCGGGTAGTGCATTCCAGACATTGATCACTCTGTTGCTGAAGTCGTATTTTCTGCAGTCAAGTTTGGAGCGGTTTACATTTAGTTTGAATCTATTACGTGCTCGTGTATTGTTGCAGTTGAAGCTGAAGAAGTCATTGACAGGAAGGACGTTTTGGTATATGGTTTTATGAACTACATTTAGATCAGATCGGAGAAATTTTTTGCCCTCCCCGGGCTCTGGAGGCTTTCCTCGAGCCTCCGGAAGGGCGAAAACGGCCTCCCCAGGCTCCGGAGGCCCTCTGGAGTTCTTCCCGAACTTCCGGTAGGCCCGTTTTTTGCCCTCCCCAAGCCTCCGTGTGCACTCTGCATTTACCTGCATCCAAAACGGGCCATGTGGGGACTCCTGGGAGGGGCAGGGCAGGGTGGACTGGGCCAGCCAGGAGTGGGATTTGGGGGTTCTCCGAACTGCACAGAATCTTAGCTAGAGGTTCTCCTGAACCCCTGTGAACCCCCAGCAGCCCACTCCTGGCTTATCTTCCATCATAGCCATCAACCCTATACTAGCTCCTATTTCTCCTTTTGTCAGAAGCACTGAAGCATTGCTGGGTTGAAAGGATGAGCTGGTGACATCACCGTTGCTTGGGGGATGTCCAGTTGAGGGCTCTTTTCTTGTTCCGGGCGGGAGCTGGAGGGAAGGATAAGAGCTCAACCCCATCCCATGACAGCTCTCAAATCTCGAATACGAGCTTGCTAACCTCCTGAACGCAGGCTTGTTAATTTCCTGCCCAACATTGTTCTGACCTAGGATTCCACAAACCACGAAGCAGACTCTTTGTCCCGACAAAACCCCCTTTTTATTTAGTTATTGTGAATTCTTCTCATTCACATCCAGCAAAGTCAAGGGTGGATTTACAGTCACAGACCTTATCTGGCTTGGAGAGCTGCCAGGCCGATTTCTTCAAAACTTGGCAAGGAGTCTCTGAGAGACACGAACCAATTAAGCGAACTAATTGTCTCCTGCAAACTCCCATCCCCTTTTACTCCTCTTTTATTCCCTATGGGAAGGGCCATTCATTGTCCACCTGTGGCCTTACTCCCAAGTCGACCCTTGTTCCTTAGCTGTTCCCTTCATCTGGCAACTCTGCGCATGCACACACTGGGAACAGGCTCCAGCTGTTCCCCTGCCTCACTGATGTCTGACTCCAAAGGCAGCTGATAACTGTCAGACGGCCCTGGCCCCATCTCTGCCTCCGACGCAGAGCACTCATCAGAGCCTTCCCCAGACTCCAGGAATGACCCATGTTCCTCCCCAACCTCCTCACTTTCCGAGTCTGCCACCAGCTCTGCTGGCCACAACAAGCATCTCAATCACTCAAGCCACTGTGTTCCTTTTCCTGTTTCTTCTGAATGCTCATAAAAATCAATTAGCCTCTTTGATAAGTTTTTTTCTGGGGTCACCACAAATTTAATATCAGCAAACCCTCCTGAAAATTCCATCCAACTTTTTTCCCCTCAACCCCTAACTCTTAACCCTAACCTACAATGGTTCGCTTTTGCTTTTGGGACATCTTTATTACAGAATAACAGAGTTGGAAGGGACCTTGTAGGTCATCTAGTCCAACTCCCTACTCAAGCCCCCTATACCATTTCTGACAAGTGGCTGTTCAGTCCTGAACCTTCTTTTTCCTTCATCTTTTCTTAGATATGTCCTAATCATCATCTCCTTTTAATAACCCCATAATCCCTTGCAGGGTGGAGTCTGGGCAACTGAATGGAGCTAGCAGAGTGTTCAAGGGCCGGATGCCCTTCCTGTCACCAATGCGGAGTTTTGTTCAGCAGATATATTCTCATTGTGCCCAGAGAAATATCTGCCTCTACCTAGGATCAAACTCACAGCCTCCTGATTGTGAGGCGAGAGCTCCACCTCTAGGCCACCGCACCACTCCTTTAAATATGTCCTAATCAGTGGTGGGTTCCTACCGGTGTGGTCCACTCTGTCATTCCGGTAGTGGCCAGCAGATGGCGCTGTTTGCACGCGACCGCTCTGGTGCTGAATTTTGGGCTTTTTTGCTTCTGCGCATACGCAGAAGCAAACTCTCGCCAAAATCTTGTGAGGGGACGAGTGTGTGTGTGTGATTTCGGCGAGATTTTGCTTCTATGCATGTGCAGAAGCAAAATCTCAGCAAAATCGCGTGCACGCGCGCGTCCCCTCACAAGATTTCGTCAAGATTTTGCTTCCACGCATGCGCAGAAGCAATATCGCACGAGGGGCGCACGCGCATATCGTGCGCGCGCGCACCAAATGTGGAGATGCGTGCGCAGCGCTCCGGTATCGAGGTAAGTGAGCAACCCGCCCCTGGTCCTAATCCTATGCATGTGCAGAAGCAAAATCTCAGCAAAATCGCGTGCATGCGCGCGTCCCCTCACAAGATTTCGTCAAGATTTTGCTTCCACGCATGCGCAGAAGCAAAATCGCATGAGGGGCGCATGCGCATATCGTGCGCGCGCGCACCAAATGTGGAGATGCGCGCGCAGCGCTCCGGTATCGAGGTAAGTGAGCAACCCGCCCCTGGTCCTAGTCCTTAGCTTTATATGGCACTCCTTTGCAAAAAAACAGCCAGACACATTATTTTGCTCGAAATGTTATTTGGTATTTTTGTTTTTTTTAGTTAAACCATCTCACAGATGATATTTATTTTGAATTTGTAGCACTATTTCTTCTTCACATTTGTTAAACCTTATTTCTACTCATCTACAAATCTATTCATGCCTTTGGTATGCGATTTTCGCTCCCTGATAAATTTTCAGCTCGCTTTAATGAAACAAACCACGATTTATTGCTTAAATACACAAATTACTATATTTCATAGCATGATCTTTTTTTTTTTTTTTTTGGAGCCTGACAAGTTCCTTAGGAGTCCATGATTCAACATCCGGCACGCGTGAATTCAGTTTATTAGAAACCGGGAGACCGGGAGGTCTAGTCCCATCTAAGGCCCAACACCGCCAAGAAAAGTGCACAGACCACGGTTAGAGAGAGAGATGCATTAAATTTCTGTTCTTGAACACGTTACAGCAAAATATTTATCTAGAAACTGTACAGCAAGAGAATCACTGCTTGTACTTAATGGGTGGTAAGATGCTTGTATTTTTCCGCAAGACTTTTCCCGGCCTGTGATCTCTTTTAGCCACTTTATCCATCGGAGGTTCTGTTTCCTTTGGTGGAGTTTCTTGTTTAATTGAGACTTGATTTTCCTCTTTATTTATTTCTTCGGACAATGCAACGGGAGAAAGTTTTAGATGCGAAACAGGTAAGTTTTCAGTTGGGCCGGATTTTACTTCTGTGCTGGACTGTTGCCGAGCGATGTCATCTGCGGAACAGGGAAGACACAAAATATTATTGTTGTGTTTGAAGACTAAAACCAGAGAGCAGCAAATAGACATGCGTATTAGCCGCTATCCAAGCTTTCAGATACAGGTAATCCTCGACTTACGACTACAATTGGGAGCACGACTCCTATTGTTAAGCAAGGCAGTTGTTAAGTGAACAGGGCCTGATTTTATTATTAATGTTTTTTGCCACGGTTGTTAAGTGAATCATCCCGGTTGTTAAGTGAATCACAGGGTCTTTAAGCGCGTGGGGATGCTGCAATGGCCATAAGTGTGAAAAATGGTCATAAGTCACTTTTTCGGTACCGCTGTAACTTCAAATGGTCACTAAATGAATGGTCACAAGTCGAGGACTACCTGTAATATTATTTCATTGGCACTAGCCTGCCCATCACAAGATGATGAAAGCAAGCAACAACAATGAATTGTGACAAATTCTGGTCTACAGCCATTCTCTGAGAACCATTTTTTAATTCATGTTTCTTTTCTCACTTTGAGTTTAGAGGGAAGGTCGTCCCTTTGGTTCGGTTTGGTTGTTTTTAAATCTAATGAAAGCTACCTGCTATGCTTCCTGCCACCCAGCTTGACAGAGAGAAGCCTTAGAATCATAGAACTGTGGAGCTGGAGGGAACCAAAGGGATCATCTAGTCCAGCCCTCTGCAATGTGCAAAAAAAAAAAATCAATTAAACCACACCCAAAAAGGCTGCTTCTTAAAAACTCAAAAGACAGACAGAGAACCCACCGATTGTGCCACCGCTTGTACACACCACCAGGAAAAATTTTCTTTATACAGGTAGTCCTCAACTTATGACCACAATTGAGCCCCAAAGTGATGTTGTTAAGCGAGACATTTTAAAGGGGGTTTCGCCTCATTTGATGACCTTTCTGGTCACCGTTGTTAAGTGAATGACTGCAGTGGATAAGTTAGTAACCTGGTTAAGCGAAGTGAATTTGGCTCTCCCCGTTGATTTTGCAAAAGGGGATCACGTGACCCCCCCTGGGACACAGCAGCGGTCATAAGTATGAACCAGTTGTCTAGCATCAGAATTTGGATCCCATGACCACGGGGATCCTGCAAAGGTCGTAAGTGTGAAAAACGGTCATAAGTCACTTTTTCCAGTTGTAACTTTGAACGGTTACTAAATGAACTGCTGTATGTCAAAGACTGCTTGCACTGCATGCTAACCCATGCCACATGACAGCTCCTAAGCGAGTCACGCCAGATTTTATGACTTTGACCGCAGTCGTTCAGCGAATCACACAGTCGCTAAGCGAATCCAGCTTCCCTTATTGATTTCGCTTCACAGAAGTCCCCTGGGAAGTGGCGGTTATGTTATCCCGGGATGCTGCATCTGTTGTAATGTTGCAGGACAGGAAAGGATTTCAGACCACAGGAGTAAAATAAGCCTTGTTTATTGTTTGCGCAAAACAAGGTTCAGACAGAGCATGTAGGATACAGCATTTGAAAATAGCAATAGCACTTGTATACCGCTTCATAGTGCTTTACAGCCCTCTCTAAGCGGTTTACAGAGTTCAGCATATTGCCCCCAACAATCTGGGTCCTCATTTTACCGACCTTGGAAGGAAGGATGGCTGAGTCAACCTTGAGCCGGTGAGATTTGAACAGCTGAACTGCTGAACTAGCAGTAGTCTGCAGTGCTGCATTTAACCACTGCGCCACCTCGGCTCTGAGCTGAACAAATTCTTATGGACAAGCAAGCAGCTTATATACTTCTTCAAAGTAACAAAGACACGTAGACATCAGGGATTGGCTTATTACATATAAACTCTAGTTGCTATCTTAAAAAAGCTAAAATGTCTTGCTTTCCCTTATATGGGACATAGGTTTCATGCAGACCTCTCTAAGTTTCTCAAGTTTCCTCTAACTCAGCTGTTTCAACCTGTGGGTCGTGACCCCTTTGGGGATCGAACGACCCTTTCACAGGGGTCGCCTAAGACCATCGGAAAACACATATTTCCGATGGTCTTAGGAACCGAAACACCGCTCCTCTTATCCGTCTCCAGGCGGGTCCACCCACATGCAAATAGACTTCTGCAAAAAAAAAAAAATCTGTATCATGGGAACTTCTGAGCATGCGCGGAAGCCGAATTTCCGGCACTGCGCATGCATCGCCATCTTGCTTTCAGCTTTTTTTTGGGTGCAATTTTTAAAAATAATTTTGGCACTGCGCATGCACCGAGGCGCAGCCACGCAGCGCAGGAGGAAGCGAACCGGCAGCGAGGTAAGTTAGAACCCACCCCTGAGTTTCCTAATAATTTTATTATTTTATGGTTGGGGGTCACCACAACATGAGGAACTGTATTAAAGGGTCGCGGCATTAGGAAGGTTGAGAACCACTCCTGTAACTGTTTGTGGTTAAGCTAATTCTCAGATCTTGCATTCTGTGGTTAGTCTATGCTGGGAAGCCTAGCATTGTTACTTCCTCTACGTATTTTTTTCAGTTCAGAGGCTTTACTTTTTAATATCAAGAGCTGGCAGGACCTTACAGGTAATCTAATCCAACCTCCTTTCTTGTGTTTTGTTTCACTTAATGACTTATTGCTTTATTTTATGTCCTGCCTCAGTAAAATACATGTGTCGTTGCCGGGTGCCCAAATTTTGAGCAGATGACTTACAACAATGTAAGAGCCGAGGTGGCACAGCGGTTAGAGGCAGTACTGCAGGCCACTTTAGCTGACTGTGATCCGCAGGTCAGCGGTTCAAATCTCACCGGCTCAAGGTTGACTCAGCCTTCCATCCTTCCGAGGTAGGTAAAATGAGGACCCAGATTGTTGGGGGCAATGTAAATATACATTGCTTAATGGTGTAAACCGCTTAGAGAGTGCTTGCACTGTGAGGCGGTATATAAATCTCACAAAATAAATAAATAAATAAATAAATGACCGTGAGGTGGGGGCTGTCGTAAGTGTGAGGACTGGCCCTCAGTCACCTTTTTTTTAGCAGTGTCTTAACTTCATAAGGTCGCTGAATGGACGGTTTTCAGTCGAGAAGTACATGTAGAGCTTTGATTATTATTATTTTTTTAAAGGAAAGCAAGCATTAAAACTAAACAACCTCCTTTTTCTATCTGTGTATTTTTATGAGCGTTTTCCTTTTTCTTCTCCGGGATGTAGAAAGTTGTCTCGCTCGGCTTCGTAGCTGTCTTGGGCTTCTGTTTCAGTCTGGGTGGCCACAGCTCCTCCATCCATGCATGGTGGATGGCTTCTTCTGGAATCATGCGCAAAGAAGGTTTCCATCTTGATATGAAGAGAGGATAATACAAAAACAGATTAAGGCTAGACAGTGGGGAAATCCACATTTTTTTACTACCAGTTCTGTGGGCGTGGCTTGGTGGGCGTAGTGTGGCTTGGTGGGCGTGGCAGGGGAAGGATACTGCAAAATCCCCATTCCCTCCCCTCTCCAGGGGAAGGATACTGCAAAATCTCCATTCCCTCCCCACTCCTGGGGGAAGGATACTGCGAAATCTCCATTCCCTCCCCACTCCTGGGGGAAGGATATTGCAAAATCCCCATTCCCTCCCCACTCCTGGGGGAAGGATATTGCAAAATCTCCATTCCCACCCCACTCCTGAGGGAAGGATACTGTAAAATCTCCATTCCCTCCCCACTCCTGAGGGAAGGATACTGTAAAATCTCCATTCCCTCCCCACTCCTGGGGGAAGGATATTGCAAAATCCCCATTCCCTCCCCACTCCTGAGGGAAGGATACTGTAAAATCTCCATTCCCTCCCCACTCCTGGGGGAAGGATATTGCAAAATCCCCATTCCCTCCCCACTCCTGGGGGAAGGATACTGCAAAATCCCCATTCCCTCCCCACTCCAGGGGAAGGATATTGCAAAATCCCCATTCCCTCCTCACTCCTGAGGGAAGGATACTGTAAAATCTCCATTCCCTCCCCACTCCTGGGGGAAGGATATTGCAAAATCCCCATTCCCTCCCCACTCCTGGGGGAAGGATACTGCAAAATCCCCATTCCCTCCCCACTCCAGGGGAAGGATATTGCAAAATCCCCATTCCCTCCTCACTCCTGGGGGAAGGATACTGCAAAATCCCCATTCCCTCCCCACTCCAGGGGAAGGATATTGCAAAATCCCCATTCCCTCCTCACTCCAGGGGAAGGATACTGCAAAATCCCCATTCCCTCCCCACTCCTGGGGGAAGGATACTGCAAAATCCCCATTCCCTCCACACTCCTGGGGGAAGAATACTGCAAAATCCCCATTCCCTCCCCACTCCTGGGGGAAGGATACTGCAAAATCTCCATTCCCTCCTCACTCCTGGGGGAAGGATACTGCAAAATCCCCATTCCCTCCCCACTCCTGGGGGAAGGATACTGCAAAATCCCCATTCCCTCCTCACTCCTGGGGGAAGAATACTGCAAAATCCCCATTCCCTCCTCACTCCTGGGGGAAGGATACTGCAAAATCTCCATTCCCTCCCCACTCCTGGGGGAAGGATACTGCGAAATCTCCATTCCCTCCCCACTCCAGGGGAAGGATAAAAGCTGTTAAGACATGGCTTTTCCTGCAGGCGGGGGGTAGAGCTTAATTCACTCGAGCTCACCCCCCAAGTATGTATGATATTGAATGGTTGGTGATGATTTCTATATTATGTTTTAATTTTTATATTTGCTTTTAATTAACTTTTTAGAGTTTGGTTATTCTTGTATTTTCTCACTGTTGTACGCCGCCCTGAGTCCTTAGGGAGTTGGGCGGCATATAAGAATTCCAAAATAAATAAATAAATAAATAAATAAAATCCCCATTCCCTCCTCACTCCTGGGGGAAGAATACTGCAAAATCCCCATTCCCTCCCCACTCCTGGGGGAAGGATACTGCAAAATCCCCATTCCCTTCCCACTCCAGGGGAAGGATATTGCAAAATCCCCATTCCCTCCCCACTCCTGGGGGAAGGATATTGCAAAATCCCCATTCCCTCCCCACTCCTGGGGGAAGGATACTGCAAAATCCCCATTCCCTCCCCACTCCAGGGGAAGGATATTGCAAAATCCCCATTCCCTCCTCACTCCTGGGGGAAGGATACTGCAAAATCCCCATTCCCTCCCCACTCCTGGGGGAAGGATACTGCAAAATCCCCATTCCCTCCCCACTCCTGGGGGAAGAATACTGCAAAATCCCCATTCCCTCCTCACTCTAGGAGAAGGATATTACAAAATCTCCATTCCCTCCCCACTCCTGGGGGAAGGATACTGCAAAAATCTCCATTCCCTCCTCACTCTAGGAGAAGGATATTACAAAATCTCCATTCCCTCCCCACTCCTGGGGGAAGAATACTGCAAAATCCCCATTCCCTCCTCACTCTAGGAGAAGGATATTACAAAATCTCCATTCCCTCCCCACTCCTGGGGGAAGGATACTGCAAAAATCTCCATTCCCTCTCCACTCCTGGGGGAAGGATACTGCAAAATCCCCATTCCCTCCCCACTCTGGGGCCAGCCAGAGGTGGTATTTGCCGGTTCTCCGAACAACTCAAAATTTCTGCTACCAGTTCTCCCGAACCTGTCAGATCCTGCTGAATTTCACCCCTGAGGCTAGACTAATAAAAGGCGACTCAGATGATCAAAGGCCTGGAGACTAAACCATATGAAGAACAGCTACAGGTTTTGGGTCTGGCTAGTCTAAAGAAGGACTAGGGGTGACATTATAGCAGTGTTCCAGTATTTGAGGGGCTGCCTACAGTGGTGGTATTCAGCCGGTTCTAGCCGGTTCGGGCGAATCGGTAGCGCTGACTGCGGGGCCCGGATGTAATGACGTCCCATTTATCCACGTTTTTGAGGCTGTGAGCATGCGCGGAAGGCTATGCGCCCGCTCACATTTGCGAACCGGTAGGGAAGGTAAGTGAATACCACCCCTGGGCTTCCACAAAGAAGAGGGCGGTCAAATTATTCTCCAAAGCACCAGAGGGCAAGACAAGAAACCATGGATGGAAACTGAGCAAAGAGAGAAGCAACCTGCAATTAAGGAGAAACTTCCTAACAGTGAGGACAATTAACCAGTGGAACGGCTTGCCTCTAGAAATCGTGGGTGCTCCATCACTGGATGTTTTTAAGAAGAGTCTAGACAGTCACTTATCTGAAATGGTATAGGTTCTCCTGCTTGAGCAGGGGGCTGGACTAGAAGACCTCCAAGGTCCCTTCCAGCTCTGCTATTCTATTCTATTCTATTCTATTCTATTCTATTCTATTCTATCCTATCCTATCCTATCCTATCCTATCCTATCCTATCCTATTCTACTCTACTCTACTCTACTCTACTCTACTCTATTCTATCCTTCCTCTACTCTACTCTAAACTACTCTACTCTACTCTACTCTACATTCTGTTCTGTTCTGTTCTGTTCTGTTCCGTTCTGTTCCGTTCCATTCCATTCCACTCCATTCTACTCTACTCTACTCTATTCTTTTCTATCCTTCCTCTACTCTACTCTACTCTACTCTACTCTACATTCTGTTCTGTTCTGTTCCGTTCCGTTCCGTTCCGTTCCGTTCCGTTCCGTTCCATTCCGTTCCATTCCATTCCATTCCATTCCATTCCATTCCATTCCATTCCATTCCATATTTTCTATTCTATTCTATTCTATTCTATTCTATTCTATTCTATTCTATTCTATTCTATTCTATTCTATTCTATTCTATTCTATTCTATTCTATTCTATTCTATTCTATTCTATTCTATTCTACTCTACTCTATTCTATCCTTCCTCTACTCTAAACTACTCTACTCTACTCTACATTCTGTTCTGTTCTGTTCTGTTCTGTTCTGTTCTGTTCTGTTCTGTTCTGTTCTGTTCTGTTCTGTTCTGTTCTGTTCTGTTCTGTTCTGTTCTGTTCTGTTCTGTTCTGTTCCGTTCCGTTCCGTTCCATTCCACTCCACTCCACTCCATTCCATTCTACTCTATTCTATTCTTTTCTATCCTTCCTCTACTCTACTCTACTCTACTCTACTCTACTCTACTCTACTCTACTCTACTCTACTCTACTCTACTCTACTCTACTCTACTGTACTCTAAACTACTCTACTCTACTCTACTCTACTCTACTCTACTCTACTCTACTCTACTCTACTCTACTCTACTCTACTCTACTCTACTCTACTCTACATTCTGTTCTGTTCCATTCCATTCCATTCCATTCCCACTCAATTCTACTCTAATCATGCACATCCTCCTATGTTTAATGACGGATCTGCATGGATGCATTACTGGCAGTCCGCAACTTACAACAGTCCCCTTAGTGACCGTTCGAAGTTACAACGGCTCTGAAAAAAGAGTAGGGGGAAGAAAGGCCCGTCCCAATGGCTCCCTGTCAGAGGCAGATGCCCCCCCTGGTGGATTTGGGGCAAAGTGCCAGGATTGTAGAAAGGGCAGGAAAGAGGAGCGCATGAGAGGGGAAAGGGAGAGGGCAGGGATGGTGGGCCTGGGAGTAGGGGTAATAAAGGCCACTTCCAATGGCTCCCTGTCATTGCCAACTCTAGGGGGTGTTGCTCATTTCCATTTCAAGGCCATTGAGTCAGCACTGACTGAAGATATTTCTGCAGTCATGTGGCCAGCATGATATCATGGAATGCTGTGACCTTCCCACCGAAGTGGTACCTATTTATCTACTCGCATTCGCATGCTTTCAAACTGCTAGATTGGCCGGAGCTGGAGCGAGGACGGGAGCTCACCCCGTCGCATGGCTCTCGGGTCTCGAACCTGGGCTGCTGGTTTTCCAGCTGACAAGCTCAGTGTCTTAGCCGCTGAGCCACTGTGCTGCCAGTAGAGCTTGGGTGACAAGGAATTCATCTTCCCATTTTACAACTCTTTTGTGAGCTTGACTCACAATGAAGTTACAGTGGCAGCTTACAGATGTTTAATCTGCATAACATTTGGAAGCATCTAAGGACACAGTTTGCTTTAAGCAAGATCCTAGCCAGACCTCCTTGCTTATTTTGTCATAATTGTGGTCACTGCAGACATCCATGATTGTGTGAGAACATGGACTATTCCAAGAAAATTCTTCAAAATCCACAGGGAAGTTTTATTACAAAAGATGAAATGCTATTTAATACACTTTCCAATTACTCATCAAATGCAACGTGGAAATCACTGCCTTCCTAACAAACCATTTCCAGAGATAATTGACCAAATGGGGAATTCAGCTATCCAAAAAGAACTTCTCTACAATTATCCATTTCTCTACAGTTATAAAACTGAAAATAAAAACAGGATTTAGCAAAATAATCTTGTTTCAAAAAGAATCTCACACGAGGCACTTCTTGAGAAAATCCAGAAAGGAGCCGACGTGCGTTTTCAAGACGACGTTTAGATCTTTGGAATTTGGGTTCCTTATTTTCCCTCTAGTGTTTGTGACGCTTTTCGGAACACCGTTGGCATCTACAAAAGAGGAAAACGGATTTTACAAGCGTGGGTACATTTCCACGCCAGCTGAGATTGTGAAACCGAAAGACGTTTGCACAAACTGTTAGTCTACACACAAGACAGAAAATACACATATTCAGAGAGAGCAGATGTTGTAGTCTTGAACGTTACTTGTGTTAGAATATTTATGACTGGGAGAGCCAATGGTAACAAGCCATTGAATAGGCATAGCAACTAAGTCAGCCATTGGGAGCTAAACACATCTGAGTCTGTGCAGAGAATCAAAACTGAAGCTAGAAGGGACCCGTGCCCTTCCTGGCTGGTTTCGGCCAGCAGGGAGGTGACACGCGGCTGGATCCGGGCGGTGGTCATCGCTTCTTTGGAGGAGGGATCCGTACCGCAGTCGTTAAAAACTGCGGTGGTGAGACCCCTCCTGAAGAAGCCTTCCCTGGATCCAGCTGACTTGAAGAACTATCGTCCGGTCTCCAACTTGCCTTTTTTAAGGAAAGTTGTGGAGAAGGTGGTGGCCACTCAGCTTCTGCGGCTTCTGGATGAAACAGATCATCTAGATTCCTATCAGTCGGGTTTCAGGCGCGGCTACAGTACAGAAACTGCCTTGGTCGCTCTGATGGATGATCTCTGGTGGGCCCGGGATGGGGGAAATTCCTCCATCCTGGTGCTACTTGACCTCTCAGCGGCTTTCGATACCATCGACCATGGTATCCTTCTGCATCGTCTCGGCGAGTTGGGAGTGGGAGGCAACGTTTTACGGTGGTTCTCCTCTTATCTCGCCGATAGGATGCAGTCGGTGTTGGCAGGAGGGCAGAGATCCACCCCTAGGCCCCTGTTATGCGGGGTGCCTCAGGGGTCGGTTCTCTCGCCCATCCTGTTTAACATTTACATGAAACCGCTGGGGGAGATCATCCGCAGACATGGGGTGTGTTTCCATCAGTACGCTGATGACACCCAGCTGTACATCACCACCCCGTCTGACTTCAGTGTGGCAGCCGATGTAATGTGCCGATGCCTGGACGACGTTAGGATCTGGATGGGGAGGAACAGACTCAGACTCAACCCCGACAAGACTGAGTGGCTTTGGATATTGCCTCCTAAGGATTGTGACAACTATCCCTCCTTGGTTCTCGAGGGAAAGAAACTGACTCCCTCGGATCAGGTCCGCAACTTGGGGGTCCTCCTAGACCCACAGCTAAAATTAGAACACCATCTTACTGCTGTGGCTAAGGGGGCCTTTGCACAGGTTCGCCTGGTGCACCAGTTGCGGCCATACTTGGAGAAGGAGGCTCTACTCACGGTCACTCATGCCCTTGTCACCTCCCGTTTGGACTACTGCAACGCGCTCTACATGGGGCTACCCTTGAAGAGTATCCGGAGACTCCAGTTGGTGCAAAATGCGGCTGCGCGTGCTGTGGTGGGTGTGCCAAGGTACACCCACGTGACACCTATACTCCGCCAGCTGCATTGGTTGCCCATTAGTCTCCGGGTCCAATTCAAGGTGCTGATCATCATCTTTAAAGCCCTTCATGGCTTAGGACCAGGTTATCTCCGGGACCGCATTCTGCCTCATACTTCCCTCCGACCGGTTAGGGCCCACAGAGTTGGCCTCCTCCAGCTCCAGTCAGCCAAGCAATGCCGGCTGGCGGGTCCTAGGGGGAGAGCCTTCTCTGTGGCCGGCCCCGCGCTCTGGAACCAACTCCCTCCAGAGACCCGAACCATCCCCACCCTGTTGGCCTTCCGAAAAGCCGTTAAGACATGGCTTTTCCTGCAGGCAGGGGGTAGAGCCTAATTCCATCTGCACTCTCCCCCGGGTATGTCTGGCGGTTGAATGGTGTTTTTATATTGTAATTTTTTAATTTTTGTATTTTGATTTTAAATTGAATTTATTGGTTTTCTTGTATTTTTTCCTGTGTTGTAAGCCGCCCTGAGTCCCTCGAGAGTGGGGCGGCATATAAGAAACCATAAATAAATAAATAAATAAATAAATAGAAGGAAGGCTGGGCGTGGCTCAGCCCACTCTGTACTCTGTCTGCTCTGAACTCTGAACTAGAAGCTGCTTGTATTTTGCTTGTAACTGCTACTACGTTGAAGAAGAACTCTGCTACTGGTATTGTGTGTGTGTGTGTGTGTATTATATATATATAATAGGATTATATATATATAATCCTACATATATATATATGTAGGATTTTTTGCTGATAAATGAAAATAAAGGGAGACTATTATAGATCTATTTCGAGCTTATTTTGCTCTCGTCAGATAGCCATACCCCTTACTGGGATTTGAGCCCGGGCCGGCTGCCTTGCAGGGCAGCAACTTAACCACTAGGCCATAGGCTCTGTTCAGCTCTTTCACCAGGAAAGGGTTATATATGTTTTTCTGTCGTGTTATCCTGGTGTACCCAAATATGGGAGAGAAAGCATCACAGCTTCCATTTTTGCCTTTCAGCCCCTCACTGGGACCATCCAGGCTGTTTTTTACATAGCCGACACACTAATCTATATGTGTAGGATTTTTTGCTGATAAATGAAAATAAAGGGAGACTATTATAGATCTATTTCGAGCTTATTTTGCTCTCGTTATTTTGCATATATATGCAAAATGAAAGGCAAAATGAAAGCTGTGATGCTTTCTCCCATATTTGGGTACACCAGGATAATACGACAGAAAAACATATATAACCCTTTCCTGGTGAAGAGCTGATAGGGAATAGAGCCTGTGGCCTAATGGCTAAGCTGCTGCCTTACAAGGCAGGCAGCCCAGGTTCAAATCCCAGTAAGGGTATGGCTATCTGATGAGAGCTAAATAGTTCGAAATAGATCTATAATAGTCTCCCTTTATTTTCATTTATCAGCAAAAAATGCTATATATAAACTATGTTTATAAAGAAGTTAATGAATCCAGCTGAATCAGTTATCTGTGTGTGCTTCTGGAATTGATTTTTATGCAATGAACTCTGATAACTTGTTTGTCTGAAATTGCCTGTAGAGCTAGAAGTTTCATTTTATGGCCAGGCAGCTAAATAGAAATTCTTAATTACAAAATGAATTTGCTGTAGGCATAGGGGTGGCTACCAATTTTTACACAGTGCATGCTATATTCAAAAGGGGCATCAGATTTTTTTTTCTACAAACACAATATCCCTTGAGGCAGGATCCATTCATATTTTTCTGCCTTGGGTCGAAAGCAGGGCTTTCTGGCTGGTGCCAGCTCAAGCAGTGCTGTTCAGTGCATCTGTTGCGCTTCACTGAGTAACAGTCATACGTGAAAAGGACCCAAGATAGCCCATTTGGGTAAAATAGCACCAACACTTAAGACTTATATACCGCTTCACATGCTTTACAGCCCTTTCTAAGTGGTTTACAGAGTCAGCCTATTGCCCCCAACAATCTGAGTCCTCATTTTACCTCACAAAGGCTGAGTCAATCATGAGCTCCATCAGGATCGAACGCCTGGCAGTGAGCAGAGTTAGCCTGCAATACTGCGTTCTAACCACTATGCAACCATGGCTCTTACAATTTACATATTTTATATATCTTATATTATACTTATAACACCAGCACTTAAGACTTATATACCTTTACAATGTATATAAGTGCTTCACAACGCTGAGCGATTTACAGTCAGCATGTTGCCCCCAACAATCTGGGGCCTCATTTTACCGACCTCGGAAGGATGGAAGGCTGAGTCAACCTTGAACTGGTCAGGATCAAACTCATGGCTGTGGGCAGAGTTAGTCTGCAATACTGCATTCCAACCACTGCATCACCACGGCTCTTCCCGTGATGAAGTGGAGGGTATTTCATCCTCCTATTAAATATTAGGTGGATAAATGCTTAAATCAGAGCCGCATTCTCTCTGCATAAAGTAGTCCTCAAAATAGAGATTTTTTTCATCATAATTATAGCCACTTAAGTGAATTGTTCAGTAATGATCAATGCTTACCAAAGAATGTTCGCTTTCTTGATGCAGTTTGAATGAAATCAGATGGTGGAAGTCCTAAGATCTTTAAAATGAAAGAAAAAAGAGAAAGAGATAGAGACAGAGACAGAGGGAGGGAGCGAGGGAGGGAGAGAGAGAGAAGAGAAGAGAAGAAAGAGAAGAGAAGAGAAGAGAGGGAGAGAGGGAGGGAGGGAGAGAGAGAGAGAGAAGAGAAGAGAAGAGAGGGAGGGAGGGAGGGAGGGGGAGAGAGAGAGAGAAGAGAAGAGAAGAGAAGAGAAGAGAAGAGAAGAGAAGAGAAGAGAAGAGAAGAGAAGAGAAGAGAAGAGAAGAGAAGAGAAGAGAAGAGAAGAGAGGGAAAGAAAGTTTACAGTTTCTCTGTAAACCAATCAGTAGTTAATTCAGTTGAAGTCCAACCCGTGGATTGAATGACAGTTTCATCACTTGGCTCAGAGTGAGTGACTGGCTGTTCTATTTAACTCTGTGTTAGGTTGCGGCAAGGAATATTGCACTACTATAAATCCAGGTGAAACTACGTGGTTGGGGAGAACAGCACTGGAAGATGTACAAGAACACCTGTCGGGCTCAAGTAACCGGGAACAGGAGTTTAATTCGAAGCACTTCAAATTTATTCCATGCTACCTATATACAAGAATCTGATCTATTAACAATCAAAGCTAAATTGGCACTAGATAAAATTCAGTGGCATTCAGGGGCGGCTGGACTTAGGTCTCTTGTGGGAATGCAATGATTCCAAACCGATGACGCATTTGACCCCGCCCTCGGGCTCAGCCTGCTCATCTATACACATGATGTTACTGCCAACTATGCTCTTCTGGTTCCAATTCTCTCAGGGCCTTTGGGCTAAAGTCCTGAGCAGAAAATTGTTCCTGAAAGCTTTCAGTCCTGGCTGTGGAAAGAGAAAGACCTAATTGCTTCTCCCTGCCAATCTTTGAAAGATGACAGAGGCTTGATGGAGAAACACCATCCCAAATAAGCAGGGGCGTGTTGCTAACTTACTGATACCAGTGTGCTGTGTGCGCATCTCCACGTTTCATGCGCGTGCATACTCGCTACGCACACGTGCCCCCTAGTGCGATTTTGCTTCTCAAATGCGCAGAAGCAAAATCTCGCTGAAATCTCTCTCTCGCGCGCGTGTCCCCACACAAGATTTCGGCGAGATTTTGCTTCCACGCATGCGCAGAAGCAAAAAAGCCCAAAAATTCTTAAAAAAAGATGGCGATGCGCGTGACGGACCGGCGAAGACAGCACCGGAGTGGTCGCGCGCAAATTGTGCAATCGCCCGCTCCATACTATAATTATAAATAGTTATAATCAACTATTTAAGGGCTTTGGACTAATATCTTTCAGCTTTTGTCAAATCTGGAGAATACAGGTGGTCCTTGATTTACGACCAGAATTGAGCTCAAAATTTATGTTGCTAAGTGGGACATTTGTTAAGTGAGTTTTGCCCCATTTTACGACCTTTCTTGTCACAGTTGTTAAGTGAATCCCTGCAATAGTTAAGTTACAGCCCTCTCTAAGCGGTTTACAGAATCGGCATCTTGCCCCCAACAGTGTGGGTCCTCGTTTTACTGACCTCGTAAGGATGGAAGGCTGAGTCAACCTTGAGCCAGTCAGAATCGAATTGCTGGCAGTGGGCAGAGTCGGCCTGCAATACTGCAGTCTAAGCACTGCGCCTGCACGACTTAGACAGCAATAGCACTTAGATTTATATACCACTACATAGTGCTTTACAGTCCTCTAGGCGGTTTACAGAGTCGGCACACTGCCCCCAATAATCTGGGTCCTCATTTTACCGACCTTGTTAGTGATGTAACAGAAGGTACCTCCATAATGCAGGCAAGCTGCTCCACTTCATTTTCCCCTGGGAAAAGGGGGTACCCCGTGTAGAGCTCAACCATGATGCAACCCAAGCTCCACATATCGATTGAGGTTGTATACGGGTGGCCCAGAATGACTTCTGGAGAACGATAAAACCGGCTTTGGACATAAGTGTACACTAAAGCAAACAAGAAAGGGAGAATGGACATTGGAGGAAAAGATTGTGAGAGAGGGTAGCTCAGCCACCACCAAAAATGACACCCCCCTAGCATTTCTCTGATTTTCTCTGCCACTTGACAGTCTTTACTCAGTAAGCCACTATTTGTGCCAATAGATCTAATGTTCTGCTTGTTATTTTGAAGCAGTTGCTTCCATGGCTTATTCCTGCAATACGAACCCCCATCCTGCATCTGAGTCTGTACCTTTGTTTTGACTGGTGCCCCATCCTCCTCATATGCTTTGGGGGATGCTTGCCTGTTCTGACCTGTTTAGAAACCTTCTGTATCTAAATCAATTATTCCTTTATCAGGAGCGCCAGCAGCCCCGGCAAAAAGTTTCTCTCTCACCGCAGGCTAACAAGTCTGTCCGGCAGAGAGATGAATAGTTGTCTGCCGCATCTATTCATCTCCGCCCCCTGCCTTTTATCCCCAGAGGTAGGGTGTGGCTTAGCTAGCAGCGATGGCTCTTCCATCCCAAGGACCGGCCCATAGATTTCCACTGCTCTCCTCTCCTCTGCCTTCTGCGCATCCGTGTGTCAGGCACAGGACCCAGCTGTTCCTCCTCTTCCTCATCAGCCACCTCCAGACCTGGAAGTTGTTGATTCTCCATCTGAGCGCTCTCTCTCTCTCTCTCTCTCTCTCTCTCTCTCTCTCTCTCTCTCTCTCTCTCTCTCTCTCTCTCTCTCTCTCTCTCTCTCTCTCTCTCTCTCTCTCCCTCCTTCCCTCCCTCCCTCCCTCCCTCCCTCCCTCTCTCTCTCGAGATAAGTTAGAACCCATCCCTGGGCAAAACCCATTTTAACATTGGGTTATGTTGTTAAGTGAAACATTTAACCAATGTTTTACTTAACAACATAAATGTTGGGCTCAATTGTGGTCGTAAGTCGAGGACTACCTGTATTCGTGGAAAAAAATAGCTACTTGGCTGCGGACTTGAGCTCCAAAACATTGACCCAGAGAAGGAAATGCTCTGTCAACATTTTGTAATCTCATTTACATCTATAGAATAAACAAAGTATTTTTTAAAAATCAATTAAAAATTGTATCTACTTGACTTCGCAAACCTCTTTGATGTTCGTAGCAGCTCGATCCAAAATCAATAACTTTGAATGAAATTTGTCCAGCTGAAGATTGGCTTATTAATATGTTCTCCTAAATAATTTTTTTTTAAAAAGAATAAGACCAAGGGAGAAAATATCAGTACATTTCATCTATCAGGTTAACAAACTGTTGACATACAGTATTCATTTTTTTTCCTAGTCAGGTCACCAAACTGTAACTGGAAACAGGATCTGTATGACAATCGGAGACTCGGTGCTTCCTGGCTCATGGTGGGTCTGCGTACTGGAACTCCCAGCCCCCCTTGGTTGTTGGTCTGATGTTAATCTTGGTGTTAATCTACACTCATCTGGGTGTTGATTGCTGGTGTGGAAGTGTTTTGGTCTCTTTGTTCCGTTTTGGGCTTGTTGTCTCTTTTGCACAGTAGGTGGATGTTGTTTATGTCTATGTGTCTGTTGATGGCCAATTTGTCAGAGTGCCAGGCTTCTGGGAATTCTCTAGCATTTTAAATTAAAATATTTATTTATTTATTTATTTATTTATTTATTTATTTATTTATTTATTTATTTATTTATTTATTTATTTATTTATTTATTTATTTATTTATTCATTCATTCATTCATTCATTCATTCATTCATTCATTCATTCATTCATTCATTCATTTTGTCAAGTACGTATTGGTAATATACATAGATATAACATTGTTTATATACATAAGATGGGTACTGATAAGAGGGAATATGTACTAAATATTAAATTCCTAAGCAGTTGTGAGTATGTACGCTATCTTTCTAAGGTCAAAGATTGATAAGCTACAATAGAAAACTCTAGGACACAGGTTACCAACCCCTGGTTTGTGGACTGGTACCAATCCGTGGCATGTTAGAAACTGGGCCACGCAAACAAGCAAAGCCCCATCCGCGGGATGCAGGCAGCAAGTGAAACCATGCTCCCTCCAGTTCGCAGAGGTTCGCAAAACCTCTCTCCACAGACCCAATCCCTGGTGCCCAAAAGATTGGGGGGCCACTGCTCTAGGACATAAGACAACATAAAGAATATTAAAAAAAAAAGAATTGTGCAGTTTATGAGCCATGGTGGTGCAGTGGTTAGAGGGGGTACTGCAGGCTACTTCTGCTGCCTGCTGGCTGCCTGCAATTTCGCAGTTCAAATCTCACCAGCTCAAGGTTGACTCAGCCTTCCATCCTTCCGAGGTGGGTAAAATGAGGACCCAGATTGTTGGTGGCAATGGGCTGACTCTGTAAACCCCTTAGAGAGGGCTGTAAAGCGCTGTGAATATAAGTCTTAAGTGCTATTGCTATATTACCGTAATTAAGGGAGTTATTTCTTGTATAAAGCAATGGAGACTCAGACAAGCAAATGGAACACAATTTTGTAAATTGTGGGGTCCTTGGTACTCTCTTGAGCTTGGTAGTTTCCTACAGGCCTTTCATTATCAAACTAGGGGACATCAATGCATTTTGTAAACTCTACAGCACAACAGAAATAGCACGTACAAGGGACCAGCACTGGGGAAAAAATTATCTTGAGCTTTAAGTTCGTTATGCATATCCAAAGCATTGACAATGCCTAACAAAGTTAGAGTTCTAATCCTATCCATTCTGAAAAGGGCTTCCTTACACCAAAACGTTTCAAATTTCCAAATATCATACAATTATCGAAAACTTCACCGGTACTGAAAGGATGGTACTTACGGGCTTCAGATCGCAGTGGATAATTTTTTCCGTGTATAAGAGTTGCAAACATCTTAAGATGCAATGGGTGAAGCGGCGAATCAAACCCAACGTAAAACCTTGGAAATTATTTTTCTTGATTAATTCATATAAATTTAAACTGTGTGGGGGGGTGAGAAATAGCATTTTTACCAACACGCGCATGGAGAGGCCATGGCACTAAAACAGCTGCAATTCTTTTTTAAAAAAATATTTTTTATTATTTTTATCTTTAAAAACAAAAACAAAACAAACATACAAGGAAAAAATAAGGTTTCCACTTTACAACAGTTCCGTATCAGTGTATATCCACATTTTACATTTTCTCCCCCTTCTTATTCACACACACACACACACACACACACACACACACACACACACACACACACACACATATATATTTATGGTTCCCTTATTCCTTACATATTATTTACATATTATGTTTTGTTATTATATCAATATATTACTTTACAGCTGCAATTCAATTATTTGAAATTTTAAAGCTGTGATTCAGTTCAAAGTCTCTGAGACCATTCAAGATATTGTAGGAAGTCCCTCCCTTCCATAGAATAAAATATACTTTATTCTTAATATTAAAAAGAGGCAGAATAGAATATTTCCCCTGAAGACGAAGAGGAGAGATACCTTAAAGGCAGGAAGAAGCTCCAGTCTTCCTGCTATAGGAAAACAGCCGCAAGCAGAAGCATAAATATGCTAGCTAGTCTTTAGGAACGGATTTTGTATCTGTTCAGAAAGACTGGGCCACTCTCAAAGAGCAACCAGAAACTCCAAATAAGCACCTAATCGGCAAGGAGCCAAAGCTGACAAGATTAGCTCAGACAAACAAAACACCTAGGATTTGCATTTCCCCTTTTGCCTGTAGAAGCAGGGTTATGGTGTAGTACAGGAGTGTCAAACTCGATTGCATTGAGGGCTGCATCAGGGTTGTGTTTGACCTCAGGGGGGGCAGGGAGCGTGGCCTGCTCAATGTCACTCATGTCAGGGGCGCCTGTGGTAGCCCGAATGCTCTGCCAGCAAAAATGGGCCCTTGCAAACTCCGTTTTTGGCTGCGATGGCCTCCTGCAACCGTCTATACGGCCCTCCCGAGCTCCGTTTTTGCCGGCAGGCACTGCTGTTTCCAGGGTGGCCCCGCAGACCAGATCTAAGCACCCTGCAGGCTGGATCCGGCCCGCGGGCCTTGAGTTTGACACCCCTGATGTAGTAGATTAGCTTTCCAAACTCTCTTGCTGCTGGGTCCCTTATATTCATGTATTTGTTTGTTCGATTGTTTACATCATTGACCGACATCGTTTGCATTCAATACTAAAACGGAAGCTGTCTCATTTATAGCTGCCGATGCCATCCTACCTAGCTGTTAAGATTAAGGACTGCTAAGATGGAGAAAATAAGATCCAGCAAATTCACATTTACTCACTACAGAAAGTATTAGCTGGAGATGCAGAACGGTGCCTTACCCTAATAATTCAAAAGAGATGCAGAAATGATTACGGAAGCAAAAATACTCTTTCATGTGGACGACGTTATATGTATTATCTTGGTCCTTTTTCCGTAGCGAATTTAAGATGCCAACTTCAACCAAAGCCTGATTGTGGAATCTGAATATAAGGGGGGAAATTACACAATATGTGATTTTGACCTGGGCCGTGGCCCCTAATGACTCTTAACCTAGTTAACATACAGGTAGTCCTTGACTTACAACTGTTTGTGACTGTTTGAAATTACAACGGCATTACATCTGGTCTATGCAAGACTTACATCTGGTCTATGGGGATGTAAGGCACCCCCATAGTCACGTGATCAAAATTTGAGTGTTGGGCAACTGGCATGTATTAGCATCCTGGGTTCAAGTTGGATGGGCTTCAAAAATTTTAGCAAGAGGTTCTCTGCCTGGTTGCTGGGTGGGCGTGGCCATGGTGGGTGTAACCTAGTCGGCCTCCTGCACCATAGTGGGGGCGATTTTGCCCTCCCGGGCTCCGGAGGCTTTCCTTGAGCCTCTGGGAGGGCGAACACAGCCTCCCCAGGCTCCAGAGGCCCTCTGGCCCTCTTCCCGAACTTCCGGTAGGCCCGTTTTTCGCCCTCCCGGAGCCTCCGCGCGGGCCTTGCACTTACCTGAATCCAAAACGGGCCGCATGGGGACTCCTGGGAGGGGAGGGGTGGGCAGGGCCAGCCAGGAGTGGGATTTGGCGGTTCTCCAAACTGCACAGAATCTTAGCTAGAGGTTCTCCCGAACTCTTGCGAACCCCCAGCAGCCCACCCCTGGTTCAAGTGATCCCCATTTGTGACCTTCCCAGCGATTTTCCGACAAGCAAACTCAATCGGGGAAGCTGGAATTGTGTAACAACTGCACAATTCAATCAATCGATTGATCAGTCAATCAGAATAGAGCTGGGAGGGACCTTGGAGATCTTCTGGTCTAGCCCCGTGCTCAAGAAGAAAATCCTACACCACTTCAGAAAAGTGATTGTCCAGTTTCTTCTTAATTCCACCTGAGCCTACCCCCCAAGTATGTATGTGTCGAATGGATGTTGCTGTTTTAAATAATTGTTTTAAATTTTTGTACTTGTTTTTAAATTTTATGCAATTTCTTTGTTTATTCTTGTATTTCTCCTTGTTGTAAGCCGCCCCGAGTCCCTCGGGAGTTGGGCGGCATATAAGAATAACAAAATAAATAAATAAATAAATAAACCTCCAGTGATGAAGCACCCACAATGTCTGAAGGCAAGCTATTCCACTGGTTAATTGTCCTCACTATTAGGAAGTTTCTCCTCAATTCCAGGTTGCTTCTCTCCTTGATTAGTTTCCATCCATTGTTTCTTGTCTTGTTTCTTGTAGCAGTCTCTCAAATATTGGAATACTGCTATCATGTCACCCCTAGTTGTTTTTTTTCCTCTAGACTAGCTAAACCCAAAGCCTGCAACCGCTCTTCGTATGTTTTAGTCTCCAGGCCTTTAATCATCTTAGTTGCTCTTCTTTGCACTTTTTCCAAAGTCTCAACATCTTTTTTGTAATATGGTGACCAAAACTGGATGCGCTATTTCAGGTGTGTCCTTACTAAGACTTTATAAAGCGGTACCAGGGGTGGGCTGCTGGGGGTTCGCAGGGGTTCGGGAGAACCTCTAGCTAAGATTCTGTGCAGTTTGGAGAACTGCCAAGTCCCACTCCTGGCTGGCCCCGCCCCGCCCTGCCCACCCTGCCCCACCCCTCCCAGGAGTCCCCACGCAGCCCATTTTGGATGCAGGTAAGTGCAGGGCGCATGTGGAGACTCGGGGAGGGTGAAAAATGGGCCTACCGGAAGTTCAGGAAGGCCGGAAACAGGCTCGTTTCTAGCCTTCCTGAACTTCCGAGGGCCTCCAGAGCCTGGGGAGGCTGTTTTCGTCCTCCTGGAGGCTCGAGGAAAGCCTCCTGAGCAAAAACGCCTCCACCGCCATGGTACAGGAGGCTGACTAGGCCACGCCCACCATGGCCATGCCCACCCAGCAACCGGGCAGAGAACCCCTTGCTAAAATTTTTGAAGCCCACCCCTGAGCGAGACTAATACTTCAAGTGATCTTGATTCTATGCTTCCGTTTATACAACCAAGGATTATGTTCGCTTTTTTGGCTGCTGCTGCACATGGCTGGCTCATGTTTAAGCGATCGTCCATTAGGTCTCAAAGGTCCCTCCCACAGTTACTTATTTATTTAACAACTGCAATGATTCCTTTGACAACCATGCCCAAAAAAGGTTGTAAAATCATGCACGACTCCCTTAACAAGTGCCTTGCTGAGCAATAGAAATTCTGGTCTCAACTGAGGTTGTAACTTGAGGACTCTCATAATGCAAAGCACTAATGTGAGCAGATATACAGTACATAACCTGGCCTTTCTAACCCAATGCTAGTTGCCACTTGCTTCCTTAATTGGCTTTTGTTTATGTTCCATAATCTTCTCTTTTTAAGATTACATTTTCCTCTGCATTCTACAAGCGAAAGCTGAAAGCATTTATAAGGATTTAAACACACACCCAAATATGTTTGGCAGAAAAATATAGCAACAAATGGTGTCACTGATTTTTCTTGGTTTGTTTGCTGCTAATTATTTTTTTAATTTTCTAGTTATGCTCACACCAAAGATAATCAATCATAATTAAACAAAACAAACTACCGTATTTTTCGGAGTATAAGACGCACCGGAGTATAAGACGCACATAGATTTTAGAGGAGGAAGGCAAGGAAAAAAGTATTCTGAACCAAATGGTGCAGTAATATATTATTGAATAAAATACCAGTGTAGCAGAATACTTTTTACAATCATGTATACTTTTTACAACCATGTACACTTTTTACAACCATGTATACTTTTTACAAACTTCAAACTTGACAGCTTTAAGACTAGTGGACTTCAACTCCCAGAATTCCTCCTCCAGTCATGCTAGATGGGGTAATTAGAAGGCAAAAACGCCCCAATTTTTGCAAAAAACAGCCCGTTTTTTGCTCATTTTTTTTTGCAAAAACAGGGCATGCAGAGGATCTGGGAAGCCTGCAGTGGACTCCTAGGGGGTGGGGGAAGGCAAAAATGCCCCAATTTTTGCAAAAAACAGTCCATTTTTTGCTCATTTTTTTGCAAAAACAGGGCATGCAAAGGATCTGGGAAGCCTGCAGAGCATTCCTAGGGGGTGGGGGAAGGCAACCCTCCCATTTTTGCAAAAAACCGGCCGTTTTTTTTGCAAAAATTGGATGTGGGGGTGGGGCTTCGGGAGGCTAAAAATTGCTGTATTCGGTGTATAAGACGCACCGACATTTCCACCCTCTTTTTGGGGGCAAAAAGGTGCGTCTTATACTCCAAAAAATACGGTAGGAATCAATCCTCTATTCAACTAGTTATTTGATTTTTTATTAATAAAATGTAAAACAAAACAAAACAAAAAAAGAATTCAGACAATTGTACCTCTTTTTGTTCCTTATTATTTTCACTGCTACTTTTTCACCGGTTTTGTGGTCCAAACACTTCACAACATGGCCAAAGGATCCTTTCCCAATTACAGCCAGGATTTCGTATCTATATGCAATATGATCGCTTAGTACCTACACAGAGTGACAACAGCGTACAAAGTAAACATACTACTACCCGCTACTTCTTGTGCCACATTCACAAAATAAGCACAAAGCAAAAATGCATTGTCATTCTAGATCCCAGTGATGGAGAACCCTCAACTTCTAGAGGCAAGCTGTTCCGCTGGTTAATTGTTCTCACTGTTAGGAAGTTTCTCCTTAGTTCTAGGTTGGAGCCTTCTTTAATGATCTTCCACCTGTTAGTTCTTATCCTGCCCACAAGTACTTTGGAGAATAGGTTGACCCCCTCTTTGTGACAGCCCCTCAAACAGAGTGGTACCTTGGTATTCAACTGTTTTGAAACTCATCGAAGTTGCATTCAACCCATTTTGATGCAAAAATGCTCGTTGTTTGTTCAGTACTCAACACACAAGCTAGAACTTGTTAGTGTCGGCTGCCTCGTGACTCACTACATTATTCCTATTGGAAAAATTTGTTTGATACTCATCTTTTTTTGGTGCTCATCACGCCTCCTGGAGTTAACTAATGTTGAGTACCGAGGCACCACTGTATTGTAAGACAGCTATCATGTCACCCCCTAGTACTTTTCTTGATTAGACTAGTGTGCTGTCCATTAACTGTAGTTTAGTGAGTTTATTAATATTCCCCAGCAATTCCCTTCACCAAAACCCAGAACTGTCCCTGTTAAGTCCATCCATAAGCAGACCTAGGTTAGTCCACAGAGCAATGGCCCAATAGACCACAAATCCCTTGAAAGTTGCCCGAACAAAATAACTTCCCCAGACAAAACTTAAATCCATCAGGCAAAGCATAAATCCACACACATAGAAGGCAAAGAAAGTCCAGAGGCTTTCCATGATTCAATTCCAAATACGGTGTCAATCCAGAGTGAAGCAGGAATCACAACGATCAGAAAAGACACAGCTAGAAAACAAACATGTTGTGCCTCCTTCTGTCTGCTGTGATAAATAGCTGTGTAGCCCATCAAGACGGGCGGGACTTTCTCCTCTCGAGTAGTCCGGCTGACCTTCTCTGCTGCTGTTTTTTCTCTGGAAGGGATTTGGCTGAGGCTCCAGCTGGGGAAAGCTCGCAGTGGCAGAAGGCCAGTGAAGAGGAGGAGGAACTGCCTTCTGCAGCTGAACACATAAGGCAGTGTTCTCGGATCAGGTACAGAAGGTAGTTCCTCTTCCTCTTCTCTGGCCATCTGCCACTGTGAGCTTTCCCCAGCTGGAGCCTCGGCCAAATCCCTTTCGGATAGCCATTCAGAACCATCAATCAACTCAATTCCTGACGTGCCAGGAATTGACTCATCCTCCCCCAAAATGACCTCTAAGGTGGTATCTGGGGAATCGTCCAAGGGAGACATCCCAACTAGACATATCCAGGTCCTGTGAGGCTTAAGACCACACACACTTCCTTGGGCATCTCCTACCCAATTCCAGCTGCAGAGAGTTGGCCCTGTGGGGTGTTCTGCCATGATCTGGATGCCAAGATCTACCACCACGTCAGCCTCTTCTTACCTTTTTATAGGAACCATGGTCGTCATCGTAAGTGCTGCTCTTCTCTGCATCTATGTAGCCCTCAATCTTTTTTGCGCCCAGGCCAAGAAACCACAGCTCTTTATAGTCCTTGATTTCTCGTTGTTCATACAGGGTGAGTTGGTTTTTAAAATGTTTCAAGGCTTCTGGTTTGTGAAGGAAGTCAAAGGGATATTAAAAGACCTGACGATGTCATAGTTTGTCTAAATCAATATTTAACAGGTAAACTGTTCCAGTTTCCATCCTCCGCCCTCCAACTTATCACCAGAGTTTCTGAAATGGCGTAGGGCAGGGATGGTGAACCTATGGCATGCGTGCCACAGGTGACACGTGGAGCCATATCTGAGGGCACGTGAGGCGTGCCCTATGTCAGCTCCAGCGTGCATGCGCATGCTGGGCATCTGATTTTCGGCCTTCTTTTCGGCCGTTTTCGCTCTCCCCAGGGTTCAGGAAAGCCTCCTGAAACCTGGGGACGGCAAAAAACGGCCCAACCGGAAGTTCGTTTCCAAACTTCCGGTTGGGCCATTGGGCTGTTCTTTTTGCCATCCCCAGGCTTCAGGAGGCATTCCTGAACCCTGGGGAGAGCAAAAAACAGCCCAATGGGCCTACCGGAAGTCCAGAGGCTTCAGTGAGGCCTGTGAGCATGCGCAGGGGGGAGGGCATTGCATTATGGGTGTGGGCACATGCATGTGTGCTATCGCACGTGCGTACACCCTTTTGGCACCCGAGCCGGAAAAGGTTCACCATCACTGGTGTAGGGTTTCCTCCTTGAGCAGGAGGTTGGACTAGAAGACCTCTAAAGTCCCTTCCAACTCTGTTGGAACTCCCTCCATCTCCAGAATAATTCTGGAGTTATTCTGTTAATGATACTTCCTATATAACAAATGGGAGTGAGGCCTAGGATAGAGAGATTTTTAGTTGAAATATGAGAGAATGTGACAAATGACTGAAATTGTTCGTACTAGTCTTGATGAAGAGGAAGTAATTTCTACATATAGATCTTTTTTCACTTTTCTTTATTTTATGTATTTTTCGTAGCTTGTACAGATAGTCCTCGACTTATGACAGTTCTTTTAGTGACCATTCAAAGTTACAAAGACACTGAAAAATGACTTTTGACCGTTTTTCACATTTATGACCATTTCAGCATCCCCACGGTCACATGATCAAAAGTCAGACCCTCAGCAACTGACTCATATTTATGATGGTTGCAGTGTCCCGGGGTCATGGGATCCCCTTTTGCGACCTTCTGACCAGCAAAGGGCAACGGGGAAGCCGCTTAGCGACCATATGACTAACTTAATCACTGCAATGATTCTCTTAATAACTGTGGCAAGAATGTTTCCGCTCAATTGTGGTCCTATGTCAAGAACTACCTGTGTTAGTTTTTTCAATCTTTGAATTTTTAAAACTTCAATGAAAATTATTATAAAAGAGAAAGGAAGTTAGTCATCCATTTGTTGATTTAGGGAATGTACACCTAAAATATATGGTAAAGACTTGAACCATGGAACATTTTTGAATGAATACAGAATCGAAGGTTGTTGCTGAAGTTATGATAATAACTTTCAGGATTTAAAGTGGTTAGTTCTAACCTTCAGGATTTAAAGTGGTTGGTTTTAACCTTTGGGATTTAAAGTGGTTGGTTCTAACCTTCAGGATTTAAAGTGGTTGGTTCTAACTTTCGGGATTTAAAGTGGTTGGTTCTGAGCTTTGGGATTTAAAGTGGTTGGTTTTAACCTTTGGGATTTAAAGTGATTGGTTCTGACTTTAGGGATTTAAAGGGGTTGGTTCTGACTTTCAGGATTTAAAGGGGTTGGTTTTGACTTTCGGGATTTAAACTGGTTGGTTCTGACCTTTGGGATTTAAAATGGTTGGTTCTGACCTTTGGGATTTAAAGTGGTTGGTTCTGACCTTCAGGATTTAAAATGGTTGGTTTTGACCTTCGGGATTTAAAGTGGTTGGTTCTAACCTTCGGGATTTAAAGTGGTTGGTTTTGACTTTCAGGATTTAAACTGGTTGGTTCTGACCTTCGGGATTTAAAGTGGTTGGTTCTAACTTTTGGAATTTAAAATGGTTGGTTCTAAGCTTCAGAATTTAAAGTGGTTGGTTCTAACTTATAGGATTTAAAGTGGTTGGTTATGACTTTCATGATGTAAAGTGGTTGGTTCTGACCTTCAGGATTTAAAATGGTTGGTTCTGACCTTCGGGATTTAAAGTGGTTGGTTCTAACCTTTGGGATTTAAAGTGGTTGGTTCTAACCTTCGGGATTTAAAGTGGTTGGTTTTGACTTTCAGGATTTAAACTGGTTGGTTCTGACCTTTGGGATTTAAAGTGGTTGGTTCTGACCTTTGGGATTTAAAGTGGTTGGTTCTAACTTTTGGAATTTAAAGTGGTTGGTTCTAAGCTTCAGAATTTAAAGTGGTTGGTTCTAACTTTTGGAATTTAAAGTGGTTGGTTCTAAGCTTCAGAATTTAAAGTGGTTGGTTCTAACTTATAGGATTTAAAGTGGTTGGTTATGACTTTCAGGATGTAAAGTGGTTGGTTCTGACCTTTGGGATTTAAAGTGGTTGGTTCTAACTTTTGGAATTTAAAGTGGTTGGTTCTAAGCTTCAGAATTTAAAGTGGTTGGTTCTAACTTTTGGAATTTAAAGTGGTTGGTTCTAAGCTTCAGAATTTAAAGTGGTTGGTTCTAACTTATAGGATTTAAAGTGGTTGGTTATGACTTTCAGGATGTAAAGTGGTTGGTTATGACCTTTGGGATTTAAAGTGGTTGGTTCTAACCTTTGGGATTTAAAGTGGTTGGTTCTGACCTTCAGGATTTAAAATGGTTGGTTTTGACCTTCGGGATTTAAAGTGGTTGGTTCTAACCTTTGGGATTTAAAGTGGTTGGTTTTGACTTTTGGGATTTAAACTGGTTGGTTCTGACCTTTGGGATTTAAAATGGTTGGTTCTGACCTTTGGGATGTAAAGTGGTTGGTTCTGACCTTCAGGATTTAAAATGGTTGGTTTTGACCTTTGGGATTTAAAGTGGTTGGTTCTAACCTTTGGGATTTAAAGTGGTTGGTTTTGACTTTCAGGATTTAAAGTGGTTGGTTCTGACCTTCGGGATTTAAAGTGGTTGGTTCTGACCTTTGGGATTTAAAGTGGTTGGTTCTAACTTTTGGAATTTAAAGTGGTTGGTTCTAAGCTTCAGAATTTAAAGTGGTTGGTTCTAACTTTTAGGATTTAAAGTGGTTGGTTCTGATCTTCGGGATTTAAAGTGGTTGGTTCTAGCCTTCAAAATCCTAAATACCCTGCTTATCAAAAGTTCTGTTTCTCGGCTTAGTTTTCTGAACATTAAGATCTGTATTTTTAGGCCCTAAAAAACCTTGAAGGATGGTTCTACAAGGAGGAGTCAAGGAGCGCTTCAACTAGGCTTTGAGGAAAGGAGATACAATTCCCCTCTTCAGCCAGTTGCTTTTAAATGATATTTTCTTGGTTTTCCATGACATCATAACCATCCCGTTTGGAGGGAAAGGTGGTACTGTACAGAAATTGGATGGTTTCTCTGCTGTTTTCCCTTTAGCATTTATCCTAGGACTGTACCTGCTGAAGTTAGTGGGAACTTGAGGTTGTGGGTCTTCTCGATGTCTCCAGATTTACTGCTCAGCCCTCTGGGGATGTTTTCAGAGAGGGTGGGAGGAAACGGCTGGACTTGAGATCGGTTATCCTGCAAAGTTGCAAAAGGTGTTTTTTTTTCCCTTTTCTTAAAGCCACTTCATTATTTCTGTGATTTATTAATTACTCTGCCAGGTTCAAAAACCAACTTTCAGGGGAAAATATTGCCGGGATAAAAAACAAAACCATAGCCTCAAAATCAATAAAGGGTGAATTTGCTGGGCTTCCTCTGTTTTTTTGCAAAATTAAAGTTGCACAAGAATCAGGAATTTTAAAAATGCACTTTTGTCGTTTCAGAGTTTACGCCCTGTTTCTCCCTCACCTTCCCAACTGCACTGTGTTTAGATCTTCTAAATCGGAGGTCTCCAACCTTGGCAACTTTACCACTTGTGGACTTCAACTCCCAGAATTCCTCAGCCAGTGCACGATGGCTGAGGAATTCTGGGAGTTGAAGTCCACAAGTGGTAAAGTTGCCAAGGTTGGAGACCCCTGTTCTAAATGGCCCAGAAGGGACCAGACCTCCATGGTTGTGTGGAGGTCCACCCCCCGGTGCAACCCCTTTCTCCTGCTGGGCCAGGTTAGTCTCTGTAATAAAGCCAACCAAGAATCGGGTTCATTATTACAGTGGTTCCCAACCTTTTTGTGATCGAGTACCACTTGGAGGTCCCGTACAGTCGCCACGTACCACCTGGTTCCAGAGAAACTAAATTCGATCAGATATCACTTTATTTCCATAATTGTACCGTTCCTTTTTTGGCCCCGTGCCGCTGGGACCAGGTGGGTGGCGTGTGGCAACAGTTGCAAATCGTTGCCAGATTATCTTGTGTTAGGCAGTAAACATTTTTGTGAAGTAAAAAATAACTAACTAAAAATCGTTCATGACCCCGAAAGTGTTCGCGTACCACCTGAAAGGCCTTCGCGTACCACTAGTGGTACACGTACCACAGGTTGGGAACCACTGCATTATTAGAAATAGAAATGGAGGGGTACTAACTTCCATGTTGGGAATCAGCTCACCTCACCTTCCTTTCTCATACCACAACTTGTCTCTTTGATGATAATGATGATGATGATGTTATCCGTTCAGTCGTGTCTGACTCTTGGCAATTTTGTGGGCCAGGTCTCTCCACCTCTTCCGATCTTGCACAGCTTCTTTGAGTTGTTCCATGCTCTGGCTGGCATCAGCTTTGATGGTGTCCATCCACCATGGTGGCCTTTTACCGCTAACTCTTCAAGCATAATTGCTTTCTCCAGTGAATTCCCCCCCCCCGTGATATGGCCAAAATATTGTCCCGTTAGAAATTGTTCCTTTAGACCAGGGGTGTCAAATCGGTGGCCCGCGGGCTGGAGGCGTCATGTGCAGGCCACGCCCATCCCAGCTCCGCGAAAGGGGAAAACATTGTGAAATGTCACGTGATGGCAACGCGACGCTGCAAGTTTGACACCTGTGCTTTAGACCAGGGATGTCAAACTAAATTTCATTGAGGGCCACATCAGGGCTGTGGTTGACAACGGGGGGCCGGCTGGCCGTGGTCAACTAGGTGTGTGTGGCTGACTGGGTGGGCGTGGCCAGTTTGACACCATTCCCCAAACTGCTGACATGTTTCCTCTTTGCATTGGGTAGACTAGGCCGAAGCCACGCTGGCCTGATGTTTCCTCTTTGCATTGGGTAGACCAGGACGGCCCCATGGGCCAGATCCAAACACATCACGGACTGGATCTGGCCTGCGGGCCTTGAGTTTGACACCCCTGCTTTATACAATGCCAATTTCCTCTTATTATGTCATCGATCTTGAGTCCCTTTGTGCCCACAAGAGATCATAGTCCAGCCCACCATAAGTTCCATTGACTCTTATCTACCACCAATTTAGCAATAGCAACAGCACTTAGACTTATATACTGCTTCATAGTGCTTTACAGCTCTCACTAAGCGGTTTACAGAGTTCAGCATATTGCCCCCAACAATCTGGGTCCTCATTTTACGCACCTCGGAAGGATGGAAGGCTGAGTCAACCTTGAGCCGGTGGAGATTTGAACAGCTGAACTGCAGCTAGCATTCAGCTGAAGTAGCCTGCAGTGCTGCATTCTAACTACTGTGCCACCTCGGCTCATTATTTGCTTTGACCTTTAGTAGTTCAGATTCTTGTAGAGAGCGTTAGCATACAATAAACCTACATTCATTTCAACTGCCCGGACTCCTCTGTTTTCCTGAGCTTGATATTTTTATTCCCTTACTTTTAGGGCCTCGGTTCACCACAGAGGAAACTTACCGAATGCAAAGTTGTCACAGACTGAAAAGTTTTGGTGGCTATTTGTGGGAAAAGTGCATCTTGCTGTAGAGGTTTCAAAGCATTTGTCACCAAACTTGATTTGGCTGGACAGTCCAAGTGAGGGAGGGCGTTGATATTGCTGTTTAATTTCTGAGGAGGAAATAACAGGGTTAATCCCAGAGTGGTGCGGTGGCCTAGAGGTGGAGCTCTCGCCTCACAATCAGGAGGCTGTGAGTTCAATCCTAGGTAGAGACAGATATTTCTCTCTCCGGGCACACTGAGAATATATCTGCTGCAAAACTCCGCATTGGCAACAGGGAAGGGCATCCGGCCAGTAACACTCAGCTCCATTCAGTTGCCCCGACTCTATCCCGCAAGGATAGAGTCTGGTGCACCAATTGCGACCATACTTGGAGAAGGAGGCTCTGCTCACGGTCACTCATGCCCTTGTCACCTCTCGATTGGACTACTGCAATGCGCTCTACATGGGGCTACCCTTGAAGAGTATTCGGAGACTCCAGCTGGTGCAAAATGCGGCTGAGCGTGCTGTGGTGGATGTGTCAAGATACACCCTCGTAACACCCATACTCCACCAGCTGCATTGGTTGCCCATTGGTCTCCGGGTACAATTCAAGGTGTTGATCATCATCTTTAAAGCCCTACATGGCTTAGGACCAGGTTATCTCCGGGACCGCATTCTGCCTCATACTTCCCTCCGACTGGTTAGGGCCCACAGAGTGGGTCTCCTCCAGGTCTCGTCAGCCAAACAATGCCGGCTGGCGGGCCCTAGGGGGAGGGCCTTCTCTGTAGGGGGCCTCGTGCTCTGGAACCAACTTCCCCCAGAGCTCCAAATTATCCCCACCCTGCTGGCCTTCCGGAAAGCCGTCAAGACATGGCTCTTCCTGCAGGCAGGGGTTTGAGACTAGTTTTTATCCGAGATCTCCCCCAGTATGTATGTTGTTGAATGTCTTTTAACTTTTTAATGTTTTAAAATTGTTTTTAAATCAATGTTTATTGTTTAGTGTTCATTTAAAATGTTGTACGCCGCCCTGAGTCCTTAGGGAGTAGGGCGGCATAGAAGAACCTAATAATAAATAATAATAAATAAATAATAAATAAATTATGGGGTCAGTAAAAGAAAAAAAAATAGAGTTAATCCCAGCAGTCGGCTTTAATAATATATTATATGCACATTTTTGTAGAAGGTTTAGAAACCCCCCACAAAAGGTTCTCTGGTCAAGAGACCAGCCAGTTTTCTATGGTCCCAACAGCTGACCATCTCTTTGGACTCCTACACAACGGCACTGGAAAAAGTGACTTATGAGTGTTTTTCACACTTACGACGATTGCAACATCTCCATGGTCACGTGATCAAAATTCAGACATTCGGCAAGCGACTCATATTTATGACACTTGCAATATCCCGGAGTCATGTGATCAGTTTTTGGGACATTCTGACAAGCAAAGTCAATGGGGAAACCAGATTCATTTAACAGCCGTGTTACTAGCTCAACAGCTGCAGGGATTCACTTAGCAACTGTAGCAAGCAAGGTCGTACAATGGGGCAAAACTCACTTAACAACCGTCTCACTTAACCGCAGAAATGTTGGGCTCCATTGTGGTCGTAAGTCGAGGACTACCTGTAAATGGCCACTTAAGGCTGGAGGTGGACAGCAATCCTTTGGATTTACCATAAGGCTGAGAAAATTCATCTCGTTTTCGTCATGAGGTGGGCAACCTAGGAATTCTGGGAGTTGAAGTCCACAGAGCTTAAAGGTTGAAAAACATTGCTTTAAAGCAGGGGTCTCCAAATTTGGCCCCTTGAAGACTGGCGGACTTCAACTCCCAGAATTCCTCAGCCAGCCATGCATGGCTGGCTGAGGGATTCTGGGAGTTGAAGTCCGCCAGTCTTCAAGGGGCCAAGTATGGAGACCCCTGCTTGAAACAATCAGTGAAGACGATCTGAACTGGAAGCCATCACAGGGGTCTTCTTTTGCCAACACATTCCTGTGCGAATACCTGTCGGAAAATTCTGTTCGCTCCACGGCGGCTGCTCTCTTGAGATGGCAATTTAGGACGAGACAGTGCTGCTATCTGGGAAAAATGGAGAACAACGGCAAAATTAGCATAGAAAATTATATACCCCAGTGACTTCGGTGCCTAGTACAGTTATGCTAATGAGATGTAGCTAAATTAGTAATAGGGTATTCTTGTGATTTCAAACTTTCTCATGTAACAGCCTCGTCACAGGTCTGAACGGAGGGATCAAAATTCGTATCGCAACAGGAGGTGGGATGTTCGCTGTTAGAAAGCGTCAAATCAAACACCTGTCAGAGTACTGAAGATTTAATAGCCGACCAGCTGAGGTAAGGCTGTAAACTGAAATGCTGATGCAATGAGGATGAGTCAGCATGGATATTGCCACTTTAAGACAGAGGATGAGTCAGCAGGGTTATTGCCACTTTAAGAAGATGTCTATATAAGGGAGGCCATGAGAAGGCATCTCCCTCTCCTCGTGTATCACTCTCCTTGTCGTGTTCTATCTGCATTGTAGTTCTCCATGTAGAGTTGAAGATTGATTGATTGCCTGGTATGTGCTTACCACGTGTATGTATGTACCATATTTTTCGGAGTATAAGACGCACCAGAGTATAAGACACAGCTTAGTTTTGGGGGAGGAAAACAAGGGGGGGGGGGAATCTGCCTCTGCCTCCCAGTAATTTGCCTCCCAGCAAACAACAAACAGCAAACAGTACAGATGATATACACTGTTTGCTGTGTATTTCTGTGCATGTGCGCCTGACCCATAGAAATAGCAAAGAATTGGAGAAATGTACATTATGGCAGTATATTAATGCCAGAAAGTTTTCTTAAATGTAGTCACACTAACTCCTCCCAATTATTTAAATAGATCTACTCCAAACATGACTAAGTCAGGGTTTAACTCAGCTGCCTTATCTTAATACTAAAACAGGACACTGTTACATTTCAGATTATACTTGTACAGATGCTGTTAAAATTTATGTGGCATTCTGGAAGTATACATTATTCTCTGCTATTTAAAAGAAGATACAATAGCACTGGGCCTCTTCAGATCAAGCATTTATTTTAAAAAGCTTCTTCATTTTGTTAAGTTGTCTAGAACAATAATAAAGCAGTCTTTAAAAAATAAGTCTAATAATTTGAACATTCTATAGACATTTATAGTTATTGACTTACCTCCTTGCATCCAGTTTCAGCAGTCTGATTAGCACAAGAAATTAAAATTCTGCCTGTACCTCTACCTCCCAGAAATTTGCCTCCTTGCAGGTAGTTTCACTTTCAGTTTTAGCACATGGCCTGCCTGCAGCCTCAATCAGCTGTGGGTCGGGAGGCCGATAATCAGTTGCTTGTGCTAATCAGGCTCTGGGCTGTTTGCTGCAAGGAGATAAATTGCTGGGAGGCAGAGGCCAAAGGGTGGGGGTGACTGCGTGGGGCTACATTCGGTGTATAAGACGCACTCAAGTTTTCACACTCGTTTTGGGGGTAAAAAAGTGCGTCTTATACTCCGAAAAATACGGTATATAGAAGTCTTGTATATAAACCACTGTTTGTAAGGCAAAACGTCTGTGTACTGTATTTTGCTCCTGGGTTGTCTCAAAATAGTAGTCATGCTGTGCACATTCTGACAGAACCAACTAAGCAGATGGCATCGAAGTTTGCAAAAGGAGAAAAAGAAAACTGGAAAGTTATCACAGGCCCAAATTTATTCTTGAAGAGCCTCATTGGAAGGCTTGCTGGATTCCCACATACAAAGGATATAACCCAATAGCAGGATAATTGTACCCCAAATTTATTACAGGTAGTCCTTACCTGTACGACCTGTACGACTTACAAATTTGGTTTAATGACCGTTCGAAATTACAACGGCACTGAAAAAAGTAATTTGTGACCGTTATTCACACTTATGACCGTTACAGGATCCCCATGGTCACACAATCCAAATTCAGATGCTTGGCAACTGATTCATATTTATGACGGTTGCAGTGTCCCCCTCGTCATGTGATCCCCTTTTGTGACCTTCCGACAAGCGAAGTTAATGGGGAAGCCAGATTCACTTAACAACTGGGTTACTAACTTATCCACTGCAGTGATTCACTTAACAACCGAGGCAAGAAAAGTCATAAAATCACTTTTTTCAGTGCCGTTGTAATTTCAAATGGTCCCTAAATGAATGGTAACGACCTGTATCAACGACCTGTATCTAAGAACGACTTTTGTATCTAAACAAAAATCATTTTTATATGCAGAAGAGAGGATCTCGTACTGACAATGATACAGATTTCTCTAAATCGAAATATTGTATTTATGGAGAAAAGGAAAACCACCACATGAAGACCACCGGTTTCGCGAATATTTCTCACTTAAATAATAGGAGGGTAGTTGTGAGAAAAATAATTAAGCAGGAATCCAGATTATGAACAATATATACAGTTTTTTATTATTTCGCTTTGATCAAAGGGCCTCTACATGGTCAGAATCCATGGCATAAAATAGAGACAAAGGCCATTATCCTGAAACATGGATTTATACAAAACATGACTCCACCTTACTCCTCCCATTCTCCTCACATCATATCGTCCAACATCCCATTATGTAACATCCTAACACAATATTTACCACATAGGAAAAATACCCAGCATAAGAAAAGAATAGATTCATCATCCTGACAGCTCCACACTTCCTCTCCTTCTGTGTGAACCTGTGCATTTCCATTAGCTCATTCCCTTCATAACAAAAGAGAAAAACAAACATTTCCTTCTCATCCCTTCCTCTCTCTCTGTTCCCACAAAATTGGTAAAAAACATATCCTGTTATCTGCGAACAGTGAAAATGAGCTGACATCCATAAAATACATTTTGTCACACGTTATTTGTAACTTTATAAATATCTTTCAAAATGGTTGCACTATGGTTCTTATTACATGTCGTTTTTAACAAAAATAAATTCATATTTCTTACAGTAGTTTAATCTGAATTCTCACCTTAGAATTTGACAGTCCTATGTTTCCTTTCTTGAATTTGTCAGTTAGAGATGTATTTTCTTGGGAAATTAAAGTTGGCACCTCCCTCTGTTTTTGGACTAAGGTTTTAGGCTCTGGTAGAGACTGCAATGATAAAGCAAATATTTTTCAACCTTTTGAACTTTTGACAGACTTTCAGCTTTTGGCTGAAGTAGGCCACTTCAATTTAATGAGCGCCATTACTTCCAATGAATGTGTTTTAGTTAATACATTCTGAACAATTCTTATTAATATTACATTAACACTGGAGATTCTCAGTTGTCCAGGTCATGGTTGTCCCAAAGGTGTTTTTTCCAAGAGGCAACTGGACTTTCTGGTTTTTCTTTCAAGACGTTTCGCTTCTCATCCAAGAAGCTTCCTCAGCTCTTCATCCATCAGATCTAAAGAAGCTTCTTGGATGAGAAGTGAAACGTCTTCAGAGAAAAACCAGAAAGTCCAGTTGCCTCTTGAAAAAGCACCTTTCGGGATTACATTAATATGTTTACAAATACAAGTCCCTTGAAAGCCAAATTTGGTGGAAAAGCACTGTGGGTTTGGTTCAAAAATGTTTTTCAATTGGTTTCTCTAAAAAATATTTAAAAAGACATTTTCTAAAAATGATATGCTTGGAATATTGTGTCCAATTCTGGCCACCATGATACAAAAACAGATGTTGAGAACCTAGAAAGAGTGCAGAGAAGAGCAAGAAAGATGATTGGGGCCTAGAGAAGAGGTCTTCAAACTTGGCAACTTTAAGACTTGTGGACTTCAACTCCCAGAATTCTGGGAGTTGAAGTCCACAAGTCTTAAAGTTGCCTAGTTTGGGGACCTCTGGCCTAGAGGATAAATTATATGATGCATGGTTGAGAGAGCTAGGTACTCTACCCTATTGAAGGGAAGGATTCGGGGATCATGATAAGTATTGTCTACTAGGTACTTGAGGGGCTGTTACAGAGAACAGGGGATTGACTTAATTCTCCAAAGCACCTGAAGGCAGGACAAGAAGCAATGGATGGAAACTACCGTATTTTTCGGAGTATAAGACGCATCGGAGTATAAGACGCACCTTAGTTTTGGGGGAGGAAAACAAGGGGGGGGGAATCTGCCTACCAGGTATTCATCTGGCTAGCGTCCTTAGTCTGGTCAGCTTCAGCCCATTATTTTATTCCCTGGTTAGGGCTTAAAAAAACCTTATCTAGAGCGAGTAGCAATGAAAAAAAGCCTGCAAAGACGTAGGGCTGGAAAAAACCTTCTTCGGAGAGAGTAGCAATGAAAAAGCCTGCAAGCCGGTAAGAGCCGGGAAGATCGTTAGCACCTTGTTAGGGCTGGAAAAAAAAGGTTCGAAAAAGCTACATTCAGAGTATAAGACGCACCCAAATTTTCAGCCACTTTTAGGGGGGGGGAAGGTGCATCTTATACTCCAAAAAATACGGTAATCAAGGAGAGAACCAACTTAGAACTAAGGAGAAATTTCCTCACAGTGAGAACAATTAATCAGCCTCCAAAAGTTGTGGGTGCTCCATCACTGGAGGTTTCCAAGAAGAGACTGGACAACCATGTCTGGAATGGTATAGGGCAGGGGTGTCAAACCCGAAGGCCGGATCCGGCCCACAGGGTGCTTAGATCTGGCGGGTGGGGCCGCCCTGGTGCCTCTGTCAGTGAAAATGGAGCTCAGGCGGGCCACACGTTTTTCCTGTCAGAGGGTTGCAGGAGGCCATCGCAGCTGGAAACAGAGCTCAGGAGCCCATTTTCACTGGCAGAGCACTTGGTCCACCACATGTGCCCCTGACACGAGTGACCACTGCCCATGCCCCCCTGCCCCCCCCAAGGTCAAACACAACCCTGATGCGGCCCTCAATGAAATCGAGTTTGATACCCCAGGTATCTGCTTGAGCAGGAGATTGGCCCAGAAGACCTCTATGGTCTCTTCCAACCCTATCATTCTCTGTTCTATATAGTTGGCATTATTTTGTCCTCATGAAAATTTGTAGAGCTTTAAAAAAGTCACTTAAGGTTGGTCAGGTATGTAACTGATAAATTTAATTGCTTACCAAACCTATTTGGGTGTAACTTGTCTCACATGATGTCGGTTCTAACTTGGTTTTGCTTGCTGTATAACATGCGTCTCCTTTAGGAGTCTTTCCTGTTTTTAAAGAGAGGAGAGAGAGAGAAAGAAAGAGAAAGAAAGAAAGAGAGCAGCCAGCAGCTCCATTAAACGTTACACAGATTTGCTTGAAAATAAATTCCATACATTTAGATAGGACTGCCACCTTAACTGATTAATTTTTATCACCCCATTAAAATTTTTTCATTATTGTTTCTCTGCTGGAGATTTCAATCTAATTCAAGATATTTTTATGAACCCAGAAGCCCTTTAAAACAGCCTCACTTTTTTCTCAAAATTGGAAAGTATTACAAGCATTTATGTTGAGATTCAAATGGATAGATATTTGATATTTTCCACATCGCAAATCCAGAGAGCATTCTTTTTTTTTTACATGTACATTAATATTTTTTTCAGATTAGATATTTAAAAAAAAATCTTCCACTTTGCTGGACCAAGTTATGGACTTTTCCAAACTCAAGTCCTATTTCAAACCCAGACCACGCTTCATGATTCTGTGATGTTATAAACCAGGGAGTTTTAGATGTCATTTTAATGTTTCTTACCTAAGATATTGTCCTTTTGTGACTTATGTTAAAAGGGACACTTGTTTTTTGAATGACTGAATGAACAAATGAATAAATGAATGAACAAATGAATGAGTGAATGAATCGGGGCTCTATTAATATATTAACTTTTGGGGTGCAGTTAAGGAATTATGACTTTTGCCTCGACAAAAAAGGAGGTTCCCATAGGGCAAGCTGTTGGAACGACAGCGTGAACCCTTCTTTCTAACCTTGTTTTTCTCAGTAGCTGAAGACATCTTTGAATAAAGTTTAGGCTGCAGCCATTTATTATTTTATTTTGGTAAGTTAAGGTTAGGGTTAGGGTTAGGGTTAAGCAGGAGTGGGCTGCTGGGGGTTCTCAGGGGTTCAGGAGACCTCTAGCTAGAATTCTGTGCAGTTCGGAGAACCCCCAAATCTCACTCCTGTCTGGCCCCGCCCACCCCGCTCCTCCAGGGACGGGTTCCTAATTTTTTTACTACCACTCTGTGGGCATGGCTTATTTTGTGGGTGTGGCTTGCCAGCCATGTGACCAGGTGGGCATGGGCCTCGGGAGCTTGGCAGCGGCCGGAGAAGCAGGGAGGCACTGCCCACCCGCAATGCAGCCCCCCGCAGCGGGAGCAGCAAGACTGCGGCAGCGGTTCTTCTAGGAGGCTCCGTCCGGCCTGAATGCTTCTCCCCATTCGATGATCCTAGGCTCCTGCCGCCCGTTCCCCCTCCCCTCAGCAGCTTGAGAAGCCTCGAACATGCAAAAATGCCTGGGATCATCACTGCAGGTTCGTGGCTTCTCGGACTGCTGAAGGGAGGGGAATGGAGACAGCTCCTGCCGCCCGTTCTTTCAGCATCTCACGCGCTCCCTCAGCCATCCTCCCCTGCTTGGATTCACTGTGGGGTAGGAAGGCAGTGCACGTGCAGTGCCGGAAGCTCGGCTTCTGGGCATGCGCAGAAGAAAATTTTTTAAAAAATGTAAAAAACATTTTTTTTTTAATGGCAGCGCCCCGGCACCGGCAACCGACCTCACCGGTACTGTGACGTCACCAGTGGGCCGCTACCGGTGCTATAGAGTGGACCGCACTGGTAGGAACCCACCACTGCGCTCCTCCCAGAAGTCCCCACGTGACCCATTTTGGATGCAGGTAAGTGCAGGGCAGGCGTGGAGGCTCGGGAGGGTGAAAAACGGGCCTACCGGAAGTTTGGGAAGGCCGGAAACGGGCCTCCAGAGCCTGGGGAGGTTGATTTCACCCTCCCGGAGGCTTGAGGAAAGCCTCTGGAGCAAGGGAAGGACAAATCCCCCCTGTGGTGCAGGAGGCCAACTAGGCCATGCCCACTTTGGCCACACCCACCCAGCAACCGGGCAGAGAACCCTTTGCTAAAATTTTTGAAGCCCACCCCTGGGGTTAAGGCTAAGGCTAAGGCTAAGGTAGACTGGCATTTGCAAGTCTCTCTCTCTCTCTCTCTCTCTCTCTCTCTCTCTCTCTCTCTCTCTCTCTCTCTCTCTCTCTCTCTCTCTCTCTCTCTCTCATCTATCTATATATATCTATATCTATATCTATATCTATATATCTATATATCTATATCTATATCTATATCTATATCTATATCTATATCTGTCTGTCTGTCATCTATTTCCTGCCTTTATTATTTATTATAACTCAAGGTGGGGAACATATCAAACACACCTTCCTCCTCCTGTTTTCCCCACAACAACAACTCTGTCAGGTGGGTTGAGCTGAGAGAGAATGACCAGTCCAAAGTTGGCTTTCATGGCTAGGATGAGACCTGAACTCATAGCTTCCTCCTTTCTATGCCGGTGCCTTAATCTCTAAACCAGGGGTCGGCAACCTTAAACACTCAGAGAGCCATTGGGACCCATTTCCCACAGAAAAGAAAACACCAGGAAGAGCCACAAAACCCTTCCCGTGCCTGACTATTTCCTGAGCGGCCACAGAACTAGCATATGTAGTTGAATTAAATGTTCTGTTTTTTTCTGAAACTTTTCTTTTCCTGGACTTATCCATGGTTGGCCTACCGGGGGTCAAAAAGCTCAATAAATTGTGTGCCAGCGGGTATCACACATTGGCGGTTGTGATGCATATTTTGAGTGACAGGGAGCCGCAGCAGAGGGATGAAAGAGCCACATGTGGCTCCAGAGCCACGGGTTGCTGACCCCTGCTCTAAACCAAACTGGCTCTATACAATGTCCTGAGGCATTACTAGGACAAAAGGCCTCAGGATATCATACAGAGCCAAAGGCATCCTTGGAAACACCAATTATGCTTAGGACTGATGCCACCTGTGGGATTCCCATTTTTGTTCCCCACGGAACCAAAAAATAATCACTGGTGGGAACCAAAGCCTTCAATGATTCAAAATATTTAGGGAAGTTTAAAAATGAAACTGCGCAATCTCGATGCGTTCGTGATTCAAAATCGCCTCACCACAGGAATCAACGTGTCCTGATCCAATTCTACTTTTTCCTCCATCTGGCTTGGAATTGTGAACAGTGGCACTCAGCTCCCTTTCCTAGAAGAAAGGAAAGCACAATGCATCAAAACAACCGACCGATAACATTTTCAAAACTTTGCTCAAAGGTACCGTTGGAGGAGCTTGCGTTGTGTCATCCCCTTGCCTCCTTGGAGGTGTCTTTCCACTACAAACCTTCCATGGGACGACATTGTGTCTTCCGTCATTTTTCCTACCTGTCATGAGAATGGGCCGCCATTTTGTTTTCTTTCCTTGGAAGTTTGAACTAAGAATCCTGTGGTGGGTTGCCCATGTCCCACGCAGCTGGTCATGGATCCAGAGGACCAAGAGCCGACTGTGGTGCGGCACTATCATCCCGTGCACCTGGCACCTGAGTCCGATAGCGAGGAGGACTCGGTGCCAGAGGATGAAAGCCAGCCAGGGCCTTCTGCACCTCCTCAGTTGGAGCTGAGTGACTCAGGAGAAGAGGAGGAGCCTCTGCTTGATGCTAGGGCATGCAGGGCAGCTAGCAGGCAAGAATGGCTTTGCAGGAGGAGGTCTCCTCGCATGTAGAGCTGCAGGCTAATTGGCCATGCCCTAAGGCTATTTGAGGCTTCAGCACACTGAAGTTGACGCTGGAAGCAACTCGTTGCAATTGCCTTACCACGTTTGCTGCTCTGAATTTCTACGGCTTGGATATCTGGATTTTCAATTCGAAATATAATTAATTCCGGGCTTTCTGCCAACTTCTGTGAGTTACTGATAACTGAGGACTAATTGCCTGTTTTCTTTGGGAGTTTGAATTCTGGCCACATCTTAAGAAGGAACAGTATCGGACTTTTTGCACAAAGAACTTTTTCCGTTCTTCATGGACTTTAAAACCTAGCTACTAAGAACATTATTAGTAGTAAATTAGTATTATTGCAAACAGTTGTGTGTGCGTCATTTCTGAGGGGTCTCCGTGCTGGGACACAACAAATTCCTTGGTCAAATCTGGCAAAGAAACCTGCAGATCTGCCAAACACTAGGGCCATGTTCTACCCTGAATTAAGAAGACCATGTTTCTATGTTGGTTAGTTAGCTCACAACTGCAGCAATTCTCTGAAAAAGGTTGTAAAATGCTAATTGTCAAGCCCCCGAATTTTGATCACAGGACCCTGGGAATGGTATGACTGTCATAAGTGCGAGGATTGGTTGTAAACTGATTATTCAGTGTTGTTGTAACTTCAAAAGATCATTATATGAATGGTTGTAAGTTGAGAAATACTTGTAGACTTGAAGAACATCGGATAGTTGAGTTCAGAATACATAGGATACAATAGCAACAACACTTAGACTTATATATCTCTTTACAGTGCTTTACAGCCCTCTCTAAGAAGTTTACACAGTCAGCATCTTGCCCCCAACAATCTGGGTCCTCCTTTTACCGATCTCGGAAGGATGGAAGGCTGAATCAACCTTGAGCCAGTCAGGATCAAACTGCCGAACTGCTGGCAGTCAATAGAAGTAGCCTGCAGTACTGCATTCTAACCACTGCGCCACCACGGCTCTTAATATACTTTTAATAGACATGTGATGATAGGAATAGCAATAGCACTTAGATGTCTATACCTCTCCCTAGTGCTTTAGAGCCCTTTCTAAGCAGTTTACAGAGTCAGTATATTGTCCCCAACAATCTGGCTCCTCATTTTACCAACCTCGGAAGGGTGGAAGGCTGAATCAACCTCGAGCTGGTGAGAATCGAACTGCTGGCAGTCGGCAGAATTAGCCTGCAATACCGCATTCCAACCATTGCGCCCCCACGGCTCTTTTATACCAAAGGGTTTGGTTAGAAAAGGGAACAAAGACTGAGTGAATACATATCTGACTGAAATGTAACAGAGGAAGAGGAGCAAGCATGGCCCGTCTTCTCCTGCCAACCTTCTCAAGCAACCACAGATCTTCTCTCTGATGAAGCCACCCAATAAAGGAGAATATTTGTAGCTCAGGGTTGAAATGAGAGGTCCTTGGAACTTTCTGAGCTTGGTGGTTTCCTTGCAGATGTTTCCTTACCCAAACCAGGTAACATCATCAGTGCTGGTCTGATGATGTTACCTAGCATGGGTAATGAAACGTCTGCAAGAAAACAACCAAGCTCAGAGAGCACCAAGAAGCCACCTGGCCTGCCCTTCTTGCCTTGAGCTGTCCAGGGTGCTGATGGTCTCTCCAACAACTTCAAAGTCCTGAACAAGTAAGAGTTCCTGCCTGGAGAAGGTGTAAAGCAGTGGCGGCCAACCTTAAGCATACCATGCGCCAATTTTTTCACAGACGAGTTCAGATGCGCCATACAACTCAAGCACATTTTTTACTTTCTTACTTTCACGTTTGGGGTTGTAAAATAGGGATAGGGGTAGGATCTGCTTTGCTTAAGGGAGGAAAAGGAATAACTCAATCACGCAATTCTATTAATTAATTTACGCCATTTCAAAATTTGACAAACGTAATATATATTTAATCTTGAATCTGTTTTTCAATCACTCTCGATACAAAAACCACGCTAGTACACTCGATAAAACACTGCTTCAAACTCCACGCCACGATGGCTCACTCAGAACTGACTGACCATATCGAACGCTCGCCGCTCATTCGCACGTGACTTCAAACACATGATGTGTTGCTAGTGCGCGATGTTTGCGATCGTTTGAGCAGGAACGCGCAATGGTAACACCGATAAAAATATTCGTACGTTTGTAAACCTGCCTAAAGTAACATCTCACAAGTTCCATTCTAAGTTTCAGACACCGAGAAGTTGAACATTACCGAAGGCTGTACGAATTGAACTGAGATCACTTTGGTGTTGAAAATATTAAGATGGATTCAGTTATGACACCTATTTTAAAAAAACAAGTAGGCGCAAAAATGCAATGCGCCACTTGTAATCATCCAATGCGCCACGTTTGGCGCATGCGCCACGGTTTGGCCACCCCTGGTGTAAAGGTTTGGTAAAATTAAGTAGGGGAGGCAATCGGTTATTTGGGCAGTCTTCAGCATTAGATTACATGGATTACTTTTTAATGAGGATGCCGGTGTGATACGCCTACAGGTATACATAAAAAAGTTTCAGGCTGCCTCAGAAAGTGTCAACAAACACCACGGGTTTTTAAACACATTACAATTGTCAACTGATAAAGTATTTATAACCTTTCTTACACGTATCCTGTATCTTCATATCTATTCTGTCTTCCCCTCCTTTCCCCGCATCTCATTCCGATTCAAATCTTACATCCTTCTAGCCCAGAGGTGGGGAATTATTACCCTTTTATGACTTGTGGACTTCAGCTCCCAGAATTCCCATGGCTGGCTCAGGAATTCTGGGAGTTGAAGTCCACAAATCATAAAAGGGGACATCGTTCCCCACCCCTGCTCCAGCAATACCACATCTCCAATGAAGTCAGATCAGTGGTGGGTTCCTACCGGTGCGGTCCACTCTATAGCACTGGTAGCGGCCCGCTGGTGACATCACAGTACCGGTGCGGTCGGTTGCCGGTGCCTGGGCGCCGCCATTTAAAAAACATTTTTTTAAAAAAAATTTCTTCTGCGCATGCCCAGAAGCCGAGCTTCCAGCACTGCACATGCGCTGCCTTCCTACCCCACAGTGAGTCCAAGCAGGGGAGGATGGCTGAGGGAGCGCGTGAGACGCTGAAAGAACGGGCGGCAGGAGCTATCTCTATTCCCCTCCCTTCAGCAGTCCGAGAAGCCACGAACATGCGATGATGATGCTAGGCATTTTCGCATGTTCGAGGCTTCTCGAGCTGCTGAGGGGAGGGGGAATGGGCGGCAGGACCTATCTCAGTTCCCCTCCCTTCAGCAGTCTGAGAAGCCACAAACGTGCAGTGATGATCCCAGGCATTTTCTTATGTTCAAGGCTTCCCGAGCTGCTGAGGGAGGGGGAACGGGCGGCAGGAGCCTAGGATCATCGAATGGGGAGAAGCATTCTGGCTGGATGGCGCCTCCTAGAAGAACCGCTGCCGCGGTCTTGCTGCTCCCGCTGTGGAAGGCTGCGTTGCGGGTGGGCAATGCCCCCCCACTTCTCCGGCCGCTGCCAAGCTCCCGAGGCCCACGCCCACCTGGTCACATGGCTGGCAAGCCACACCCACAAAATAAGCCACGCCCACAGAGTGGTAGTAAAAAAATTAGGAACCTGCCCCTGAGTCAGATGCGGCTGATGAAATGTATCTCTTTAAACAAAATTGGTCAGAAAAAAACACTACAGGACCTCTTTTCATTTTTGACTCCTATATACTGATAGGGAACTTCTTACAACATCTACATTGAGAGTCCTCCTCCTTACAAGGGACTTTGTTCTTCTCCTGTCATATTGGAGACCAAGTAAAGAAGAAGTCAAGCATGTACAGCTAGTCCTCGACTTGCAACTGTTCATTTAATGACCATTCAAAGTTACAACGGCACTGGAAAAGGTGGCTTATGACCGTTTTTCACACTTACGACCATGGTAGCCTCTCTGTGGTCACACGATTAAAATTCAGACGCTTGGCAACCGGTTCATATTTATGACAGATGAATATGTCCCGGGGTCAAGTGATTGACATTTCCGACCATCTCATTGGCAAAGTCAACGGGAAAGCCAAATTCACTTAACCACCATGTTACTAAGTTAACATCTGCAATGATTCACTTTACAACGGTGGCAAGAAAAGTCGTAAAATGGGGGGCAAAACTCCCTTAATGAATGCTTCACTTAACAACATAAATGTTGGGCTCCGTTATGGTCGTAAGTCGAGGACTACCTGTATATATATAGATATCAAGACTGGCCCATCTGTTTCCCGTTTCCTTGTTTCTCCACATTGCAGGTTCTTTCCTGGACTCCGGGTGGTCTGAGATTCAAAAACTACTTATGGAAGCGGACTGAGCCTTGGTCTCACAGTGGTCCACTTTCCACAGCTGGGGGATTCAGACACAGGACAATATATTTGGTCTAACTAAATACTGCATCTTCATTCATAAGCCCAACAGGCAGACAACAGTGAAATCAGTATCAAAAATCACCGTCAAATGAAACCAGCCAGAATTCAAAAACTAGATTAGTTAGTTACCAATGAGTGGGGCTCAAGTCAAGTGGCCACCCACTCTTTTTATAATATGTGAATTAAGCAGATTTGGGAGCAATGTTCCTAGGCTGAATTTTTCTGTTTGTTTAGCTTCAGTTCTTATAGCATCTTCCTGTTTATTTACATCAGTTCTTCCCATCCTTAGGAACTTTAAGATGTGTGGACTTCAATTCCCAGAATTCCCCAGCCAGCATGGCTGACTGGCTGGCTGGAGAATTCTGGGAGTTGAAGTCCACACATCTTAAAGTTCTCAAGATTGGAAAACGCTCATTTAGAGATTCCCCAGGAAGTCCGTGTTTCCACCAATTACAGATAGTCCTTGACTTACAACCCTTTGTTTAGTGACCGTTCGAAGTTACGATGACACCCAAAAAAGTGACTTATGACTGACCCTCGGACTTACAGCCATAGCGGCATCCCTACAGTCATGAGATCAAACTTTGGGATCTCAGCAACTGGCGTGTATTTATAAGACATCCCAGGGTCATTTGTGTCCTCCCAGCCAGCTTTCGACAAGCAAAGTCAATGGAAGAAGCTGGATTCGCGTAAAGTTTCATTGAACATTTGCAGAGATTCGCTTCACAAACATGGCAAAAAACAACAACAACCCCAGGCGCGACTCACTTAGTAACGACCTTGCTTAGCAATGGAAATTCTGCTCCCAGTTGTGATGGCAAGTTGAGGACTACCTGTAGCCATTACTATCCTGCCCTATCAATGGGTCATTCTAGAGACATAACTTGTTCTGACCCGGCTCCCCAAAACAACAAACCCTCTGTAGTTAAACAAATGTTCCCTTTATTAGGAGCGCCAGCAGCGCCGGCAAAAAGTCTCTCTCTCACACACAGCAGGCTAACAAGTCTGTCCGGCAGGGAGATGAATAGTTATCTGCCACATCTATTCATCTCGGCCCCCTGCCTTTGATCCCCAGAGCTAGGGTGGGGCTAGTAGCAATTGCTCTTCTGTCCCAAGGACCGGCCCATAGATTTCCACTGCTCTCCTCTCCTCTGCCTTCTGTGCATCCACGCATCAGGCACTGGACCCAGCTCCTCCTCCTCCTCCTCCTCCTCCTCCTCCTCCTCCTCCTCCTCCTCCTCCTCCTCCTCCTCCTCCTCCTCCTCCTCCTCCTCCTCCTCCTCCTCCTCCTCCTCCTCCTCCTCCTCCTCCTCCTCCTCCTCCTCCTCCTCCTCCTCCTCCTCCTCCTCCTCCTCCTCCTCCTCCTCCTCCTCCTCCTCCTCCTCCTCCTCCTCCTCTGATTCGGCTGCTGGAGGAGCCAGCCGCCGACAGGCCACAACACAGTTACTTAAAATTATCTTTGCTCACCTTTTGGATTAGAAGGTTGGGTTTTTCACCAGGTTTCAGTATAACCGGGAGAGCACTTGATCGTCCTTTCCTAATTTTTTCAGACTTGGCACTAATCTTCTTTCTGGAGAAAAACCACAGTAGAACTATGATTATGTTACAAACATTGAAGAAAACCTTATTTTTCAAAATGCAGGGTTAGGAAGGATACTATTTCCTCTAGGTGTAGCAAATGAGATGTCATGTTAAAAAAAAAGTCTTATTTTTCAAAATGCAGAGTTAGGGTATTATTTCCTCCAGTTGTCTTGTAGATGAGATGTCTTGTCATGTTAAAAAAAAAATCAAACGCATCAAGGAGCAACATTAAAGCATCATTTACGACCAAATAAAATAGAATAAGGGATTGGGAACTGTGAGATGTGCTCGCGACACAAACACATTAAAAATAATTTGAAGAATCTCTGAAAAGGAACTTACATGCTGAGCCTCCGGCTGGCTTTTGAAAGGGTGTGTTTTATTTCCTACAATACAGGGTGCTTTGTTACAGTGAAATGAAATGAAATGTTGAGGTGAAATGAGGTGAGGTGGGGTGAGGTGAGACGAGATAATGAGGATAATACATGTAAGGACACAGTTCATGTCCTGAATACCAAAAGCATGACAGGGGCTTTCTTTCAAAACAGCAATCCTGTCACAAATCCTTCATTTTCCGGAGGTCAGCCTGGTAAAGCTGTTCGCTTTCACCTCCTCTTATACGACATTCATTTTACTCCCTTTTCACTGCTGGTCACTGATGGAAAATAGAACTTCCCTACCACAAAAATGGCGGCCTTTAAATGACATTTCAAAGCATTGTTTTTAGAGAAAAACCGAGAGGTTTTGGAAAGGTTTCGTAGCTTCTGGAAATACTTTCAAGCATGGGTCAGGGCCAGAAATGAAGTGGTGTAGCCGGTAGAGTCAGGAGGCCACGGGGAAATGGTGGATTGCTGCCGGTTCGGACCGGTTCTTTAGAACCGGTAGCAGAAATTTGACGCCGCTCGCTGAACCGGCAGCGATGACCGGTGGTCCACGCTCCTGAACCGGACCTCCGGTCGCCACATATTGCAAAAAAAACCTCTGCGCATGTGCAAAGGCTTTTCCGCATGCGCGGAAGGTCATTTCTGGGAAGTGACATGTGCGAGCGAGCAAAGCAAGTGATGTGCGTGCAAAACGTGCACTTCCGTCATGATGCGAACCGGTAGGCAAGGTAAGTAGAATCCACCCCTGCCATGGGGCCATTGAAGAAGGTTCACCCCAAACACCACCCCAAAAAAAGCATCTGCTAAATGGATGTTCTTGCACCAGTGGTAGATATCTTGGAGTCCTAGAGAACAACCATTTAAATATGAGCCAGCAGTGTGCAGCAGCTGCCAAAAAATCCAACACAGTTCTTGGCTGCATTAACAGAGGGATAGAATCAAGATCACGCGAAGTGTTAATACCACTTTATAATGCCTTGGGAAGGCCACACTTGGAATACTGCATCCAGTTTTGGTCGCCATGATGTAAAAAAGATGTTAGGACTCTGGAAAGAGTGCAGAGAAGAGCAACAAAGATGATTAGGGGACTGGAGGCTAAAACATATGAAGAACGGTTGCAGGAACTGGGTATGTCTAGTTTAATGAAAAGAAGGACCAGGGGAGACATGATAGCAGTGTTCCAATATCTCAGGGGCTGCCACAAAGAAGAGGGAGTCAAACTATTCTCCAAAGCACCTGAGGGTAGAACAAGAAGCAATGAGTGGAAACTAATCAAGGAGAGAAGCAACTTAGAACTAAGGAGGAATTTCCTGACAGTTAGAACAATTAATCAGTGGAACAACTTGCCTCCAGAAGTTGTAAATGCTCCAACACTGGAAGTTTTTAAGAAGATGTTGGATAACCATTTGTCTGAAGTGGTGTAGGGTTTCCTGCCTAAGCAGGGGGTTGGACTAGAAGACCTCCAAGGTCCCTTCCAACTCTGTTGTTATTATTATTATTACCTCTGAGCCCCCGTGGAAGACTCAGAGCTGGAGGTTGACAAAACCATAGATATAGTGGAGATAAGGGAACCTGGGGGAATGAGATAATCAGGGAGATGTAAACAAGCCTAGAGGTTAAGGCACTGGACTTGTTGACCAGAAGGTTGGCAGTTTGAGACCCAAGTACCGCATGATGACGTGAGCTTCCTTGTCCCAACTCCTGCCAACCTAGGAATAGCAATAGCCATTAGACTTATATACCGCTTCATAGCACTTTCTTAGCGGTTTACAGAGTCAGCATATTGCCCCCAACAATCTGGATCATTTTACTGACCTTGGAAGGATGGAAGGCTGAGCCCAACCTTGAGCTGCTCAGAATCGAACTGCTGGAGTGAGCAGTGAGTTAGCCTGCAATACTGCATTCTAACCACTGCGCCACCGTGGCTCTTATGAGTTGGAAAGCATGCAAATGCAAGTAGATAAATAGGTACCACCTCAGCGGGAAAGCTAACACGGTCTTTGCGCCTTGGTGTGTAGTCATGCTGGCCACATGAACGTGGACGTGTCTTCAGACAACTCCCTTGGCTAGGAAATGGAGATGAACATCGTCCCCTAGAATCCGACACGACTGGACAGGGAAAGCCTTTACCTTTTTTAAAAAACACGCCTGATAAAAAAAATTATGTAAAGGACCAGGAAGTGGCCCATGGAGAGAAAAAATTATCCTTTAGAATATAATTGTCAAAGAGAGACCGGTCGAGCCAGGGGAAGGAGTCAAACAGGGAATTAGTCTGGAATCCCTACATGGGCCTAAGAAGGCAAATTCTGACCGCACCTTGAATGCCATGGAATCTTAGCTAGTCTGACCAGATTAGCCTGAGAAGATTCCCGTGTTGTAGGCTTGTGCAATCCAATAGCTAATTGACCGCTTAACACAGTGGTTCCCAACCTTTTTGTGATCGAGTACCACTTGGAGGTCCCGTACAGTCGCCACGTACCACCTGGTTCCAGAGAAACTAAATTCGATCAGATATCACTTTATTTCCATAATTGTACCGTTCCTTTTTTGGCCCCGCGCATCCAGCAACTGGATTCTCGGGCCGCTGGGACCAGGTGGGTGGCGTGTGGCAACAGTTGCAAATCGTTTGCCAGATTATCTTGTGTTAGGCAGTAAACATTTTTGTGAAGTAAAAAATAACTAACTAAAAATCGTTCATGACCCTGAAAGTGTTCGCGTACCACCTGGAAGGCCCTCGCGTACCACTAGTGGTACACGTACCACAGGTTGGGAACCACTGGCTTAACGTGTAGATCTGGTTGTTCGCGCCTGACAATAACCAGCATGCAGTGATTCAGAACACTCGCCCCTGCACAACACAAATGAACTACCATTTAAGACAAAAAAAAATGTCAGCAACATTGCCATGCTATCCCTAAGCAGGGATGGGGGATCAAATTCTCCTTAAAATTCTTGAAGGACTATGACATCCAGGCGATCCCAAGATTCTGCTACGAAGATGAAGAATTCCAGAATGTGTCTGAAGTTCTGATGATGCTGGACTTTCTAGCAGGACCATGGGTAGAGGGGCTTCACAGCTGGATAATTAAAAGGGTCCTCATCCGCCATGTGGATTGCCGTGAGCCGCCTTGAGTTTTGCATAATCAAAAAGGTGGGATATAAATTAAATAAATACTAAGCTCTGCCGCTGATTTTTTTTTTGGCCAGAGTTCAGGTCCTGCCAGTTGCATTCCAATACATTGGTGCACTGATGGTGTTACCTAGTTTGGGGAATGAAACGGTCTGCAAGAAAACAAGCAAGCTCAGAGAGCACCAAGGATGCCTCAACATGGGTCAGGCTAAAATAGAACAAAGAGAAAGGATTCCATCGAATTATTTGGATACGTGATTTCTCCCAAGGCCGCCTGATTGCATTTCCTTTTAGAACACAGAATAATAGGGCTGGAAGGGAGCTTGGAGGTCTTCTAGTCCAACCCCCCTGCTCAAGCAGGAGAACCTATACCATTGCAGACAAATAGCTGTCCAGTCTCTTCTCGAAAACCTCCAGTGATGGAGCACCCGCAAAAGCTGCTTTAAAGCATTTATAGTTACCATTTCGGCAACCCCCAACAAACAATCGGCTCATAAAAAATTTGCATGCTACTATTTCTCTGCCTTTCAAAAATATCATTACCAAGGCAGACATCATCCGGTTTATCCACTATCGACCTGTGTCTTGGTTTTCTGAGAAGCGGGGTTTTTTTTACTCACTTCTGTTCCATTTCATCCTGTTATTTCAGTCCATTTCTCTAAACTATGTTTGAATGCTACTCCTGCCTTCTAAGGAATTTGAATTCTACTCCTGCCTTGTAAGGAAATCAGCTGTCCCGCTCCTAAACCTCGCCAGCTGTGGGATGCATCTCATTTTTTAAAAAAAGAAAGCAAACCTCCAATGGTAAGGTCTTAGCAACAGCAATAGTACTTAGACTTATATACCGCTTTATAGTGCTTTACAGCCCTCTCTAAGCGGTTTACAAAGTCAGCCCCAACAATCTGGGTCCTCATTTTACCCACCTCGGAAGGCTGAGTCAACCTTGAGCCTGGTAAGATTCGAACTGCCAAATTGCAGGCAGCTGGTAGTCGGCAGAAGTAGTCTGCAGTACTGCACTCTAACCACTGTGCCACTGAGGCTTAATCGCCCTTGAAGAAGGCTAGAACCAGTGGTGGTATTCTACCGGTTCGCACCGGTTCAGGCGAACTGATGGCGGCGGAAGGCTCCGCCCATCCACCCAGACATCATCACGAACGCTCTGTGCATGTGCAGAAGGTTCTGCGCATGTGCAGAAGGTTCTGCGCATGTGCAGAAGAACTGCGCACAAGCATGAGCACACATGCGCTCCCATGTCCGAACCGGTAGTGAAGGTAAGTGAATACCACTACTGGCTAGAACCCACAACATGGCCAACCACTGTGGTCCTAATGCCCAGGTAAAGTGGAATAAAAGATCCCCTCGGTTATTTGTGTACTTTGGTTGAAATCTACAGAGGTGGAAAACTTTCCTCCCACCTGGGCAGGACTGGCTGAGAAGTGATGAACTGCGGCACCAACGAATTCCTCATATTTTCTGAGCATTCTTCCATGGACCTCAGGACCGAGAGAAAAGTCTTCCATGAAATTTCCAAGGGGTCACCAACTTCCACAGGGGGAGCCCCAGCAGGATTAGGACAAGCCACGGCACTCGGCTCCTGATAGTCCCCGGTTTCCAACTTGTGCTCCACAGCAGATCTTTGGATATTTTGCTCGGGGAGTGGCAATTTCTTTTGGGGGGGCTTTCCCATGGGCTCGGGTATTCACAGAGACATCCGGCTCCACAGAAGCAGACGTAGGTCAGCTACCGCTGACGCCAATCAAAACGATGGCCTCCCATTGCAGCCTTTCCCTGTTGTGAGCTCCCCCCTCCCCTAATATTGGCTGCATTCTGAGATAACAATGGGAGACAATGGGAGGTGGCCAATGGAGTTTTGTAGACGGCAGGGTCTGTGATGTAACCCTCCAGGGTAGGAATGTCCGGTTGCGGACGATGCAGCTGCTTTAAAAGGCTGTGTTATCCCACAGCCTCGAAAGGCCCTGCTGAGCCTTTTTCCATCTGCTATCTGGAAGACTTCAATTTTCTAAATTTCAAGATCGTGTGAAGTGTTAATGCCACTTTATCATGCCTTGGTAAGGCCACACATGGAATCCTGCATCCAGTTTTGGTCCCCACGATGTAAAAAAAATGTTGAGACTCTAGAAAGAGTGCAGAGAAGAGCAACAAAGATGATTAGAAGATTAGATGAAGAACGGCTGCAGGAATTGGGTATGTTCTAGTTTGATGACAAGAAGGACCAGGGGTGACATGATAGCAGTGTTCCAATATCTCAGGGGCTGCCACAAAGAAGGAGTCAAGCTATTCTCCAAAGCACCTGAAGGCAGGACAAGAAGCAATGGATGGAAACTAATCAAGGAGAGAAGTAAACTGGAATTAAGGAGAAAATTCCTAACAGTGTGAACAATTAACCAGTGGAACAGCTTGCCTCTAGAAGTTGTGAATGCTCCAACACTGGAAGTTTTTAAGAAGAGATTGGATAACCTTTTTTCTGAAATGGTGTAGGGTTTCCTGCCTAAGCAGGGGGTTGGACTAGAAGACCTCCAAGGTCCCTTCTGTTATTCTATTATCTTGCTTGCCTGAGCTGTAGGCCTATGACATCCAGGCGTGTGGTAGTATCAAGATCACGTGAAGTTTTAGCACCGTTTTATATTGTGGGAGTAAGACCACTACTCTGTCCACTTTCGGTCAACACGATATAAAAAAAAGATGACGAGACTCTGGAAAGAGTGCAGAGAAGAGCAACCAAGATAATTCCCCTGTTTCCCCCAAAATAAGACATCCCCTGATAATAAGCCCAATCGGCCTTTTGAGTGCATGGCAATAAGGCCAAGCGCTTATTTCAGGGTTCAGAAAAATATAAGACAGGGTCTTATTTTCGGAGAAACACGGTAGGACTCTTGGAAGATAAACCACATGATGAACATTGCAAGAACTGGGAATGTCTTGTCTAACGAAGAGAAGGACCAGGGGTGACATGATAGCGGTCTTCCAATATTTGAGGGGCAGTCCCAGAGAAGAGAGGGTTGACCTACTCACCAAAGCAGGGCAAGACAAGAAGTAACAGATGGAAACTTATTAAGGAGAGATCCAACCAAGAATTAAGGAGAAATTTCACGGCAGTGAGAAGAATTAACAGGGGGTTAATCAACAGCTTGCCTCCAGAAGTTGTGGGTGCTCCATCACTGGAGGTTTTTAAGAAGAGATTGAACAGCCATTTGTCTGGAATGGCATAGGCCGGGTCTCCTGCTTGAGAAGAGGGCTGGACTAGAAGATCTCCAAGGTCCCTTCCAACTCTGTTATTCTGCTTTCTTTACACCTGACTAGGAACTTCTTTTTTAGCTTAGCAGCTTGTCTAGCCGGGCAAATCTGTCAACTCAGCTGATGGAAAGAATTATATTTAGACAGCATGACATGTTTGAAGAATTCCTCTACGTTTGCTCCCTAAGAAGGTCATCTGATCAGGTAAGCCAGGGTTATAGAAGCCTAGGGAAGGGAGGAGGGAGTCGGAGCAAAGGCGGGTTGCATAGCACCCTTTTCTTTAAATATTTGGATTGAAAGAATTGGAGCTTTGTTCACTAAGGGAAAAAGGGAACGTATGATCTCACAATAGAAAGAAAAGACAGAATTATCTGAATGAAGGCTATCTGGGATGCAGAGCCCTGAACAACCACTAGATGGCAGCAGAAAGAGAGAAAGTATTTGTTGCCATCTGCTGGTGGTCTGGATGCTGCAGCCTAATACACCAGTCTATGGAGATTCTCAGCCATCCAGGTCATGGTTGTCCCAAAGGTGCTTTTTCAAGAGGCAACTGGACTTTCTGGTTTTTCTTTGACAACGTTGTGCTTCTCATCCAAGAAGCTTCTTCAGCTCTTGGATGAGTTGAAGAAGCTTCTTGGATGAGAAGCAAAACATCTTCAAAGAAAAACCAGAAAGTCCAGTTGCCTTTTGAAAAAGCACCTTTGGGACCTATTACACCAGCCTTCCTTGGAGTAGAGGAATAATTTATTCTAGGGGCTGTAGGGCTTCTAGTTGTGAGGACTTAGCTCACTGAGTTAGCAGGTTATCTGCAACTGATTTTGCATATCTGACATACCATTTTCTGATCAATTATCTTTTCTGGTGCAGGAAGATATACTGGCAGAAATAAATACGATTGTCTACACTCAAAAAATCTTAATCTCCCTTCATCCCACAACTTCGCCACACTGGGTTTTTGTTTGCTATTTTAAAATGAATCAAATGGAACGAATTTTGGTCTGGTGGAAGGAAAGAAGGGAGGCAGGAAAGCGCTTGTGAGTAGCTGGCCTTTTATTATTGTGGTTCATCAGTCAGCCAGATGTTTAAACTGGGTTTGGCATTTTTAACCCCCTCTAGGGTTAAAAATTACTCCCTATCCAAAGGACCCTGGATAGGCAGATTTGAGTTTTGGATGGTCTTAAAGGTACCATCTCAAGATGTAAGCAGTTCTGAGTAAAGCTGCCTTTTGCAATTGATTGCTGGTGAATTTGTCAATGCCGGTGGTTGTTCAAGTGGGAGGTGCCTGTTACAATTGTTACCAACTTATTATCAAATTTATTTGCCATCCATCTCGAGACTCTGAGAACTATATTACTATACTACAAGCATAGTAGTGGCTGAATTTGAATTTTCACTTTCTCTTGTCTCAGAGTATCAGTCTCGGGACATTGCCCCAGGCCAGGCCAGGCCAGGCCTTGGAAGAGGGAAAAACAAAGGCAGGACGAACCTCACTCCACAAATATTGTGTCAGATAAGAAAAAGTGGCAGGGCTTTTTGTGAAAAATGTCTGGAATTCCCCCAGCAGGGACTTTACTTCAGAAGTCAGGGTATCCCTAAGAAGTTGTTTTATTCAGCATGAACTAATTTTTTTTCACTATTGGTTATTTTTTTACTAGTCCTCTTTGATACAGGGGGTTGAGGAGCAGATGCTTGGGAGGTGGACCGGGCAGAGATTGAGGGTCTGAGCCAAATGGTGCTTCCATAGCTGGGGTGGGGGCCTCTGCTCCTGCATCTTCACTATATGAGCATCACATACAGCACACACCATACACACCATACATACCGTCTCTCATGAAGGCTTACTACCTCTAGCTTTCTTTCTCTGCCCACCCAGACTATTTCCCAATTTTTTTTCTCTTCAATTAAGTTCTGAACTGAAATCCAATTTGTAAAGCCTAGGGATTTCAGTATAGCAGAGCACTGCCACCATCTTGCGGTCTGTTGGGAACACTGCATGTGTTTTTTGCAAATTGGGTTTTATAGTACATATATTTCTATCTATCATTATCTATCACCTATCTCTGTCATTTATCTATCATCTATCAGTCATCTCTCTCTCTCCTCTCTCTGCCATCTATCTATATCAGTCATCTATCATCTATCAAATCTCATCTATATCTATCATCTAATCTCATCTATCTCTATCTGTATCTCTCTCTCATTTCATCTGTCTCTCTCATCTTATCTATCAATCTATCAATCAATCTAACTGTTTCTATATGGAGGCTAGACTTCTTGTTTGAGAAAGATAAACGTTCTGACTAGGATTTGATGATTGAATCAGTTATTATAGAAACATTGCGTATTTTCATTCTTGCTATTCTGTGTGTGCACTGTATATTCTTTTGTTTGTTTAAATAGAAAGAGGTTATTTTGTTACAGAATTGTTGATTGATTAGAAAAATATTCAAATATATATTTTTGTTTTTGTTTGGTTTGGTTTGAAGAGGCCACTTGACTATGTATTTGTCCAAATTTAAGTCAGAAGTCAATTTTCAAAAATGTTTTTTTCCGTCACTTAATGTTTCCCCTTTTTTTGTTTTTTTGTTTCCCCTCCTCCCAATTTTTAATTTTTCTATTATTTTGTTTTTGTTCTCTCTCTTTGTAACTTATAATACAGTTGACTGCAAACATAGATAGAAATCACCTAGCACAAGCGGCTTTTTTTTCTTAAAAAAAATTTATTTCATTGTCTAAAGTCACAATGATAAATATGTTTGATCACTACATTCTGTATCTCATTCGAAGAGCGAGTAATGCTTGCAAGGACTAGAAGCTGAACGCGCACTTGATTGGTCAAGAAAACAACAGTTGTAAACTGGTGACAATAATTGTGTTTTCCATTAGAAGTAAAATCAAGAAGGGAATAACACACTACCTTCCTGGCACGTTGTCTTCATAGCGGTTTTAAAACACATTCTCTAGAGCCGTGTTTCTGAACCGTGGCAACTTTAAGATGCGTGGACTTCAACTCCCAGAATTCCCCAGGGTTTGGCTGGGGAATTCTGGGAGTTGAAGTCCACGCATCTTAAAGTTGCCATGGTTGAGAAAGACGGCTCTAGATGGTCAACAGATGCTCCGAATCACTGCTGCTGGTTATGCAATCCTCAAAAGTCAGAATAGGCCAAATTCTGGGATAAAACTAGAAAACTTGGGTTGAGTTTGTTGGCCAAACCCTTTGAGGGAAAGAAGATGGAACCATGGCATTATCACTTAGATATTTTGAGGGTCAATAAATAAACCCATGGCATTATTGCTGGATATTTTAAGGGACAATAGTCCCATTTTTCAGAACCCATTTTTAAAAGGCAAAGCTTTTTCCAAATTGGGATGCCTTTATTGCTCCCGCTTGGTTCGGTATTTTAAAAAAACTGATTTCTCCTCTGTTCCACCTCCATCCGCAGCCTTCTCGTGCCAGTCTAAGCCTTCTTAGGTACCGGCACAAGGTGGGTGCAAAGGTTTGACTTTGGCACGTCTGGAGAGGCCAAGCCGGAGACCGTGAACTGGTGATCTAACAGGAGCTCTTCCCAACGGGCTGGTTTTGCTTCCAGATGCACCTGAAACAAATGCAAAAAAAAGAAAACACTACAGGTAATCCTCGGCTTACAACAGTTCATTTAGTGACCGTTCCAAGTTTCCACGGCACTGGGAAAAAAGGACTTATGACCGTTTTTCACACTTATGACCATTTCAGCATCGCCAGGGTCACTGGATCAAAATCCAGATGCTTGGCAACTGACTCATATTTATGACGGTCGCAGTGTCCCGGGGTCATGTGATCCCATTTTGCGACCTTCTGACAAGCAGAGTCAAGGGGGAAGACAGATTCAATTAACAACTCTGTTACTACCCTGTTTCTCCCAAAATAAGACATCCCCTGATAATAAGACCAATCAGGCTTTTGAGTGCATGGCAATAAGGCCAAGGGCTTATTTCAGGGTTCAAAAAAATATAAGACAGGGTCTTATTTTCGGGGAAACACGGTACCGTATTTTTCAGAGTATAAGACGCACCTTAGTTTTGGGGCAGGAAAATAGGGGGAAAAATCTACCTACCAGGTATTCATCTGGCTAGCGTCCTTAGTCTGTTCAGCTTCAGCACTCTCCAAACCCCTTAAGTGATTCAAAGTGGCTTAGACTAGGTGTTCCGTATGAACTAAACATTTGTGACCTTCTCTATCAAGGGCTACAAGAGCCGAGGTGGTACAGTGGTTAGAATTCTGTGTTGCAGGCAAACTCTGCCAACTGCCAGGAGTTCGATCCTGACTGGCTCAAGATTGACTCAGTCTTCCGAGGTCAGTAAAATGAGGACCCAGATTGTTGGGGGGCAATATGCTGACTCTGTAAACTGTTTTTGAGAGGGCTGTAAAGCACTATGAAGCTGTATATAAGCGCTATTGCTACTTCTTTCTTCCTCCCTCCCTCTCTTGTTCTCACTCTCCTTCCTGGTGCAGTGGTTAGAATGCAGTATTGCAGGCAAACTCTGCCCACTGCCAGTTCGATCCTGACTGGCTCATGGTTGACTCAGCCTTCCATCCTTCCGAGGTGGGTAAAATGATGACTCAGATTTTTGGAGGCAATAGGCTGACTCTGTAAACCGCTTAGAGAGGGCTGTAAAAGCACGGTGAAGTGATATATAAGTGCTATTGCTACTTCAATCTCTTTGTATGATGGGTGTCAATTCTGGCCCTTCATTTTGCCTGACTTCTCCTAGAGATGCTTTGCCCAATGTCCTCGAAGCCCTTCTCCTTGCCTACCTGCACCTCGTGGACTTCTTCAATCTCTACTTTCCTCCATCCCTTCCTCTCACCTGGAAAAAGCCTCTCGCCTCCCTTCGCTTGCACTGATACCTTTCTGCCTGCTTGCCCAGCATCCACTCTTTCTTCTTATCCGTGTTCTTCATTCCCTTCTTTCTCTCTCTGTGCTGGTTCCTCCTTCTGGTTTCCCCTGCTCTCTGTTAAAGCCTCCAGTAACTGACCAAACACATAGCAGGTTTAAAGCAGGTATTCGCTTTAATAAGTTTGGCCTAGTGGCTAAGGCACCAGGCTAGAAAGCGGGAGATTGTGAGTTCTAGTCCCACTTTAGCCATGAAAGCAAGCTGGGTGACTTTGGGCCAGTCCTTCTCGCTCTCAGCTCAGCCCAGCCCACCTCCCAGGGTTGCTGTTGTGGGGAAAATAAGAGAAGGAAGGTGTGCTGGGTATGTTCACCACGTTAAGTCATTTGGGATGGGATACAAGTAAATAAAAATAAGCTCATTTTCAGGATTAATCCCCCACAGCCCACACTGCCTACTGTGTTTTCCCAAAAATAAGACCCTGTCTTATATTTTTTTGAACCCTGAAATAAGTGTTTGGCCTTATTTTCGGGGAGGTCTTATTACTTTGGGGCGCGTGGAGCAAGACGGGGCTCCTCTTGCCATCTTAACCTGATTTCCAGCTCTGTCTCCCTAACCTTAACCAGAGGAAATGGTATTTTCGAGGGAGGGCTTATTTTGGGGGGAAGGGTTTATTTTGTGGGGTCATCTTATTTTCAGGGAAACACTGTATTTTTTCTCCCCAAAATACCCCAAGTTCCCAGAGCTTCTTAATTCAAGGTAGAGGCAACAGCCTTCGTTTCTGGTCCAGCTGTGCTCCATCCTTTGGAATGAGAAATTCCTCATATAACCTCCCATCGCATGTCCCGAGATGCTTTCTTTCTGAACCCAAATGCTCTGGCAGACAGAGACTGGGTCATCCTGAACCAGTGTGAACATACCTGGGGGTGTCCAGCTGGGTTTCTTGGCCACCGAAGGGCTTGAGGTTTTCAAAGGCTTCCCAACAGATTCCGAAGAACCTAATTCAATCTCCAAAGGGGGCTGAGAGTTTTCCTGATCTAATCGTGAGATTGAAAGATGAAAAAAGCAGCAAATGGTTGGTTACCAAATAACTCCTCCCTTTAAGACATGCAGATTAACTGCATACAACATTTGCCCATAACTGAAGAAGCTTCTTGGATAAGAAGCGAAACATTTTCAAAGAAAAAAACAACAAAGTCCATTTGTCTTTTTTTTTTGAGGGGGGGGGGGAAGAATCTTGTGACTTGCCCAGGATGCACTTCTGTTTGTTATATTGACAACATCGACCAAACAATGTCGGCTGGCGGGGCCGAGGGGGAGGGCCTTCTCTGTGGGAGCTCCCTCCCTGTGGAACCAGCTTCCCCAGGAGATCAGGACCATCCCCACCCTACTGGCCTTCCGGAAAGCAATAAAAACTTGGCTCTTCCGGCAGGTGGGGTGAAAGTGAGACCAACTAGATGAGATATGGGTCTCCCCCCTTGTTTATGAATACATGATTCTCTTTTTAACTTTTGTATTTTTAATGACTATATTTTATACTTGTAATGGTTTCTAGTATGTTGTGAGCCGCCCAGAGTCCTCTGGGAGTTGGGCGGCATAGAAATCCATTCAAATAAATAAATAAATAAATAAACAGGGAACTGAGAAGAGATTATTTTAACACAACGTTTTCGTAGTGACACACTAAACATTTTAATGATATCATACTTGCTTCATTCTGTTTGCAGGGAAATCTTTTTCTAGAATATAATTCTACTCGCTGTGCTAGCTCAAAATTATTCAGAAGACGATATTGTGTGCGTCTGTATGAAATTACTGAGTTTTAAAAATGCGGTGAAATAAAAGGGTCACATGCATAAGTTACAATCAGCTTTCTCAAGTAAATGCAATTTAAGAGAAAAAAAAAGGGAGAAAACCCCAAGAGGCAAACTTAGGGCATGATATTAGGGAAAGAATGCTGCATGCCACCCTCAGGTCAATCTTACTGGCACATAGACTTTCATCGTTGTCTGTCTCTGGTGTGGATAACACAGCTTCCTGTTTGAAATCTTCTACGGCTATTTTAGGTTCGGCACGGTCATCTAGAATTGAAATCAAACAGCGAAGACGATGCTTCAGAAGAAGAAGAAAAAGAGTCTCAGAGGTTATGTGCTCCGACAAAGACGACTCTGTGCTTTTGCTGGGCTTTTCTTGCACCCGTTCTGAATAGGGCACCTACACCCCATACAACAGCAAGGGCTCAAAGTGTCTAACCCACCTTCCCTCCACTGATGAAACACTACCACTCCGACAGTAAACCAAACTGAACATGTTTTCGCTAAATAACATTGGGAATTTAGATGAAGGAAATAAACCATCGTGCTTATTGGCCACTCAAAATGAAATTACCGTTTTTTCAGATTATAAGACGCACCTCCCACCCTAAAAGATGCTGAAAATTTGGGTCTTATACTCCGAATGTAGCTTTTTCGAAGCTTTTTTTTCCAGCCCTAACGAGGTACTAACAATCTTCCCCGGCTTGCAGGCTTCTATTCATTGCTACTCCCTCAGGAAAAGTTTTTTTCAGCCCTAACCAGGGGGAAAAATAATATGCTGAAGTTGACCAGATTAAGGACGCTAGCCAGATGAATACCTGGTAGGTAGATTTTTCCCCCTATTTTCCTCCCCAAAAACTAAGGTGCGTCTTATACTCTGGTGCGTCTTATACTCCGAAAAATACGGTAACTCATGTAAAAGTTATTGTCAACGTGGAAGGAAGATAATGGAGAACGCTGAATGTCTTATGCACTTGCAAATAAGAGGTATTTGCACATACATATATATTCATTTGCATAATATATCACAGCCGCTTGCAAGTAAACCATGACTTCTCACTAAGGCTTACCAATCATCGGGAACATTAATTTTCTTCCCGGGGTCACGTGATCCCTTTTTGCGACCTTCTGACAAGCAAAGTCAATGGTGAGGCCAGATTCACTTAACAACTGTGTAACTAACTTAACTGCAGTGATTCACTTAACAACTGTAGCAAGAAAGGTCATATAATGGGGCAAAACTCACTTAACCATCTCACTTAGCAACAGAAATTTTGGGTTCAATTGTGGTCATAAATTGAGGATTACCTGTGCAGTATCAGACTGAGTTCCTGGCACCTTCACTTCAAGGGATGCTGCCAAAGACAGCCCCTGACTGGCAGAAGTAGCAGTCCTGAAACCTGCTGCATTCTGTATAACTTGGCTATTCTATCAGCTCAAAGTAAGGCAAGAAATGAACAATTTCAAGAAATAACATATCGCTACTCCAAAAGATGTACATAAAAACGGTATTTCTATCTTGAGAGTTTAAGAATCACCTTTTTTCTGAATTTTATTTTTGTTTCCCAAATATTCATTCAATGACAGAGCTAAGGTAACTTCCAAGTCTCTCTGGAAAAGTTTCTCACCGAGGGGAACTCTGAAACAAAAACCAAGGCAGAATTTTTTCCCCCAGTTGGGCAAAGTACATTCCAATGTTCAGCCATTGCCCATCCCAAAATTCTACAGATATCGGGAACAACTGAGGTCATTAAAGTTCAGCCACAACAACAGAATAACCTTTGCTAAACCAGCTGGTCCAATAAAGTAAACAGCAAATCTTTGGTATCCTAAGTCTTTATTAACAGAATGGGCAATCTCGTAAAGTAGCTGCTATAATAAAGGGATAACTACTACAAATAGAATTTTGCAGTATTCCCCCCCACTTTTGAAGGGGAGACAACATCAATATTTCTTATGATTTAGAAACCACATTTCGACTGATGGATCCTAAGGCTGCAAATCCTTTTCAACAGCTGCTTGCTGTACATGGCAAGTTTGTAATCAACTCCATGAAACGTTGTTATCATAAATAACGTAGTTTGGAGATATGCATACATACATACATAAACCCACCCACCCACACGTGTGCATATATGTATACAGACACACATTTATATTCATATATATATATACACACTTTCATATTATATATATATATATATATATATATATATATATATATATATATATGTATGTATGTATGTATGTATGTATGTATGTATGTATGTATGTATGTGTATGTATGTATGTATGTATGTATGTATGTATGTGATATATATATATGTATATATATATATATATGTATATATATATATATATACACACACACACACACATATACATATTCATATGCAATACTCACATGTACATATATATTCATACATATAGATACACACATACTCATATACAATATACACATATATGCATACATATATGTAGATATATTTTCATATATGCACATATAAACACAAATATATATGTATATTCATACATATACAAATACATATTCACAGACAATATACACATACGGTATATGTATATACACACACGGTATATGTATATACACACATAAATTCATAAAAATATACACATATATGTATATGTATATGTGTGTGTGTATATAAATTATAATTATATATATACACACACACACACATATACGTATACATACATACATACACACAAATACATATTCATATACAACACACACATAAATATGCATATATATCTAATCTATATCTATTTACATGAATACACACACATATTTATATAACCTTATACAATATAGAGACCTCTGCCCATATTACACACAGCCTTCTTCACATTCTCTCTCTCTCTCTCTCTCTGTCTCACCTCTTCTCGGCAGGGCGAGCCTTCTTGGGCGGCGCGGCGAAGTCCTCGTCTGCGGGCGGGGAGAGAGGTGGGGGGGGGCTGGTCAGGCCGTCGGCGAGACCCCCGCCCCGTCTCGAGCACCCCCACCCCCCCTTGCTCGCTCCCCGACTTACCCTCGTCGGCCTCCTGGAACGGGTCCGCAGGGGGTCCGCAGGGGCCGCCCTCCCGCTTCGGGCGCTCCGGGCGCTCCTGCCGGGCAAGCGCAGCGGTCATGGGGGAGGCCTCGGCCGCCCGCTTCCCCTCATTCCCGATCCCGCCTGCCCCCCCCCCATCGCCCCCCATCACCCCCCTCCTCCCCGGTTTCCCCGGAGCCCACCTTCGCGCCATAGCCGCCGGAAACGGAAGTGGGGGCGGACCTCCGCGGGGACTTCCGGCTACACAAGGCAGCGGGAGATTCCACCAGGCGCGGTTTCTGTTTACGTCACTCTCCTCGGCCCCGCCCCCTTTCCCGCCTGGTATCCCTGGCTTCAGAGTCTCCTGGGGAAACGTTCACATCTGAATTTTAACTCTAATTATTATTATTTTTTTTAACATGTTTGTTAAATCAACTTTTTCCTTCAAATTGTACCAAAATGCCAATAAAAACTTGTATTGTGTGGTCTTTAAAAAAAAATTATTTTTCTTCTTGATTCGGGTTGGGGAAGGTCTTTTTTTGGGGTGACTCCCACTCTTTCGCTCCGAGAAGATCTAGTGTGGATCTTGGTTTTTAAAAGATGGGACATCATCCCAGTTCATAAGTCCAGAGATACTTTACAACAGTGTTTCGCAACCTTGGCAGTTTGAAGATGTGTGGACTTCAACTCCCAGAATTCCACAGCCAGCAACGCTGGCTGGGGAATTCTGGGAGTTGAAGTCCACACATCTTCAAACTGCCAAGGTTGAGAAACAATGCTTTACAAGAAGAGTCCTCCACTCCTCTACTTGCAACAGAATACCTTACGCAACCAGACTTGAAATCCTGGGCTTAGAAAGCTTAGAACTATGTCGCCTTAGGCACGATCTAAGCATAGCTCATAAAATTATTTGCTACAACGTCCTTCCTGTCAATGATTACTTCAGCTTCAACCACAACAATACACGAGCACACAACAGATACAAACTCAAAGTGAACCGCTCCAAACTTGACTGTAGAAAATACGACTTTAGCAACAGAGTGGTAAATGACTGGAACTCACTACCTGACTCTGTGGTTTCGTCACCAAACCCCCAAAACTTTACCCTTAGACTGTCCACTCTTGACCTCACCCGATTCCTAAGAGTAAGGTGACCAGACGTCCCGATTTTGGCGGGACAGACCCGCTTTTTCATGATTTGTCCCGCGTCCCGCCCGTCCTCTAAAAAGTCCCGATTTTTTGAAAGAATGCACGACTAGGGCATTCTTTCAAAAAATCGGCCTGAAAGGCAGCAGGCCTCTCAGCTCGGGCCGGCCGTGGGCGCCGTTGGCGGCGTGCGTGCGTCCCGCGTTGTTGACTCCTCCGGCGGCGGCTGGAAGCTGGGGGGAGGGGGAAGGGAGGCTGCTCCTCCTCTCCTTCCCCCGCCCCATCCCTAGCCCCGCCCTCGGAGGCGCCGCTGCTGTTGGGAGGGGTGAGGGACGAGGAGCCGTCGCCGCTTTGAGCTTACGAGCGGCGCAAACAGCCCTTCCTCGTCCCCCTCCCCTTTCTTCCCCCCGTCGCCTCGCTGCCACCGTTGCCCTGGGGCCGGGCGGGCGACCGGGAGACCGCGGCGCTTGGATGCCTGGAGCAGGTAAGCTGCTGGCTGCCTCCTTTCCCCGTCTCCCGCCTCCCGTTCGTTGCTTGCCAGCCCGGCCGAAGGGGAGGCGGGAGGCGAGGAAAGGCCTCCCGAAGGGGAGGCGGGCTCCCGAAGGGCTGCCGGAGCCCGCCTCCCTTTTGGGAGGCCTTTCCTCGCCTCCCGCCTCCCCTTCGGCCGGGCTGGCAAGCAACGAACGGGAGGCGGGAGACGGGGAAAGGAGGCAGCTGGCAGCTTACCTGTCGCGAGCTCCAAGCATCCAAGCGCCCTCCCGCCTCCCCCCCTCTCCCCCCCACCTCACCTGGACGCCGACATTTGCTGTTTTGCCCTCTGCGCATGCGCAGCGTTCTGCGCATGCGCAGAGGGCAAAACAAATGGCGGCGCCCAGGCGGCCCCCCCCGTCCCGCTTAAAAATAAAAAAATCTGGTCACTTTGCCTAAGTGGTCAGTAAGGGGTGTGCAAAAGTGCACCAGCGTGCCTACCGTCCCTGTCCTAATGTTCCCTCTTATCAGTACCCATCTTATGTATATAAACAATGTTCTCTCTCTCTCTCTCTCTCTCTCTCTCTCCCTCTCTCTCTCTCTCTCTCTCCCTCCCCCCCGCCCCCACTGGGTAAAGAGCAACCAGAATTGAGGGAATCCTCTCCCGCAACAGCCGAAGTTTGGGAGAAAGAAAGAAAAGACTTCTGCTCCTTCTGCTTTTGGCTGCACGGAAGGAAATCAGCAGAAGTCTTTCTTTCTTTGCCCCAAATTCCGGCTCTTCGCCTTCAAAATCCAGCCAGGGCAGTGGCTGCTCTGGACGAGCGTCTAGGACGGGCATCTTGCGGTGGGGAGGGCTGCGAGATACGCGTCCTACCTGGGACTTGTAGCTCCATCGCGTTCCTCAGCATTGTGTCCAGGGAAGGAAGCCCATTGTACCAGTAAAAAAACTTTTCGCGAGAGACTCATCACGTCTGCACAGCCTCTTGGGGTGAACGGGGAGAAAGATTTCTTGCGCTCAGCCAAATGGTTCCTTCTCCTGGTTTGACTTCCTCAGGCAGCCCGCGAGAGTTTATTTCCCCTCCTGCTTCGCTCGAATGGAGCGGCCGCTCTGCGAGTATGTTTCCCGCTCTATGGTGACGGCTGGACTGGAACAAACTGGAACTAAACAGACCAGCCGAGAGACGCCACGGAGCTGCCAGATTCCAGTAAAACGCGCGTCTTGCGGCCTGGCCTGCCTCTTGCACCCCGAAAATAATAAGCCATTCCTCGATAATAAGGCCTGGGGCATTTTTTGGGGGGTTGAAAAATATAAGCCCCTGTCTTATTTTCGGGGAAACATGGTAGCAATAGCACTTAGAGTTATATTTTTGTTTGTTTGTTTGTTTGTTTGTTTGTTTGTTTGTCAAACATGTACAAGATAACAAGTATAGGTATTAACATAATCATGACCAAAGGAAGTAAATACAGATAAATGGGGACAATAAGACAAGGATGGTAGGCACGCCGGTGCGCTTATGCACACCCCCTTTACGGACCTCTTAAGAATGGAGTGAGGTCCACAGTTTGAGGTTGAAGCTGTGAGGGTTGGAAGCTGTAACAATGGCGTTGGGTAGAGCATTCCAGGCATTGACCATTCTGTTGCTGAAGTCGTATTTTCTGCAATCGAGTGTGAAGTGGTTTACCTTGAGTTTGTATCGATTGTTTGCCTGTGTATTGATTGTATTGAGCCGAGGTGGCGTAGCGGTTAGAGGCAGGTACTGCAGGCCACTTTAGCTGACTAAGATCCGCAGGTCAGCGGTTCAAATCTCACCGGCTCAAGGTTGACTCAGCCTTCCATCCTTCCGAGGTAAGTAAAATGAGGACCCAGATTGTTGGGGCAATGTAAATATACATTGCTTACTGGTGTAAACCGCTTACAGAGTGCTTGCACTGTGAGGCGGTATATAAATGTCACTAATAAATAAATACATAATTATTGTGGTTGAAGCTGAAGAAGTCGTTGGCAGACAAGACGTTGCAGCAGACAATTTTAGGTACTATGCTTAGATCGGACCGCAGGCGGCGCAGTTCCAGATTGTCTAGATTGTCTTATATACCCACCATAGTGCTTTACCCCACTCTCTGGGCAGTTTACAATGCCCCCAACAATCTGGGTCTTCATTTTACTGACCTCAGAAGGATGGAAGGCTGTGAGTTAACCTTACGCCCCATCAGGATCGAACTCCAGGCTGTGGGCAGAGGTTGCCAGCAGTAGTGCCTATAATATCATGTCTATAGGATGACCTGCTCAGTCTCTTTTAGTGAGACATCCCGAAGTGTTCTTGCAACTCTTGTACATGTCAAAAGAGACAGTGGGTCAACAGCAAGCTGGACATTCCCAAAGAACGGCTCTCCGAAGCAGGAAGGGCACCAGAGAATTTGGTAACTGGTAATAAAATCACAAATATTAGAAAGAAAGAATGGGGACTAGAGGCATGCTGACTCCATCTCTCTTGCCCGTGAGGGCTGCAGCCTAAGCAAGGTTCCCCCACTCTGGCCTGCAGCCTTCCCATAGAAGAGGCTACTGAGGTTGTGTAGGAAGTGTTGTGTCCTTCAGGGGTTCAGCCTCATGGCCATCAGTGTCCACTTCAGAGGCCGTTTGAGTGTGTGCAGCACTCTGAATTTTCCTTGTGCTTCACAGCCAGGGCCCTGATGTTAGAAGTGGCTGGAATGTACCACTGACAAGAATTGCAAAGATTTCGCAGAATTCATCTGTCTTATGTTGGAAATATAAAAAAGAAATAGGCACATACTATCATACCTGGTGGACCTGTAAGAAAGCTAAGAGTTATTGGGCCATTATAGGGAAGTGGATTAAAGAAATAACCCAGGAAGAATTTTCTAATAAACCCGAGTTTTTCTTGTTAGGCATCATTGAACCAAGAGTTAATAAAGATACCCAATACACATTCTAACGGCAGCTAGGATTACATACGCGCAGTTCTGGAAAAACAGTGAAACACCTACCGAGGAGGACATAATTAGAAAGATAATGGACTGTGCTGAGATGGACAAATTAACAAAGGAATTAAAAGATAAACAAGAATCAGATTTTTATATAATATGGAACAAATTTTATGATTGGTTAAGAAAAAGAAGGACGCATAAAATATGGTGTATATCTGCCAACTCTGAATAATATAAGATATTAGTGTGCGCCCTGAGTCCCTCGGGAGTTGGGCGGCATATAAGAAAACCAAAATAAATAAATAAATAAATAAAATTCATATTGGTACCTATGGAATAAATGTAACACGGTATATATATATATATATATATATATATATATATATATATATATATATATATATATATATATATATATATATATATATATATATATATATATATATATATATGTAAAAACTATAGATTTAAAAGGCTATATAGATAATATGGATATAGTTGTTTATTATGGTAAAAAAATGTATCTAAAATTATGTAAAGCTCCGAGGATAGCTTATTGGAGTTAGGGGCTAAACAGAAAAGCCCAAAATGTCTATTTGTTGTGTGTATGTCAGTGTTGTATTGCTGTATAGTTTTGTGTATAAAAAAAGAAGAAGTGGCTGGAATGTGGTTTAAGCCCATTAAATTGTTCTTAGATATCATTCCATTCTTTCCTCTGTACAATTTGATGGGCAAGAAACAAAACTTGCTCAACATTCTTATGTAAGTCAACTTAGAGGAAAAAAAATCCACTTCCTGTTATGCTACCTCCGTAAATATTTTAAAATGTAAATGTTCCAAGAGATTATATTTTTTCCTCCCCGGATTACCTCTGGAGGTTTACGTTCTGTCTGCTGTCGTTTGTCAGGAGGGTTATTTTTATTTATGACGTAGCCAAGAATGTCCCGCAAACTCGGTCGATGCCCAGGTGCTGCATCCTCTTACGTCCAGAAAGTCCTTTTATGGCCTCGGCTGTTGATCTCCCTGGTTGCAAAATGTCCTCTTCTTCAGCCATCAGGATCTTCCTTTTCTGAGGGAGAAAGAGAGCGTGTTTCCTTTTGGCCACTCGCCGACTGAAATGCCCACTTAGCATGTGAGCCAGAGGACATGTAGGCAGGTAAATTATAATGGGAATACCACATTCCTTCCGCTGAGTCTGGAGAGAGAAAAAAAATACTACGTCTGTATTGGGCTGTCCAGCTTTCTTCGGTCTGATTCATACGCTGCCCAAACCTCAGGGTAAAAGTAAATAGACACTGAGGATTTGCATCATGAGAAAATTGCTTTTAAATGTTTCCAGCTTACAAGATGTTTCGTGGTTTGATCTTTCCTACCGATTCACTGCTACTAATTCTCTTACAGGAGGGAGAGATTTTTTTCATGGTTGCTAGCCTTGTGTGTCTTGCTGGGGCCAAACAATAAATTGCCTTTGTTAAACGTGCATAGAAGAGACAGAACAGAACAGAATAACAGAGTTGGAAGGGACCCTGTAGGTCATCTAGTCCAGGGGTCAGCAACCCGCGGCTCTGGAGCCGCATGTGGCTCTTTCATCCCTCTGCTGCGGCTCCCTGTCGCCGGTCGGCTCCACAATTGATAGGGCTTTCGGTTAGAATAGGTAGAGGAAAAAGGATGCCGCGCTAGGAGGAGACTATGGTGGGGAAACCAGACTTCCGGTCAGCAGAGGAAAAAGGACACTACGCTAGGAGGAGACTTTATGGTGGGGGAACCGGACTTCTGGTCAGCTCTAGAATTGAACAGGGGGCTTCCGGTTAGGACTTTTGTGGCTCTTTGAGTATTTAAGGTTGCCTACCCCTGATCTAGTCCAACTTTATATGGCATATAAAGAGAGGAGAGGGTCAACCTATTTTCCAAAGCACCTGAAGGCCAGACAAGGAATAATGGATGGAAACTGATCAAGGAGAGATTCAACCTGGAACTAAGGAGAAATTTCCTGACTGTTAGAACAATTAACCAGTGGAACGACTTGCCTCCAGAAGTTGTGAATGCTCCAACACTGGAAGTTTTTAAGAAGAGATTGCACAACCTTTTGTCTCAAATGGGATAAAGAACATAGAATAACATAGTTGGAAGGGATCTTGTAGGTCATCTAGAATAGAATAGAATAGAATAGAATAGAATAGAATAGAATAGAATAGAATAGAATAGAATAGAATAGAATAGAATAGAATAGAATAGAATAGAATAGAATAACAGAGTTGGAAGGGACCTTGGAGGTCTTCTAGTCCAACCTCCTGCTTAGGCAGGAAACCCTACACCACTTCAGACAAATGGTTATCCCAGGGGTGGCCAAACTATGGTTCTTTGAGGACCTGTGGATTTCAACTTCCAGAATTCCTGAGCTAGCCATGCATGCATGGCTGGCTCAGGAATTCTGGGAGTTGAAGTCCACAGGTCCTCAAAGAACCATAGTTTGGCCACCCCTGGGTTATCCAATCTCACATTAAAAACTTCCAGTGTTGGAGAGTTCACAACTTCTGGAGGCAAGCTGTTCCACTGATTAATTGTTCTAACTGTCAGGAAATTTCTTCTTAGTTCTAGGTTGCTTCTCTCCTTGACCAGTTTCCACCCATTGCTTCTTGTTCTACCCTCAGGTGCTTTGGAGAATAGTTTGACTCCCTCTTCTTTGGGGCAGCCCCTGAGATATTGGAACACTGCTATCATGTCTCCCCTGGTCCTTCTTTTCATTAAACTAGACATACCCAGTTCCTGCAACCGTTCTTCACATCTAGTCCAACCACCACCACCCCACCCAAGCAGGAGACCCTACACCATTTCTGACAGATGGCAGTCCAATCTATTCTTAAAAGCCTCCAGTGATGAAGCTCCCACAACTTCTGAAGGCAAAGCTGTTCTATTAGTTCAGGGGTCGGGAACCTATGGCTCGCGAGCCAGATGTGGCTCTTTTGATGATTGCATATGGCTCGCAGCAGGGGTGAAATCCTCCCGGTTCGCCCGGGCCAGTCCTTCGGCGTATAGCTGATGGAACTGGCGGCGGTTGAGGCGCGGAGCTTCTCCTGTCCGCTTTCCCGTCCCGGCTGAACACAATCACCGCTTTCCCGTCCCGGCTGACCACAATCATTTGGGTTATTTTTCCCTCAGTGCATGCGCGCGCATGCACAGAGGGAAAAATAACCCAAATGGCGGCGTTCAGCCGGGACGGGAAAGCGGGCGGGAGAAGCTCCGCGCCGCAACCGCCGCCAGTTCCATCGGCTATACGCCGAAGGACGGGCCAGGGCGAACAGGGAGGATTTCACCACTGGATTAATGTTATACCATATGTGCCAGCGTATAAGACGACGGCTTACCCCTTGAAAATCTTCTCAAAAGTCGGGGGTCGTCTTGTACGCCGGGTACTGAAAATTCCGAGCTGGGGGGAGCTAAAAAACGGCCATGGCCACATCCCCGCCGTTCTCCAGCCAAGCGGATGAAGAAGCCCCGGAGCCCCGCCGCCAACCTGCGTCTCCTGCTGGGAAGGAGCCTCTGTCGCTGTCTCTCGCGGGGCTCCAGCCACCCTACTGAGTCCCTGACCGCGGCACCGGCAGGGTTAATGCGTATGGGAGAGGAGAGAGAGCGCTACCGCCGCCACTGCTGCTTTCACCGCTCCGATATTTCTTTGGTGGGCGCGCGCGGGAGGGACCATGGAGCAGAGGCGCCCGGCAGCTTAAGGCAACAGGCGGGTGGGAGACGCGGGCAGGAGCCTGTCGCCGCCGCCGCCACTTCTGGCATCCCCACGCCTCTCACCCCGCTCGCCGGGTGCCTCTGCTCAGCGGTCCCTCCTGCGCAGGCCCACCAAAGAAATTTTGGAGCAGCGAAAGTAGCAGCGGCGGCGGTAGCGCTCTCTCTCCTTCCCTCCCATGCGCGTTAACCCTGCCGGTGCCGCGGTCGGGGACTCAGTCGGGTGGCTGGAACCCCGCGAGAGACAGCGACAGAGGCTCCTTCTTCCTCCAAGGGGAGGGGAGCAACCCACCCACCTACCTCGCTTGGTGCGGTTCCCCGCACTTGGCGTCTTGGAAGAGGGCTGGGCGAGGGAGAAAGGAGCCACGGTGGGGATTGGTTTGCAGAGAGAAAGAAAGAAAGAAAGAAAGAAAGAAAGAAAGAAAGAAAGAAAGAAAGAAAGAAAGAAAGAAAGAAAGAAAGAAAGAAAGAAAGAAAGAAAGAAAGAATCATTACCAATGCTATGATGGAAATCACCCAACTCAAAGACAAATATCACTTTGGAGCAAGGAAGCTGCTACAGCAGCAACAAATTAAACAGCACAAAGACAGGGATTCTCTCAATATCCCATTGTCCCTATTGACATTTAGTTGAATTCACTTTTAAAATATATTATATGGCTCTCACTGAAATAAATTTCCAAATTTTTTGCTTTCATGGCTCTCTTAGTCAAAAAGGTTCCCGACCCCTGTATTAGTTGATTGTTCTCACTGTCAGAAAATTTCTCCGTATTTCTATCCATTATTCCTTGTCTGGCCTTCGGGTGCCTTGGAAAATAGATTGACCCCTTCTATATTCCATATATTCCAAATATATTCCAAATGTGAAATAAACATTTTGTGAATTCTGCATCCACTTTCCTGATCCAGTTGTATAAGATTAGAGTTGGGAGAGCCGGAAAATAAATTATTTTCAGCAGATGGAGTGAGCTGCACACATGTGCACTGGAGCTGACAAGGCAACGCCTCGCATGTCCTCAGATATGCCATAGGATCGCCGTCACAGGGCTAGAGCCAACACAATTCCTTTGGATCTAATTGTTCCCAAGGGTAGGCTGGTGGTTTGGGGAGATTCCTGTATTATAGCCTGACTGTCACGTAGTGAATATTGTCAACTGCATGTATATGCAGGGTAATGCACCCCTATCCTAATATTATGGTACATTCCATTACAAGCAGGACACGTGATGTGATCTTGTGCGCATGTGTGCATTCCCGATTCTCCATTCTTCTTCTTGTGGTTTGACTCTGACCGGGAGCGGTTGCATTTAATTAGCAAGAATGTAATTATTCAGAATTTATTGTTTTTGTACCGAAATAAATATTTTATTAGACTTTTAACTTTCGGCTTTATTTCTAAATGTCTGAGCTCCGAGAGAAAGATCAAACATCGCCTCTATGGAGATTTATTCTCCCTCTAACACTGATATTAATGGAGTAGTTAACTCAAACTCTGCACCTGTGGTTGTTCAATTGACATTACAATTAGGAAATAGGTGCCTTGTGGTGTATCCTGCTTGTTCTAAAATGTCTCAGACAGATATCCACTAATTTGTTGTACTATCCCACTGAGTTATTATCTGTGTTTGGGGTTTTCCTCCCCCCCTCCCCAACCAAAAAAACAGCAATTGGTACTCCAGGAATTTTAAGGTAACCATAATGTGGAAGATCCACAGTACAGTCAGACCGTGGATTCGGCAACACCTGCACTGCAGGCTAATATTCAGCGATGACTTCATCCGCTTCATGTTGGTTAGCAGAACCAGGAAGTTTGCTGTGTGTGGGTTGTGTGAGAGAGGCAAACTCCCCAAATACAGTCACTGCAGGATGTAAGATTTAACAACTCTTGGGCTAGGGAGCAATCGCACCAGAGTACATGCGGTTGACTCTGTCTGTAATTATGCCTAGAATATACCAGCTATAGAAAGGGCCCACCTTTACATCTTCACTTACTAACACATGGACTTCCTAGATCCTCTGTTTACGTCCACGCTAAAAAGAAAGTATACAGACACTGTTTGTTTTGATAGCACATCTGTCAGAGGGGAACGTCAGGAAATATTTGCCGTCCTTCACTTGGCAAATATATCAACTTGCGGTCCATTGGTGTGTAAAACAGTTCTGGTTATCGTTTTATATTTTTAGAACATGTTGTTAGCAGCTTTCGTGAACAGCCACCGTTTCCGGGGTGGTCAGATTTGGGGTTCAGCTCATTTCTATTTGTTTTGACTTCCGTTTTTGTTTCAACAAGTTGATCCTTCAGAATAATAAGGATAAGGCTCAGGGGACAAACTGGAATTATGAAGCAGTCTCTGAGCAGGTGGTTAAGAGAGATTAGGTTTCTGAGCACAGAGCTCAAAGCAAGAATTTGGGTTTGGTGTCAGAACTGCATTTATCCTAATTTTACCCCGTGTTTTCTGTCCTTTCTATCCTTAATCTCCTAAATGTTTCAGTTTCAAGTATATCTTCAGGTATCATCATCATCTTTTAATGATCCCATAATCCCTTGCGGGGTGGAGTCTGGGCACCTGAATGGAGCTGAGTGTTTACTGGCCGGATGCCCTTCCTGTCACCAATGCGGAGTTTTGTTCAGCAGATATTTTCTCACTGTGCCCAGAAAGAGAAATATCTGCCTCTACCTAGGATCGAACTCACAGCCTCCTGACTGTGAGGTGAGAGCGCCACCTCTAGGCCACCGCACCACTCTAAAGTATATTTTCAAGTATATCTTCTGAAATCTTACCTTATCTGTTAAAACTGCACTACAAATACAGTTAGTCGTCAACTAACAACCACAATTGAGCCCCAAATGTTGCAGTTGTTAAGTTAGTACGATGGTTGTTAAGTGAATCTGGCTTCCCCATTGACTTTATTTGTCAGAAGGTCAGAAAAAGGGATCACGTGACCCCCGGAGAATTGCAACCGTCATAAATATGAGCCAGTTGCCAAGTGTCTGAATTTTGATCACGTGACCCTGGGGATGCTGCAACGGTCATAAGTGTGAAACACGGCCATAAGTGTGAAACACGGCCATAAGTCACTGTTGTAACTTCGAATCAGGGGTGACATCCAGCAGGTTCTGACAGGTTCTGGAGAACCGGTAGCGGAAATTTTGAGTAGTTCAGAGAACCGGCAAATACCACCTCTGGCTGGCCCCAGAGTGGGGTGGGAATGGAGATTTTGCAGTATCCTTCCCCCAAGAGTGGGGAAGGAATGGAGATTTTGCAGTATCCTTCCCCCAAGAGTGGGGAAGGAATGGAGATTTTGCAGTATCCTTCCCCTGCCACACCCACCAAACCACACACCCCCACCAAGCCACGCCCACAGAACACCGTAAAAAAAATGGATCTCAACACTGCTTCGAATGGTCACTAAATGAACGGTTGTAAGTCGAGGACCACTGTAGCAGCATTGTACCAAACTTGAGCCTCTGACTTGATTGAAGACTATAGATAGCCATTTAGTAAGTTTAAAACTATCAATATTTTACAAAGAATTGGGGAGAAGTATTAAACTAAATTAAAGTATTAAAGTAGAAAGAAAGAAAAAGAAAAAAGAAAGAAAGAAAGAAAGAGAAAGAAAGAAAGGAAGGAAGATAAAGAAAGAAAGAAAGAAAGAAAGAAAAAAAGAAAGAGAAAGAAAGAAAGAAAGAAAGAAAGAAAGAAAGAAAGAAAGAAAGAAACCGATGGAAGGGAGAAAATGGAGGAACAAGAATGGGATTTGAGTGATGGATAACTGAGAAACGTGGAGACAGCTGCAGTTCCTCTAGGTTGACTCAGCCTTCCATCCTTCTGAGGTGGGTAAAATGAGGACCCAGATTGTTGGGGGCAAGAGGCTGACTCTGTGAACCGCTTAGAGAGGGCTGTAAAGCACTATGAAGCGGCATATAACTCGAAGTGCTATTGCTATCCCGCCTTCCTTTTCAAATAACCAGGCAAAGTTTGATCAGTGCCCCCCAAAAAACCTTATTTGGAAAAGTGCTACAGCCCCCCTGAGAACTCACTCCCCCCACTTCTTCCTGAAATCTGAGGGCGCTCCTAAAATATTGCTCTGCTAAAAAAAAAAGAAAGAAAGAAAGAAAGAAAGGGGGGGGGGGAAGCCAACGATGTCTCTTCCTTTCTCCCGCCCCCCTTCCACCCGCCCCCTCCAGCCCCCCTGCATAAAGCCACGGCCGAAGGACCAGGGATCCCAGCATCGGCGAGTGGTCAGCAAAGGAGAAGAACCAAGATCGCCTTTCGGCTCCTGCATCTTCCAAGCCAAGTGAGCATCATGCGCCCCGTCCCGGCTCCAGCGTTTCTCTGTGCCCTCAGGCTCCTGCTGCCTCTGGCTGCCTGCGGCTGGGCACCCGCGGTCGCCTCCCCCATCTGGAGCAACGCCGACGAACTGGTGCACCTCTACACCTCCAATGCCAGGAAAAGCTTCCACCTGCAGATCCATCCCGACGGACGCGTGGATGGCAGCCCGTCCCAGACCGTGCATAGTAAGTCCCCGGAGGAGCTGCGAGGTGGGGGAATGAAGGGATGGAGTGGATGGAGTGTCTAGGACAGAGGTCTTCAAACTTGGCAACTTTAAGGCTTGTGGACTTCAATTCCCAGAATTCTCCAGCCAGCTATGTTGGCTGGAGAATTCTGGGAGTTGAAGTCCACAAGTCTTAAAGTTGCCAAGTTTGGGGATCCCTGGTCTAGGATCACCCTGGAGGCTTCAGAGTGCTAGGAATTCATTAAAAGGGACCTTGGAGGTCTTCTAGTCCACCCCCCTTCTCAGGCAGTAATCAAGTGACAGTGAGAACAATCAACAGAGTATAGTAAGTCCCCGGAGGAGCTGCAAGGCTGGCTGTTGCGGGAGGGATGGAGGAAGTGGTGGGGCATGTCCAGGATCACCCCAGAAGCTCTAAAGTGGTAGGAATTCAATAACAGAGTTGGAAGGGACCTTAGAGGTCTTCTAGTCCACCCCCTGGCTAAGTGACAGTGAGAGCAATCAACCCATGGAACAGAAGTTGCCTTCAGAAGTTGTGGGAGCTTCATCACTGGAGGCTTTCAAGAAGCAATTGGACTGCCATTTGTCAGAAATGGTGTAAGGTCTCCTGCTTGGGTGGCGGGGTTGGACTAGATGACCTACAAGGGTCCCTTCCAACTCTGTTATGTTCTTTATCCCAATTGAGACAAATGGTTGTCCAGTCTCTTCTTAAAAATCTCCAGGGATGGAGCACCCACAGATGCAGACCTCCAGACCCTCCTTCTGGAGGCAAGTCGTTCCACAGATGAATTGTTCTAACAGTCAGGAAATTTCTCCGTAGTTCTAGGTTAGCAAGTTGCTTATTGTATGGAAATAGCTGTCTTCACTCAGGTCCGCTTCCTTCCTCATGGGAACTGTACCGTACAGGTCAACATCAGCTACTTTTAATGCCAGATGCCTTGATTAAGATATCTCTGAATATCTCCCTGAATTTTTAAGACCTTTTCAAAAACGAAGATTAGTTTGTTCTTTATCCCATACATTAGAAGCTCTGCTATGACCCAATCAATCACAGATTGTCTAGTATTAAAAGCTCAGAATTAAAACCTCTGTTCCATTATTTTTACATTTGCAAGCTGTGCATTTTTTGAGTTCAAAATTTAATATTGTTCAATAATAATAATAATGATGATGATGATGATGATGATGATGATAATAATGATGATGATAATGATGATGATGATGATGATGATGATAATAATAATAATAATAATAATAGTAATAATAATAATAATAATAATAATAATAATAATAATAATAATAATAGTAATAGTAATAATAATAATAATGCGACTTTGGAGAGAAACCTCATCCTAAGAAACCTCTATTTATATAAATATAAATATATTTATTTATATTCATTGTAGATGAGATGGATTGAAGATGCTTTCATTGAAAGCATAGTTAGGACCCTCCGTGACTTCTCTCTTGTCAAAGATGCCTTGGACTTCCAAACTGGTACTATCTTAGTTCTGGAGGTCTGGGGGAGACACCCCTCCCTTCATGGAGATTTGCCTTTTCCCCCATGGCTTTTGCAGGAATATGGGTTCCACGTCTTTCTTCATTCTCTTGTTTTGAGTCTTCCTGTATTGCGCTACAGTTTGTCGAGCTTTGCAGTTTTATTATTTTACCTTATCTGGACATTTGCCCAAGCTCCTGCCCACCTAGTGGTTCGAAAGCATGCACATGCGAGTAGATAAACAGGTATACCACTTCGGTGGGGAGGTAAGAGTATTCCATGCGCCGTGTTGTATAATCATACAAGCCACCTGACCATAGACATTTCTTCAGACAATCAACTAAGAACCAATCAGCTAAGATATAGATGTGAGCATTGTCCACTCGAGTTGGAAATGACTGGATAGGGGAAACCTTTATCTTTACCTTCATCTGGACCTAACTGTATATCAGATTTTTCTAAAATAAATTGCATACACAATAATATTTCTTCTGCAATCCAACTTAAACAGAAAGTGCTACGTCTCTATCTTACAAGTAGGAACATTGTTTTCCCTTTTGACTGATGGTGTCCAAGTAGTGAAAAGGCTCGCCTCCAACTCGGAAAGTTGAGAGTTCAATCCTAGATAGCAGCAGATATTTCTCTCCTAGGGTGCAAAGAATATGTATCTGTTGTGAACTCCGGATGGCGTCAGGAAGGGCATCCAGCCAGTAAATGCTCAACTCCATCTAGTCGCTCCAACTCTTCCAAGAATTTCGGGATTATAGGGTCATAAAAAGAGAGTTTTCCCTTTTGACTGAGTCTGTGAGCAAATGTTTTCCCACGATTGGCCAGAATTTGAGAAGACTTGGAAGGCATCAGATAATAGTATTCTGATATTTGAAGTTACTATTTCTGGTTTAAGAGATGTTCAAGAGATCTCCTAATATTTAACTCCTTTCACTTCCAGGTGCTTTGACGATCAAAACTGAAGATGCCGGCTATGTAGTGATCATTGGTGCGAAGAGCGGACTTAACCTTTGTATGGACAATAACGGAAATCTCTTTGGATCGGTGAGTCCTAATATTTATTTTGGATTATTTGACTCCTTTCCTAGTGCAGCAAAGGCATTAAGTCCTCATTTTATGACCCCAACGGAGCCCAAATTTTTCTGTTGTTAAGTGAGCTTTGTCCCATTTTACCACCTTTCTCGCCACGTTCGTTAAGCGAATCACTGCGGTTCTTAAATCAGTAACACGGTTGTTAAGTGAATCTGGCTTCCCCATTGACTTTGCTTGTCAGAAGGTCGCAAAAGGGGATCGCGTGACCTTGGGGACATTGCAACTGTCATAAATGGGAGTCAGTTGCCGAGTGTCTGAAGTTTGATCACGTGGCTATGGGGATGCTTCAACGGTCGCTAAGTGTGAAAGCAGTCATAAGTCACTTTTTTTCAGTGCCGTTGTAACTTGGAGCGGTCACTAAAAAAGGTCACTATGACCTTTTGTGCCACAGTTGTTAAGTGAATCACTGCAGCTGTTAAGTTAGGAACACGGTTGTTAAGTGGAATCTGGATTCCCCATTGCTTGTCAGGAGGTCACAAAAGAGGATCACGTGATAACCTCCCCCCTTCCTGGGATACTGCGACCATCATAAATATGAGTCAGTTGCCAAGCATCCAAATTTGGATCACGTGACGATGGGGATAGTGCAATGGTCGTAAGTGTGAAAAATGGTCAAACAAGTCACTTTTTTCAGTGCCGTGGTGACTTGGAACGGTCGCTAAATGAACCGTTGTAAGTTGAGGGGACTATCTGTAGAAAGAACAAATCATCCTCATCTTTTAATGACCCCATAATCCCTTACGGGGTGGAGTCTAGGCAACTGAATGGAGCTAGCAGAGTGTCTTAATGGCCGGATGCCCTTCCTGTCGCCAATGCGGAGCTTTGTTCAGCAGACATATTCTCATCGTGCCCAGAGAGAGAAATATCTGCCACTCCCTAGGATCGAACTCACAGCCTCCTGATTGTGAGGCGAGAGCTCCACCTCTAGGCCGCCGCACCACTCTGTAGAAAGAACAAATGTCTGGAAAATATTTGCGATCTAAAAATGCCATGGATGTTTTTTTGACCGTAAGGTATGGCTTGATTTTTCACCTCTGTCTTGACATTTTGTGTTTCTTTCCTTTAGAATTCCTTCGGCAACGAGGATTGCGTTTTTAAACACACGATGCTCGAAAATGGCTACGATATTTATCAATCCCCCAAGTACGATTACCTGGTCAGTCTAGGAAGGGCTAAGCAACTTTCCAATATGAATCCGCCAACTTTCTCTCAGTTTTTAACTAGAAGGAACGAAATCCCCTTAAGCCAGTTCTACACGCCAGTGCCTCAGGAAGAAGACACCGGGGACGATGGTGACAACCCATGTGGGGGCATCTTGGCAGGAAAGATACCGGAAGAAAGCCCAGATGAGGTGGGCATCCACCCCTGCTTGACCGGCTCAAATTCTGAAGAGAGAGACCCAAACGGCGCAACGCTGAGCCGAAGATTTCCTAGCCCCCGAATGGATTCCTGAACCCTAGATGAGAACGAGACTTCTCTCCTGAACCGAAAGCTAAATTCCTTTTTTTTTTCAAATGAATTGTTCAGAATGATGGGGTCACGGTTGTATACAGGTAGCCCTCGACTTACCACAGTTTCACTTAGTGACCGTTCCAAGTTACAACGGCGCTAAAAAAAAGGGACTTAGGAACATTTTTCACACGTACGACCATTGCAACATCCCGGTGGGCATTTTGATTTTCATCCCGGTGATCGAAATTCAGATGCTCGGCCACTGACTCGTCTTTGTGACGGTGGCAATGTCCCCGGGTCACGTGATCCCCTTTTGCGACCTTCTGACGAGCGAAGTCAATGGGGAAGCTTGGTTCACTTAACAACCCGTCTTACTAACTTGACAGCTGCACTGATTCACTTAACAACTCTGGCAGGAAAGGGCTTAAAAATGGGATGAAGCTCACTTAACAACATAAGTTCGCTTAGCAACATACATTTCGGGCTCAAGTGTAGTCATAACTCAAGGACTACATTTATGCATCTTCCTGGTTCTAGCACTGGTCCTTTCCAACCTGAATGACAGACCTGGAACATCCTGGTTATGAGGCAAGTTTTATATCTCGTTTTTCCCACTGCAACTATTATACTGTTGTTTTATTCTGCTGTACAGCATCGCACTTATTGGTATCTTTGCTTCTTGATTTCTTATGAGCTTTATCTATGCTGAAAATGCAAGTCAGGGTCATAACACTAAGTTTTCTTCTACATCAACGGACACTCTGTAGGTAAAGATTAGTTTAAAAAATGATCAGCCTGAAGGGCAATAATTCCCAGTTTTGAAGTCTAGCCCAGTGTACGTCCTTGACTTATTCATTTAGCAACCGTTCAAATTTGTAGCGGTCATGGGATCAAATATTTGGGTTCTTGGCAAACCAACAAGTATGTACAACAATGGCTTCCAGAATCCTGGGCTACGTGATAATCATTGTTGACCTGGCTTAGGACAAGCAAACCCAACAGGGGAAGCCAAATGATGTAATAGGAATGACGTGGTTGACTTAATAGATGCAGGAATTCCATGGCATGATACACCATCAAACGGGACAAAAATCCCATAACAAACGTCACACTCGGCGACAGGAATTTTGGGCTTCGTTGTGGTTGTAGGTCAAGGACCACCTGTGTCCCCTTCTGAACACTGAGGCCTCCCTGGCATGCAGTGAGTATCCTCATGACAAATGGCGACGTGTTTAGAGATCTCCTCATTCGCCTACAGGCCGATTTCGGGTGTCCCTGGGTTGTTGCAAGTCCCACAGGCTCTGAGCACTGAGCAAAGAGACAGGACTTCACAACAGGGGTACCTGGTTTAATTTGTTCTCCGTGACGAAGGTGTATGACAATGCACGTCTTTCACAAGCAGCCCTCTTGCCCCAAAGGCAGTTTTTTTTTTCAAGAGGCGACTAGACTTTCTGGTTTTTCTTGGAAGGCGTTTCGCTTCTCATCCAAGAAGCTTCTTCGGCTCCCAAGTGGCTGGGAGGAGATCTACAACTGGTAGCTCTCTCTTCTGGTGTTACTGCAAAATTCAGTCCTTTGGCCAAACAGCTTCTTGGATGAGAAGCAGCCCTCTTCCAAAACAGTGCCTGACATGACCTAATATCTCACAATATCCCAAAATGAGTAGAAGTTGTCCGATTCAGCTGGGATGATCTTATTAGATCTCAGCAGGACCCCCTCATGACTAACCTTAGCTCGATTCAGGATACTGACCCATCCCATCCACCTGTTGGCCATAGGTAGGTTTTCTGCAGGAAACCCAAAACCTTGGCATGGGTTATCTACAACCAGATGGAGAGGAACGGGCACATAAGGCTCCCTTCCTGGAGAACGGAGTTGAGAGGCTCCATAAAGCAACTTTGTGGGCTGTTAAAAGCATTAGTGGGCAGCCATCCCTCCAGGCTGGGGTTCATGTCCATGTCAAGCAAAGCCAATGGAGGAAGCCAGATTTACCTAACAACCACAGGAATCACTTCACAGTGATTTGCTATGGCAAAAAGGAGGGTAAAATCTAGTGTGACTCACTTAACGACTGCCTCGCTTAGCGATGGAAGTTCTAATTCCAATCTCAGCTGCCGAGCCGTGAAGGGAACCTGTTTTCAGGATGGGACAGAGTGATGGGTGTTCTTCATCCGAAGGAGTCTTCCCAAAGGCTAAACTGTGGTTAGTGGAATCGTGTGATGATAGCTCCATTTCAGGCAGCCAATGAAAAAATCTCACAACTTAATCCATGCTCACGGGCCAGGCACAAATTATTTTAAAAAACAGCTTGGAGGGTGGGGGGAATGAAGGTAAGACCTCTGCCCCCAAATCCATTCAGATTAGAGGACTCAGTGCTGAACATGGAACATGGAACACTGTAATGTTTTATCGAAGGTCCCAAATGGGATGTATGTACCCTAAAAAAAATGTGGGTGCTTTGATGGGAGTTGTTCACAAGAACGTCCTGGAAAAATATCAAACAATGAGAATGCTTCTATTTATTTATTTATTTGGATTATTTACGTATTGAAGATGTATTTATGAGTATTTATGACGTTTATTATTCTGGTCCCCTCCAATTCTGTCTCTCAATGAAGATAAAATAAACGTTTCATGTTTTTCAAGGAAGAAAAGTGTCTTTATTAAACGTTCCTGGTTTAATTCACTGCAGAGATTTCCTAGTTTTGAGCAGGCTCACCCTTTTGTCCTGAGAAATGATTCCCTGCTATGTCACAAATTCCCAAATCCACCCAAGATCTTTTCCACCCTTGTGAAGGAGGCAGCGCTGTGCACCTCAACATTCAGCACAATGGGACTTTTTCAGACTTGTCAACTATGCATCCAGTCCCTGAACCAGAACCAGCCCCAGCCCCAGCCCATGAACCAGAACCAGCCCCTGAACCAGAACCAGAACCAGCCCCTGAACCAGAACCAGCCCCAGCCCCAGCCCCAGAACCAGAACCAGAAGATCCCTCTGGTTCATAGCACATTTTCTTAACTGGAAAGAGGAAATGTCCACTTAGCCAGAGCATGAAGCCCAGGCGCAATGATTCTGAAAAAACATTTTCTTCTTCTAAATATGAATGTTTTGTCTAATGTCCAAGTGGGATCATTGTAGCTTGCAAGATTTATCTTGAAGAATCGTGTTAAAAGAACTAAGGAGGAAGTCAGGGGTCTCCCTTGTGCTGTCAAACCAAAGGGGCCTTCGTGTGTTGGCTTCATGGCTGTGAACACAACAGTGCCATAGGTCTCAAGACAGAATTATCACGTACAAATCTAATGCCCACAAGCATCAGAATGCATCAATGATTCGCATTAGGACAAATAGCTTTACTGGCCAAACAAAAGGTGACCAGGAAGTTCCCAATCATTTTAATTCTGAGTAGCAACTGCAGAGCATTGGTGGAAGACCCATCACTTGTCACTTCATGACCTGATGGTTTTGGAAGGGGGTGTCTCTTCCATTCTCCCTCCCCCCTTCCACCCATCCTCCCCCCAGCTGTCCTGCATAAAGCCACGGCCGAAGGACCAGGGTGCCCAGCATCGGCGAGTGGTCAGCAAAGGAGAAGAACCAAAATCACCTTTCGGCTCCTGCATCTTCCAAGCCAAACAAGCACCATGCGCCCCGTCCCGGCTCCAGCGTTTCTCTGCGTTCTCATGCTTCTGCTGCCTCTGGGCGCCTGCGGCTGGGCGCCCAAGTTCCCCTCCCCCATCTGAAGCAACACAGACAAAGTGGTGCATCTCTACACCTCTAACCACAAGAGGAACTTCCACCTGCAGATCCATCCCGATGGACGCGTGGATGGTAGTCCGTCCGAGACAGTGGACAGTAAGTTCCTAGCGGAGCTGCAGAGTTGGCTGTTGTGGGAGGAAGGGAGGGGTGGGCAGGTCCAGGTTCACCCCTGTAGGCTCCAGAATGCTGGGAATTCAATAACAGAGCTGGAAGGGACCTTGGAGGTCTTTTAGTCCAACCCACCTGCTCAGGCAGTAATAAAGTGACCATGATACCAATCAACAGAGTATAGTAAGTCCCTGGTGGAGCTGGCTGGTGTGGGAGGGATGGTGGGAGTGGGGGGCATGTCCAGGACCTCACATGCCCCGGAGGCTCCAGAGTGCTAGGAATTGAATAACTGAATTGGAAGGGACCTTGGAAGTCTTCTAGACCAATCCCTCTGCTCAGGCAGGAAACCTTAGACCATTTCAGACAAATGGTTGTCCAATCTCTTCTTAAAAGTCTCTAGGGTTGGAGCAATCCCACAACTGCTGGAGGCAAGCAGTTCCATTGATTAGTTGGTTTAACAGTCAGGAATTCTTTCTCCTCAGTGTTAGGTTAGCAAGGACCAACGTGCTTATTGTAGGGAAGTAGTAGCTGTCTCCACTCAGGTGGGAAGCAGTGTAGAATCTTTGGGCAGATTTACTGGGGGAGGTGTGTGCATGGGTAGGATGAGAGAGGGGGGGGAGGGGGGAGGAAAGGAGGGAGGAAGGGAGGGAGAGAGGGAGAGGGAGAGAGAGACAGAGACAGAGACAGAGAGAGTGAGAGAGAGAGGGACAAAGAGCATGGCGAAGAGGGCTTTTAAAGAGTTGGAGTAGAGAGGTCTTTGGAGGATCCTCTAAAGCAAGTTGATTACCTGCCTGAAGGGTGGAGAGCCAGTCTGGTGTAGCTTGCAGGTGCTGGCCTAAAATCCAGTTGACAGCTGTCCAGCTGTGGAGTGGTGAAGGGGTTGAGGGTTAGGATCCACCTGGTACTCTGCGGAGAGCCACTTACCTCTGTGTAAATGACAAAACAGCTAAAAGTTGGATAATACCATTCAGTCTGCTGTGTATCTATTAGATGTAAGTATTTCCTCTGACCTTTCCCACAACAACCCTGTGAAGTGGGTTTGGCTGGCCCCAAGTCACCCCCACAGCTTTCATGTCTAAGCTAAGATTTGAACTCACAGTTTCCCATTTTCTAACCTGGTACCTTAGCCACTACTAGACCAAACTGGTAACAAGTCCAGCAATCCAACAATACAGTAATCGCATCCAGGGAGGAAATCTTAAGAGGAGATCTCTCTGGATCTACTTGGAAATATCCATCTCATCTAGCTGAATATTATGCCATCTACCCAAACTCTTTAGACAAGGAACAAAAGTAGATAAATTAAAGTCCTCTCTATGCAGTTTCTTTTTACATATTGGTAGATCATTAATAATAATAAGAAATCTCGACCTATATACTACTAAAACTCTCCTGCTGTGATTTTTAACTGAGCTAAACTGTGCATTGTAGGGCAAAATGTTTTGAACCCAGATAGCAATAGCATTTAGACTTATATACAGCTTTACGGCTTTGTAGCCCTCTCTAAGCGGTTTACAGAGTCAGCAGGTTTACAGGGTCTAGTTACTCCCTCTTCTCTTAATTGCTCCATAGATTTTAATTGTAATCTGATTCCTTCTTCATAAAGAAGTTCTTTGTTTGTAATCTTATCATGCTTTTGCTCCAAGTTTATATTTTCTATCGCGTGTCTGGGTATTGTCCATATTGGTAACTTGTCCTTTAGTTTATATTGATACTTTTTCCAGACACGCAATAGAACATTTCTTAATATATGACTTTTAAAAGCCTTATCTACTTTCTTATCATACAATAAATAAGCATGCCAGCCGTAGACCAGACCATATCCTTCAATATTTAATATCCTTTCCTCCGATAAATTAATCCAATCAGTAATTGCTGAGAGGGCAGCGGCTTCGTAATACAATCTTAAATTGGGCATTTTAAGACCTCTTCTTTCTCATGTATCTTGCATTATTTTCTGGTTTACTCGCGGTTTCTTCCCTGCCCAAACAAATTTATTTATGCCCTTCTGCCATTCTTTCAGATTTTCATCTTTTTCAAGTATAGGTAACATTTGAAAAAGAAATAAAAACCGTGGTAAAACATTCATTTTTACTGTGGCTATCCTACCCAGCAAAGACAATTGCAGTTTTTTCCAATTTTCCATCTCTTTCTGTATTTTTTGCCATAATGGTTCATAGTTGTGCTGATATAATTTCATATTTGTGGTCATAACATAAACCCCTAAATATTTGACCTTCTTAACTATCTCAAATCCCGTTACCCTTTCTATCTCTTCTTCTTGGCTTCTGGTCATATTTTTAGCTATTATTTTTGTTTTAGCTGTATTTATTTTAAAACCAGATACTTGTCCATATAAATTAATTATATCCATCAGTGCTGTAATCGATTGTACTGGTTGGGCTAAAGTAACAACCAGGTCATCCGCAAATGCTCGTAGCTTATACTCATGCTGTCTAATTTCAATTCCCTTTATTGTGTCCAACCCCCGTATTTTACTGAGTAGAATTTCCAGCATCAGAATAAACAGTAATGGTGACAAGGGACAACCTTGCCTTGTTCCTTTTTCTATATTAAAATATCTGTTAAACCACCATTGATTATTATTTGCGCTGTTTGTTTTTGATATATTACCTTAATGGATTGTGTGAAATGTTCTCCAAGTTGCATCCTTTCTATTAATTTTAGTAAAAATTGCCAGTTCAAACTATCAAAAGCTTTCTCGGCATCTAGAAATACTAGCACTGCGGGAACCTGGTTGTTCCTTCCCAAATACTGTAATAAATTAACAATTTACCTTATGTTACACTTCATTTGTCTACCATTTAAGAAACCAGTTTGATCATGATGAATCATTTGCTGCATGACTGTCATTAATCTATTTGCTAATATGTTAGCAAAAATCTTGTAGTCTATATTTAAAAGTGAAATCGGCCTATAGTTTTGGGGATCTGTATGATCTTGACCCTCTTTTGGGATCAAAGAAATGAAAGCTGTCTTCCAAGTTGGAGGTACCTCTCCTCGCTGTTGTATATTATTAAATAATTCCTTCAGTGGTTCCACCATTTCCTCCTGTAGGTTTTTATAATAAACAGCTGTCAAACCATCTGTCCCTGGGGCTTTGCCCACTTTCAGCTGCTTAATTGCCAACAAAATTTCCTCAGAAGTTATCAATTGATTTAAACTGTCCCTCTGCTCTTTGGAGGTTATATAAATATTCTCTTTCTGCAAATATCTATCTATATATCCTTATCTTGAACTTTATCACCAGTATACAACCCTGAATAAAACTCTAAAAAAGATTTTTAAATTAATTCTTGCTCATAGACCTCTTCACCCTTATATTTTATTCTCTCAATAGTCCTTGATTTCTGCTTTTTCCTTAACATATAGGCTAACCACCTGCCTGGTTTATTAGTGTTATGTTTAGCATATTGTAAATTAGTTGCCACTTGGTCTACTATTAACATATTAAATTGACCTTTCAGTAAATTAATTGCCTCTTTAATTTTCTTATCTGTTGGATTAGCTATTAAAGCTCGTTTCTGTTTTCTGATCTCTTCTTCCAATTATTTTCTTTTTTCCCCTTTTTCTTTCTATATTTATTATTCAAATATATCAAAATGCCTCACATATATGCTTTACTTGCATCCTATCCCATTTCCACCGATGTACCCTTTTGCATATTCATAACAAAAAATTCCTTCATAAATTTTTTACACTCTTTTACGTTTTCTTCATATCTAAACAAATTGTCATTTAACCTCCAGGACCTCCTAGGCCCTTTTCCAATTCCAACCAGACTGGACTATGGTCTGTCAGTGTTCTTGCACAAATCTTCGTGTTCTTCACCCTAGAAAAAAGGTCATTAGTAAGTAATATAAAATCAATCCTTGAAAAGAATTGAGGTCTATCAGAAAAAAAAAGGTGAAATCTTTTTCTTGTGGGTTTCTTTCACGCCAAATATCTCTCAATTCCCAGTCGTCCATCATCTCCAAAAATGATTTGGGCAATCTTGCTCTTGTTAAAACATTTTGCTTAGGACCCTTCTTGTCCTTTTTTACATCCAAAACACCATTCCAATCACCCAGAAGGATACAAGTTTTGTACCCCCATTGTATCAACTTTGAATGTAGAAGATTGTAAAAAATTTTTCCTGTTGTTGATTCGGGGCATATACATCAATTACAAGTAATTTTTCTCCTTTTATTAAAAGTTCAATCGCTAGAAATCTTCCTTGATCGTCTGCTTCAATTAGTTTGGCAATTAAATATCTTTTCAAGATACAGTGAACCCTCGTTTTTCGCGGGGGTTACGTTCCCAAAAAGAACCCGTGATAGGCGAAATCCGTGAAGTAGCAACCTTTATTTTTTTTACAATTATTATACAATGAAATACTCCATAATACATTGAAACCAAAGAACACAACCTTTTTACAGGCCCAAGCATTTGTTTAACAAATAAATACACGTGAGTGAACCAGGGGTGAAATCCTCCCGGTTCGCTCTTACCTGTTGGTCGCCGCACAGCCCAACAACCTGGGGGCGTTCGCGGCGCGGGACTTCCCCCGCCCGCTTCCCCCGCCCACCTGGACGCCGGCATCTGCATTCTTTTGCCCTCTGCGCAAGCAGAACGCTTTGCGCATGCGCAGAGGGCAAAAGAACGCAGATGCCGACATCCAGGAGAGACTGTTTAGCCAATCAGAATGCAGAACACAACGCACGATGCAAATCCGTGAAGCAGCGAGACTGTGAAAGGTGAACCGCGATATAGCGAGGGATCACTGTATATGACTAAACCATTTTTCCTCTCTGGTGCTGCTGCTACATATTGTGTACCTAATCTTGTATTTATCAGATATTTTTGATCTTGTGTCCTAATATGAGTCTCTTGTAAACAAATTACATCCTTCTTGAATTGTTTAAGATAATGAAATATTCTCCTCCTCTTCTGTGGAGAATTCAAACCATTAACATTCCAAATTAGAAATCCAATTCCCATCTCTGGGCCTCTGAAGCATCTGGAGCATTTTCTGATGCTTCATTCGACCTTTAGGTCTAGCTCCTCCCACTGCTTCTGGTTTGATAGTTTCTTGAGTTGCCAACTGAAGTTGTTGCTGTCTTAATTCTTCTTTGCGTTTAGCCGTTGCTGCTCTAGTCTGTCTTTGATCCTTTATTTCTTCTTGTATATCAGTTACATCCAAGTTTTGAACATCAATCTGAATTTGTAGCAAAGACTGTTTTCCCTTTGGACTGAGTCTGTGGGCAAATGTTTTGCCACGATTGGCCAGAATTTGGGAAGACTGGGAAGGCATCAGATAATAGTATTCTGATACTTGAAGTTGCTATTGGAGGTCGTTACTTTTGGCTTAAGATATGTATGAAGAACTCTCCTAATATTTAGTCCGTTTGCTTCCAGGTGCTGTGGTACTCAAAACTGTTAGTAGTGGCTATCTAAAGATCATTGGTGTGAAGAGCGGATTCTTCCTTTGTATGCGCAAAAACGGAAAACTCTATGGATCGGTGAGTCCTAATATTCATTTTAGATTATTTGACTCCTTTCCTAGAGCAGCCAAGCGATTAAGAACTTGTGCTATGAGAGTTCAAGTAGGTTTCTTGGTCTAGCACAGGGGTGTTAAACTGAAGGCCTGGGGGCCAGATCTGGCCCGTAGGGTGCTTAGATCTGGCCCCTGGGGCTGCCCTGGAAACAGCGAAGGACCGGCCCGCAGGCCCACTGCCAGGGAAAACAGAGCTTGGGAGGGCTGCATGCAGGTTTTCCCGAGCTTCGTTGTCGCTGGCAGAGGGTTGCAGGAGGCCATCACATGCACCCCCGACACGAGTGAAGCAGGGGCGGGTTCCTAATTTTTTTACTACCATTCTGTGGGCGTGGCTTATTTTGTGGGTGTGGCTTGCCAGTCATGTGACCGGGTGGGCATGGCTTCTCGGACTGCTGAAGGGAGGGGAACTGAGATAGGTCCTGCTGCCCATTCCCCCTTCCCTCAGCAGCTCAAGAAGCCTCAAACGTGCGAAAATGCCTGGGATCATCACCGCGCGTTCGTGGCTTCTCGGACTGCTGAAGGGAGGGGAATGGAGATAGGTCCTGCCACCCGTTCTTTCAGCGTCTCATGCGCTCCCTCAGCCATCCTCCCCTGCTTGGACTCACTGTGGGGTAGGAAGGCAGCGCATGAGCAGTGCCAGAAACTCGGCTTCTGGGCATGCGCAGAAGAAAATTTTTTAAAAATAATTTTTTAAAAAAATGGCGGCGCCCAGGCAACCGACCGCACCGGTACTGTGATGTCACCAGCAGGCCGCTACCTGTGCTATAGAGTGGACCGCACTGGTAGGAACCCACCACTGGAGTGAAGTTGAGCTGGCCACGTCCACCCCGGCCCCTGAGGTCAAACACAACCATGATGCGGCAAACGAAATTGAGTTTGACACTGCTGTCTTAAATCATCAATATACTTTTATATTCCCTGTCACTGTAACAGTTCAGCTTCCACGATTTCCTCATTGGCTAAGTACGCAATCTCTCCGAGGCCCCTGAAATGAATACATTCTCCCCTGCCCCTTATTTACAATTTATCCCTAATAACTATGAGTTTCTGGGGGTTGTCTCTAAGTCAATCAACATGCTAGCAAATTCTAGCTAAAACCAGTTTTGTTCCTAACACGGGCCTCTCATCCCTTTGTTCCTACGTGCAGCATTTATATGATTAGATAAGTACACCCTGTATTCTTTATGTCCTTGTACACTTTCTGTAAAAAATAAAATACTCATTTCTCCTTTCCCACAACAGTGGGAGGCGGACTGTACATGATACATGAATTTAAATGTGGGAGACTTTGAAGAAAATCCTGTGTTTGGGGCCTAGACTCTCCAGGATGTAGACCTCTGTCAGGTTCCCTCAAATCTGGAGGCTGTTGAAATACTCGTTCAATAGGCCAGACGTGGCTGCTGCATCCTTTGCAAACCAAACTCTTTTGAGATGTAAGAAGTGTGAAATCAAATATCCTAAGCAAGGAGAAAGAACAAGTATTTGCGAAATATGCGGCTGATTTTCACCTCTGCCTTGACCTTTGGTTTGTCTTTTGGTTGCCTTTACTTTGTGTTTGTGTCTCCTTTAGAGTTCCTTCAGCAGCAACAATTGCGTTTTTAAATACCACAGGCTCGAAAACCACCACGACGCTTACGAGTCCATCAAGCACAATTTACTTGTCAGCCTAGGAAAGGCTAAGGGACCATTTGTTCCCAATCAGGTCCTACCACGTTTCTCTCAGTTTTTACCTAGAGAGAATACAATCCCCTCAAGCGAGTTAAACATGCGACGCGAGAGATTTTCTTCTCTCCTGAACCGTCAAATAAAGCTAAATAGTCCAGAGTAAGGGGTTCATAGCTGTGTATAGGTAGTCCTCGACTTACAGCAATTCATTTAGTGACCGTTCAAAGTATCAACGGCACTAAAAAAAGGGACTTAGGAACATTTTTCACCCTTACCAGCATCCCCAGGGTCACGTGATCAAAATTCAGATGCTTGGCCACTGACTCATCTTTATGACGGTTCCATGTCCCTGGGTCTTGTGATCCCCTTTTGCGACCTTCTGACAAGCAAAGTGAAAAGGGAAGCCAGGTTCACTTAACGACCTGTCTTACTAACTTAACAGCTGCAGTGATTCACGTAGCAACTCTGGCAGGAAAGCGCTTAAAAATGGGATGAAGCTCACTTAACAACATAAGTTCGCTTAGCAATGTAAATTTCGGGCTCAATTGTAGTTATCACTCAAGGACTACGTTTTACGCTTCTTCCTGGTTCTAGCACTGGTCCTTACCAACCTGAATGACGGACCTGGAACGTGGCTGATGAGGCAAGTTTTATATCTTTTGCTCTATCGACATTTCAGTGTTTAAGCTTCCCCACTGTAATGCTCTACAGTATATAGAGTTCTTGTCGTGCCACAGTCCACCCACAGCTGACTGGCAGAGATGGTGAAGTTGCCAACATCTTATCGGTGGAACCTTTGACTTGATTTGACTCTAAGTCAAAAACAAATGTCCAGAACCTTTAAAAAAGCAAATTCTTTGGATCAGCAGTGGTAGAAAGAGAAAAAAGGGTGAACCCCCTCAATTACAGGGATGGACAATTTTATTTCTCTGGGAGCCACAGGAGAAACTGAGACTGTTGTGGAGGAGCAAACCAAAACAGCGCCTGACATGACATAATACAGTGATGGCGAACCTATGGCACGCGTGCCACAGGTGGCACACGGAGCCATATCTGCCGGCACGCGAGCCATTGCTTAGCTCAGCTCCAGTGCGCATGTGCGTGCCGGCCAGCTGATTTTTGGCTTGCACTGAGGCTCTGAGAGGGCGTTTTCGGCTTCTGGAGGGCCTCCGGGGGGATGGGGGAGGGCATTTTGCCCTCCCCATGCTCCAGGGAAGCCTCTGGAGCCTAGGGAGGGCGAAAAATGGGCCTACCGGGCCCACCAGAAGTTGGGAAATGGGCTATTTCCGGCCTCCAGAGGGCCTCTGGGGGGGGGGGGCGGGGGAGGCCATTTTTGCCCTTCCCAAGCAGTGAATTATGGGTGTTGGCACTCACACTTGCGATAGCACACGCGCATGCACTTTCGGCACCCGAGGAAAAAAAGGTTCGCCATCACTGACCTAATATCTCACAATATCCCAAATTGAGTGGAAGTTGTCTGATTCTGCTGGGATGATCTTATTAGATCTCAGCAGGACTCCATCATGACTAACCTTAGCTGCATTCAGGATACTGACCCATCCCATCAACCTGTTGACCATAGGTAGGTTTTCTGCAGGAAACGGCAAATCGTGGCATGGGTTATCTCCAACCAGATGGAGAGGAACGGGCACATAAGGCTCCCTTCCTGGAGAACGGAGTTGAGATGCTCCATAAAGCAACCTTGTGGGCTGTTAAAAGCATTAGTGGGCAGCCATCCCTCCAGGCTGGGGTTCGAATCCATGTCAAGCAAAGCCAATGGAGGAAGCCTGACAGAATTTGATTTTACTGCTAGAGGTGATAAGATCTTTTTCCCTTGAAAACTAATCCTTGTCAAAATAAAACCCGACAATAAAGTCTAATAAATATTTATTTCAGTAGAAAATAATATAAAAACCTAATAATCCTAATAGTTACATTTCTGCAATCTAAGAACACATCCTCCCTTGGAGAGGACAGTAGCCGAAGAAAAAGAAAGAATGCAATGGAATGTTATACATGCGCAGATCACTCATCACGTGTCTGCTTTTCTAGGAATGTCTAAGTATCATAGAGTAGTAGCATATGAGCACAGCTGACAATCAAAATTCACATCGTGACAAAGCCAGATTTACCTAACAACCACAGGAATCACTTTACAGTGATTTGCTATGGCAAAAAAAGAGGGTAAAATCCAGTGTGACTCACTTAACGACTGCCTCGCTTAGCGATGGAAGTTCTAATTCCAATCTCAGCTGCCGAGCCCTAAAAAGGGGACCTGTTTTCAGGGTGGGACAGAGTGATGGATGTTCTTCATCCGAGGGTGTCTTCCCAAAGGCTAAACTGTGGTTAGTGGAATCGTGTGATGATAGCACCATTTCAGGCAGCCAATGAAAAATGAACTGCTCAAATCTTAAACCATGCTCACGGGCCAGGCAAAAATTATTATTATTATTTTAAAAAAAACAGCTTTGAGGCAGAAAAAATGAGGGTAAGACCTCTGCCCTCAAATCCATTCAGATTAGAGGACTCAGTGCTGAACGTGGAACATGGAACACTGTAATGTTTTATCGAAGGTCCCAAATGGGATGTATGTACCCTAAAAAAATGTGGGTGCTTTGATGGGAGTTGTTCACAAGAACATCCTGGAAAAGTATCAAACAATGAGAATGTTTCTATTTATTTATTTATTTATTTGGATTATTTACCTATTGACGATGTATTTATACGTATTTATGATGTTTATTATTCTGCCCACCTCCAATTCTGTCTCTCAATGAAGACAAAATAAATGTTTCATATCTTTCAAAGAAGAAAAGTATCTTCATTAAACGTTCCTGGTTTAATTCACTGCAGTGACTCCCGAGTTCCAAGCAGGATTTATTTTTATTTATTTATTTATTTTGTCAAGCATATATAAGATTACAGAAAAAGTATAAGCATGATTATGAATACATAGATACATAAATCATTCTCGTGCCTTGAGAAATGATTCCTCCTATGTCACAAATTCCCAAATCCACCCAAGATCTTTTCCACCCTTCTGAAGGAGGCAGCGCTGTGCACCTCAACATTCAGCACAAAGGGACTTTTCCAGACTTGTCAACTATGCATCCAGCCCCTGAAACAGAACCGGAACCGGAACCAGAACCAGAAGATCCCTCTGGTTCATAGCACATTTTCTTAACTGGAAAGAGGAAATGTCCACGTAGCCAGAGCGTGAAGCCCAGGCGCAATGATTCTGAAAAAACATTTTCTTCTTCTAAATGCAAACGTTTTGTCTGATGTCCCAGTGGGATCACTGCAGCTTGCAAGTTTTATCATGAAGAACTGTGTTAAAAGAAATAAGGAGGATGTCAGGGATCTCCCCTGTGCTGTCAAATCTAAGGGGCCCTCACGTGTTGACGTCATGGCTGTGAACACAACAGTGCCGTTGGTCTTCTTCTCCCAGGGAACGAAGGAAGGAAGCAAACCAACCAAGACATCTGTCCTATCTAGGAGAAGGATTGGGGGAGACATGATAGTTGTCTTCCAATATTTGAGGGGCTGTCACAGAGAAAAGGGGATTGACTTATCCTCTAGGGCCGTATGGCGAACCTATGGCACATGAGGCGTTGCCCTATGTAAGCTCCAGCACGCTGGCCAGCTGATTTTTGGCCTTGGGGAAGCTTCCTGAAGCCCCGGAGTGCGAAAAACGGCCCAATGGGCAAACCGGAAGTTCGGAAAAATGCACTTCCGGTTTGCCCGTTGGGCCATTTTTCACCATCCCAGGCTTCAGTGAGGCCTTTGCGCATGCGCAGGGGCGGAGTGTGGGGTGTGTGCATGCGCAGGGGGCAGCATGGGGGGGTGTTGTGTGCATGCTCGGAGGGAGGGAATGGGTGTGGGCACACCCCCATGCATGCACACAACCCGCCCCCGCGCATGCGCAAAGGCCTCACTGAAGCCTGGGACGGTGAAAAACGGCCCAACAGGCAAACTGAAAGTTTGGAAAAATGCACTTCCGGTTTGCCACGGGGGGAGGGGGTTGTGCGCATGCGTGGGGGGAGGAAATGGGTGTGGGCATGTGCGCGTACGCTAGCGCGTGCAAACACACCCTTTTTGCACGTGAACCAAAAAAGGTTCGCCATCACTGCTCTAGGGCACCAGAGGGCAGCCAAAAATTAAGGATAGATCCAAAGGAGAATAAGGAGAATTTTTTTGACAGTGAGAAGAATTGATCAGTGGAGTGGCTTACCTATTGGGGTTGTGGGTGCTCCATCAATGGAAGTTTTAAAAAATAGACTGGACAACCAATTTCCTGGGATGGAATAAGGCTCCTGCATTGAACATGGGGTTGGAGTAGAAGACCTCTGAGTTCCCCTCCCACCCTACGAATCCATTTCTATTTTAGCTGTAACAAATATCTGCTGTCCAGTTCTGATAGGATATGGGTGCACAAGACCATGGGAAGTTGGTCTCCATTATGGCCGGTGGAAGAGACAGCTGCTCTTGCTTGGCATTGTCCTTAAAAGCCCCCCAAGATAGGTTCAGATCGACTTAAAACCATTGTTAAAGGCCAATCTCTTTTAAAAGGTAAATTCCAACAGAATTCTATTTGTTCAGAATCAGATTGGAGATGGGAAGTAAACAATTATTACAATCCCCCCCCCCCCCTCTCTCTCTCTCTCTCTCTCTCTCTCTCTCTCTCTCTCTCTCTCTCTCTCTCTCTCTCTCTCTCTCTCTCTCTCTCTCTCTCTCTCTCTCTCTATATATATATATATATATATATATATATAGGATTTTTTGCTGATAAATGAAAATACACATATAGATTAGTGTGTCGGCTATGTAAAAAACAGCCTGGACGGTCCCAGTGAGGGGCTGAAAGGCAAAAATGGAAGCTGTAATGCTTTCTCTCCCATATTTGGGTACACCAGGATAACACGACAGAAAAACACACACACACACACACACACACACACACACACACACACACACACACACACACACATATATATATATATATACATATACATATACATATACATATACATATACATATACATATACATATACACACATATATATATAACATATATATTTCACACACACACACACACACACACACACACACACACACACACACATATATATATATATATTTCACACACACACACACACACACACACACACACACACACACACACATATATATATATATATAATATATTTCACACACACACACACACACACACACACACACGTGTGTGTGTGTGTGTGTGTGTGTGTGTATGTGTGTGTGAAATACCACTCACGCACTATCATGAAATCTCCAGAACGGTAAAGCCCACAACCTTGAAATTGGCCACGTAGGTTCCTCTTGGCTTCTAGGTGCTCACTACGAAAGGATGTTTTGAAATGACCATCAGATCATTAGTATATTAAGACTTTCTGATGCCAAGGAGTTAGACGTTCTACTCCCCCTCCCCACCTGAAAAGTTCCAACTGCCACTTGCCTCACATTCCGTTACCTCAGTTCAAACTGGCAGACGTTCCACTCCTTCACTCAGGAGGAGGCTGGGGCTCCTTACAGTACTAAACGTCGCTACCTCACCAAAATGTCTACACCTTCCACCTATGGAACTGATTCCGAACTCAAGGTGGCGGGAGAGATCTTCCCTTATGTCTTTCAATCACAGACCACCCCTGAGCCAACGGAATGGGAACCGAATTTCTCCTGCTTAGTATCCCAGCCCCAACTCACTTCTTACACTGACCTCCTCAGTTCAGACGAATCTGCTCCTTCTACTGTTACTCCAGGTAAAGGGAAAAGACTGTCTTTCTGCTGCCTGGAAGTACAACGGATGCTTCCAAATGGAGCCAGAGAGGGGAAGGAGGGAAATTTTATGCCAACATTCAAAGCGCAAGGCAGGTCTACCACAGGATAGGGAGTATCATGGCGGGGCCTCAGCAGCAGCCTTCATTTCTCCAGATATACTTTGTTAAACAGCATGTTTATTATTTTATTTATTTATTTATTTGTTCGATCTTATTCGCCGCCCATCTCCCAAGGGACTCAGGGCGGCGTACAACATAAAGATGAACAATCAATTTAAAACAACAATAGAAAACGATTAAAAATACATATAAAAATTGACAACATAAAGACTTGTGCTGAGATTAAGAGCTGAGGTGGTGCAGTGGTTAAATGCTGCGACTGCAGGCTGACTGCTAGTTCAGCAGTTCAGCTGTTCAAATTTCACCAGGCTCAAGGTTGACTCAGCCTTCCATCCTTCCGAGGTGGGTAAAATGAGGACCCAGATTGTTGGGGGCAATATGCTGAACTCTGTAAACCGCTTAGAGAGGGCTGTAAAGCACTATGAAGCGGTATATAAGTCTAAGTGCTATTGCTATTGCTATTGTGCGTTCGGCCTCCGTATTACAGAGAAACGTGTTCTCTTTACCTCCATGAATGTCTCTAAAGATTCTAAGTCATCCAGGTCACGGTTGTCCCAAAGATGCTTTTTCAAGAGAAGCAAAACAAGAAAGTCCAGTTGCCTCCTGAAAAAGCACCTTTGGGACTACCTCCAGGAATAATGGACTAGGTCTCAGTACAGAATATTCAAGGTACAAATCTAATGCCCACAAGCATCAGAATGCATCAATGATTCGCATTAGGACAAATAGTTTTACTGGCCAAACACAAGGTGACCAGGAAGTTCCCAATCGTTTTAATTCTCAGTAGCAACTGCAGAGCATTGGTGGAAGACCCATCACTTGTCACTTCATGATCTGATGGTTTTGGAAGGGGGTGTCTCTTCCATTTACCCACCCCCCTTCCACCCATCCTCCCCCCAGCTGTCCTGCATAAAGCCGGGGCCGAAGGACCAGGAAGCCCAGCATCGGCGAGTGGTCAGCAAAGGAGAAGAACCAAGATCACCTTTTGGGTCCTGCATCTTTCAAGCCAAGCGAGCATCATGCGCCCCATCCCGGCTCCAGCATTTCTCCACGCCCTCAGGCTTCTGCTGCCTCTGGCTGCCTGTGGCGGGGCACCCAAGTTCGCCTTCCCCTTCTGGAGCAACCACGATGAAGAGGTGCACCTCTTCACCTCCAGCCCCAAGAGGAGCTTCCACCTGCAGATCCATCCAAATGGACGTGTGAACAGCACACCGCACCCGACCATGGACAGTAAGTTCCCGGCGGAGCTGAGGAGTTGGCTGCTGCAGGACGGAAGGAGCCGGGGACACGTCCAGGATCATCCCTGGAGGCTCCAGAGTGCTTGGAATTGAATACCAGCGTTGGATGGGGCCTTGGAGGTCTCCTAGTCCAACCCCTTGCTCAGGCAGGAAACTTCTGGAGGCAACCATTCCACCGATTAGTTGGTCTAACAGTCAAGAAATTTTTCTCCTTAGTGTTAGGTTAGCAAGGACCAACGTGCTTATTGTAGGGAAGTAGTAGCTGTCTCCACTCAGGTGGGAAGTGGTGCAGAATCTTTGGGCAGATTTACTGGGGGAGGTGTGTGCGTGGGTAGGATGAGAGAGAGGGGGGAGGGAAGGGGAGAGAGAGAGAGAGAGAGAGAGGGAGAGGGAGAGGGAGAGGGGGGGGCAGAGACAGAGACAGAGACAGAAACAGAGACAGAGCGCATGGCGAAGAGGGCTTCTAAAGAGTTGGAGAGGTCTTTGGAGGGTCCTCTAAAGCAAGTCGATTACTGCCTGAAAAGTGGAGAGCCAGTTTGGCGTAGCTTGCAGGTGCTGGCCTAAAATCCAGGAGTCAGCTCTCCAGCTGTGGAGTGGTGAAGGGGTTGAGGGTTAGGGTTTACCTGCTACTCTGCGGAGAGCCCAGTTTGGGTGATAGGAATGATGAGAAGACTAATAGTAATAGTAATGCAGCCTTAGTGAATAGTTTGACAGTGTTGAGGGAATTGTTTGTTTAGCAGAGTGATGGCATTCGGGGAAAAACTGTTCTTGTGTCTAGATGTTCTGGTGTGCAGTGCTCTATAGCGTTGTTTTGAGGGTAGAAGTTGAAACAGTTTATGTCCAGGATGCGAGGGGTCAGTAAATATTTTCACGGCCCGCTTTTTGACTCGTGCAGTATACAGGTCCTCAATGGAAGGCAGGTTGGCAGTAATCATTTTTTCTGCAGTTCTGATTATCCTCTGAAGACTGAGAAGGCATCAGATCAGAGGTGGGTTCCTGCCGGTGCGGTTAATAGCTGTTGTTCAGCGCAGAGCCGAAGACGCTGCTGCTGTTCGCGGCGTGGGGGCTTTCCTTGGGTGCTGCCGCCGCCCGCATGGACGCCGCCATTTGCATTCTTTTGCCCTCTGCACATGCGCAAAGCGTTCTGCATGTGCAGAGGGCAAAAGAACGCAATTGGCGGCGTCCATGCGGGCAGGGAAAGCGCCCGGGGAAAGCTCCCGTGCCGCGAACAGCAGCAGCATCTTCAGCTCTGCGCCGAACAACAGCTATTAACCGCACCGGCAAAAACAGGCAGGAACCCACCTCTGGATCAGATAATAGTATTCTGATATTTGAAGTTGCTATTGGAGGTCGTTATTTCTAGCTTAAGATATGTATGAAGAACTCTCCTAATATTTAACCCGTTTGCTTCCAGGTGCTGTGGTACTCAAAACTGTTCGTGGTGGCTATCTAAAGATCATTGGTGTGAAGAGCAGACGCTTCCTTTGTATGCGCAAAAACGGAAAACTCTATGGATCGGTGAGTCCTAATATTCATTTTGGATTATTTGACTCCTTTCCTAGAGCAGCCAAGCCATTAAGAACTTGTGCTATGAGAGCTCAAGTAGGTTTCTTGGTCTAGCACAGGGGTATCAAACTGAAGGCCTGGGGATTGGATCTGGCCTGCATTTGCTTAGATCTGGCCTGCGGGGCCGCCCTGGAAACAGCGAATGACTGGCCCACAGTGCCTCTACGAGGGAAAACAGAGCTTGGAAGGGCCGCACGCAGGTTTTCCCAAGCTCCGTTTTCACTGGCAGAGGGTTGTAGGAGGCCATCCCAGCCAAAAACGGGAACTCGGGTGCCTGTTTTCTCTGGAAGAGCGCTCGGGCCTCCGCAGGCACCCCAAACACGGGTGATTTTGAGGTGGCCCCGCCCATCCTGGCCACACCCACTCCGCTGCCCCCGAGGTCAAACACAACCCTGATGCGGCCCTCAATGAAATTGAGTTTGACAACCCTGGTCTAACAGGTGGAAGAAGATAATTATATTATGCTCAAATCCTTTCAATTTGTGACTGGGGAATGTTTGATCCTTTCTCTGGAGATACAGTGACACAGCATGATGCGAATTGGTGCTCACACCGTCCTCCTAGGACATCCACAGCATGTTGTAATTATTCCATGAAGAACCTGGATGTCAGGACCATAGGTTAATTCGCAGTTTCACAAATTTATTGTTCATTGTTATTTATACAGAAGAGCTTAGTCAACTAGCAAACAATACTAAATTGGCCCCAGAAAGTGTCAATGCAATTCAAGAGGGGTTGGAATTAAACGCTTTGTGGGAATGTAATGACTTTTACGTGGATGATGCGCTAAATTCTAACCAGTGGTAGGATTGAAATAATTTAGCAACCTGTTCACTGCCCGGTTGCTGGGTGGGCGTGGCCATGGGGCGTGGCCTACTTGGCTTCCTGCGCCATGATGGGGGGGCATTTTTGCTCTCCCCAGGCTCCAGAAGCTTTCCTGGTGCCTCTAGGAGGGCAAAAACGGCCTCCCCTGGGCACCAGAGGCCCTCTGGAGGCTGGAAATGGGCCCGTTTCTGGACTTCCGGTACTTCCAGTAGGCCCATTTTTCAGCCTCCCAAGGCTCCAGAGTCTTTCCCCGAGCCTCCAGGAGGGTGAAAACGGCTTCCCCCAGGCAGCTGAGGCTGTCTGGAGGCCGAAAACAGGCCTGTTTCTGGACTTCCGGTTGGCCCATTTTTCACCCTCCCAGAAACTCCGCACGGGCCCTGCACTTACCTGGCCTCGAAAATAGGCCGCGTGGAGACTCCTGGGAGGAGAGGGCTGGGGTAGGCGGTGTCAGCCAGTCCTTGGAACAACCGGTTTGGCGAACCAGTTTAAAATTAATATCCTGTTCGCCTGAACCGATCCGACCCGGCTGGATCCCACCCTGATTCTAACCCTCCCCAACCCTCTGCCTGCTCTTCTACATTGGAGGGACATATAGTTCTCTCCATTTTGAGCCCGATCCACTGGGCCATTGACAGTGTGGGATTCGTTGTCTAGTTTTGAAATGATTACAAGCCAAAATGTTTAAAAGAAAACAATGGTAATTTTAGTTTACTACTTTGCAGAGCGGGTGTACCACGTACACGCAGGTACCAGTGGAAACACCTTAAATCAGGAGTGTCAAACTCAAGGCCCGGGGGCAGGATCTGGGCTGCTGGACTGCCCTGGAAATAGCAAAGGACTGGCCCACGTTGCCAGTGAAAACAGAGCTCGCAAAGGCTGTGTGTGGCCCTCCCAAGCTCCATTTTCACTGGCAGAGGGTTGAAGATGCTGTCGCACCCGAAAACGGAGCTCAGGAGACCCTTTTGCTGGCAGAGCACACGGGACACCCCCGACCCGAGTGATGTTGAGCTGGCCACACTCATCCCGGCCCCCAAGGTCAATATAAAGAAAGTATATTGATGATTTAAGGCAGCGGTGTCAAACTCAATTTCATTGAAGGCTGCATAAAGGTTGTGCCTTATCACCGTCACAGTTCACCTTCCACCATTTCCTCATTGGCTAAGTACGCAATCTATCCGAGGCCCCTGAAATGAATACATTCTCCCCTGCCCCTTATTTACAATTTATCCCTAATAACTATGAGTTTCTGGGGGTTGTCTCTAAGTCAGTCACCATGCTAGCAAATTCTAGCTAACACCAGTTTTGTTCCTAACACGGGCCTCTCATCCCTTTGTTCCTACGTGCAACATTTATGTGATTAGATAAGTACACCCTGTATTCTTTATGTCCTTGTACACTTTCTATAAAAAAAATACTCCTTTCCCCTTTCCCACAACAGTGGGAGGAGGACTGTACATGATACATGAATTTAAATGTGGGAGACTTTGAAGACAATCCTGGGTTTGGGGCCTAGACTCTCCAGGATTGTAGACATCTGTCAGGTTCCCTCAAATCTGAAGGCTGTTGAAATACTCGTTCAATAGGCCAAACATGGCTGTTGCATCCTTTGCAAACCAAACTCCTTTGAGACGTAAGAAGTGTGAAATCAAATATCCTAAAGAAGGAGAAAGAACAAGTATTTGCGAAATATGTGGCTGATTTTCACCTCTGCCTTGACCTTTGGTTTGTCTTTACTTTGTGTTTGTGTCTCCTTTAGCGTTCCTTCAGCAACGATTGCATTTTTACATACCATAGGCTCAATAACCACTACGACATTTACGTGTCCGTCAAGCACAATTTACTTGTCAGCCTAGGAAGGGTTAAGGGACCATTTGTTCCCAGTGGGGACCTACCACCTTTTTCTCAATTTTTACCTATAAGCAATAAAATCCCCTTAATCAAGTTCAACTTGCGACGCTGAGCCGAAGATTTCCTAGCCTTCGAACGGATTCCTGAACCTGAGTTGAGAACCGGACTACCTCCTGAACCGTCAAAGAAAGCTAAATTCCTTTTTTTCAGATGAATTATCTAGAGTAAGGGGGTCATAGCTGTGTACAGGTAGTCCTCGACTTACAACAGTTCATTTAATGACCGTTCAAAGTTACAATAGCACTAAAAAGGGGGGGACTTAAGAAGTTTTTCACATGTACGACCGTTGCAACATCTCCATGGGTACGTGATCAAAATTCAGATGCTTGGCCACTGACTCATCTTTATGACGATTGCCATGTCCCGGGGTCTTGTGATCCCCTTTTGCGACCTTCTGACATGCAAAGTCAAGGGGGAAGCCAGGTTCACTCAACATTCAGCACAATGGGACTTTTTCAGACTTGTCAACTATGCATTCAGCCCCTGAACCAGAACCTGAACCAAAACCAGAACCAAAACTAGAACCAGAAATAGAACCAGCCCCAGCCCCAGCCCCAGCCCCAGAACCAGAACCAGAACCAGAACCAGAAGATCCCTCTGGTTCATAACACTTTTTCTTAACTGGAAAGAGGAAATGTCCAAGTAGCCAAAGTGTGAAGCCCAGGCTGTGTTAAAAGAAATAAGGAGGAAGTCAGGGGTCTCCCTTGTGCTGTCAAACCTAAGGGGCCTTCAAGTGTTCACTTCATGGCTGTGAACACAACAGTGCCCTTGGTCTTCTTCTCCCAGGGAAGGAAGGAAGGAAGCAAACCAACCAACCAAGTCATCTGTCCTATCTAGGAGAAGGATTAGGGGTGACATGATAGTTGTCTTCCAATATTTGAGGGGCTGTCACAGAGAAGAGGGGATTGGCTTGCATGTACAGTATATAGAGTTCTTGTCGTGCCACAGTCCACCCACAGCTGACTGGCAGAGATGGTGAAGTTGCCAACATCTTATTGGTGGAGCCTTTGACTTGATTTGACTCTAAGTCAAAAACAAAAGCCCAGAACCTTTAAACAAGTAAACAAGTAAAACTGGATCAGCAGTGGTAGAATGAGGAAAAAATTGTGAGCACCCTCTATTACAGGGATGGGCAATTAATTTTTCCAAGGGGCCATGTTAGATACTAGGACTGAAGCACATAGGCTTCAGTCAGGTCCTCCATTCTGGTGGGAAGAATACTGAGTGCTGATTGGTTGAACTGTCTGACAGCTCCCTATAAAAGGGCTAGCTGTCTGACAGAACCTTTGCTGGATTGTACACAGTTGCTGAATAAAGAGCTCTTTGTTGTCACTCCCTCTGATGTCTGCCTCATCCATTCACCCTACTTAGCAGGCCACATGATAAACTAGGACTATTATAGAAGGAGAAACATATAGAGCTTCAAAGATGCATAGGCATCCGTGCACGCACATATGCAAATTGAAAAATAAATAGCAATCATCTTCAAAATGAAAGCAATCCACACGGGCCAGACAGGGTTGGCAAAGGGATGAAGATTTAGTCCAGGGGCTGTGCCAAAAAGGCTTCAAGAACTGTTAACCTAATCTTACGTAGCTTCTTCTCCGGTAATATCACACTACTAACCAGAGCATACAAAACATTCGCCAGACCAATCCTTGAATACAGCTCATCTGTCTGGAACCCACATCGCATATCGGACATAAATACATTAGAAAGTGTCCAGAGATAGTTTACAAGAAGAGTCCTCCACTCCTCTACTCGCAACAGAATACCTTACGCAACCAGACTTGAAATCCTGGGCTTAGAAAGCTTAGAACTACGTCGCCTTCGGCACGACCTAAGCATAGCTCATAAAATTATCTGCTACAACATCCTTCCTGTCAATGACTACTTCAGCTTCAACCACAACAATACACGAGCACACAACAGATACAAACTCAAAGTGAACCGCTCCAAACTTGGCTGTAGAAAATACGACTTTAGCAACAGAGTGGTAAATGCCTGGAACTCACTACCTGACATTGTGGTTTCGTCACCAAACCCCCAAAACTTTACCCTTAAAGTGTCCACTGTTGACCTCACCTGATTCCTAAGAGGTCAGTAAAGGGCGTGCATAAGTGCACCAGCGTGCCTACCATCCCTGTCCTAATGTTCCCTCTTATCAGTACTCATCTTATGTATATAAACAATGTTATATCTATGTATATTACCAACACATACTTGACAAAAATAAATTTAAAAAATGCCCAGGTCAGCTCTACAGGTAGTCCTCAACCTACAACAGTTGGTTTAGTGACCATTCAAAGTCACAATGGCACTCAAAAAAGTGACTCATAATCGTTGCAGCATCCCCAGGGTCACATGACCAAAACTCGGACGCTTGTAAACAGGCTCATATTTATGATGGCTGCAGTGGCCCAGGGTCATGAGATCACCTTGGCAACCTTCTGACAGATAAAGTCCAGGGAGAAGCCAGATTCCCTTAACTTCTGTGTGACTAACTTAACATCTGCGGCGAGAAGAATCATAAAATGAGGCAGAACTCACTTAACAAATCTCTCACTTAGCGACAGAAATTTGGGGCTCAAATGTGGTGGTCGCAAGTCAAGGAATACCTGCACTATGTTCTGAATTACCGGAGTTACCCATGAAGTGAATATCCTTGTGAGAAACGGTCCACGTCCCTCAGGCTCTGAGCACTTAGCCAAGAGACAGGACTTCACAAGAAGGGTAGCTGGCTTCCTTGTTCTGCATTACCACGGTGAGCCACAGTGGCATCGAGGTTAAAGTGCAGTACTGTAGGCTAATTCTGCTGACTGCCAGCAGCCTACAATTTGGCAGTTCGAATCCCACCAGGCTCAAGGTTGACTCAGCCTTCCGTCCTTCCGAGGTCGGTAAAATGAGGACCCAGATTGTTGGGGGACAATATGCTGACTCTGTAAACCACTTAGAGAGGGCTGGAAAGCACCTATATATGTACAACAACACAGTTGCTTCTTTTGTAGGCAACCCTCTTCCAAAGCAGCGCCTGAGAGGACCGAATATCTCATAATATCCCAAAACGAGTAGAAGTTGTCTGATTCAGTTAGGATCATCTCCATGAGTTTCTTCCTTGGACTCACAGCAGGACCCTCTCATGACTAACCTTAACTGGATTCAGGATGCTGACCCATCCCATCAATCTGTTGGCCAAAGGTATGCTTTGTGCAGGAAAGGGGCCTTGGGACCTACCTGATATGCCCTTTCTCGTAGGATAGAGCTAGCCTCCAAGGATGGGGAAGACACCGCCCTTAGCCAATCAGGACTGAGTCTGAAAATGTATAAATAGCATCCCTGTGCCTCAGTTCTCTCTCTTTTGACGAGGGACGAAAGTCAGACTCTGCATGCAACTTCAGAACAAGTTAATTTATTTACATATATACATGAATTAGGAACCACATGCCAGCCAGACCATTGAGTAAGGGTGGGACTTGGAGGCTAGCTCCACCCTACGAGAAAGGGCGTATCAGGTAGGTCCCAACGCCCCTTCTCCATAGTAGGTGGAGCTAGCCTCCAAGGATGGGACATACCAAAGCAGTCTGTCCATTGGGAGAGTCACCTAGGTCTGGCTGGGTTCTCCACTGTCCTGCATCACCCGTTGCAACACCCTTCATCCAAATGTCACCTCATCCGAGGCGAAAGTGTCCAATTTGTAGTGACGGACAAACAGCATCGGGGATGACCAGGTGGCTGCATGGCAAACCTCCTCAATTGATGCCCGGGTATTCCACGGTGCAGTGGTGGCGGCACTGCGCATTGAGGGTGCTGTTACCCTGGAAGGCAAAGACAGTTGTTCATAAGTCATAGAGATAACAGTACAAATCCAGTGACCCATCATGGAGGGCGAAGCCTTTTGCCCCATGGAAGCGGGCTGAAATGAGACAAACAGCGCCTCTATCCTTCAAAAGGAAGAAGTGCGGTGCAAGTAAATCTCCAGGGCTCGCCTTACGTCGAGCCGGTGCCATCGCCTCTCAATGTCGTTCGCTGGACCTGGGCAAAAACTGGGTAGAACTATCTCTTGTGCCTTATGAAAATAGGAATTAACCTTTGGGACAAAGGTAGGGTCTAATCTCAGCACCACTCTATCAGGATGGAAGACACGAAGGTCTCTCCTTACAGAGAGAGCAGCCAGTTCAGAGATTCTATGGGCAGATGTTACAGCCACTAAAAAGACTACCTTATAAGTTAGGTTACACAGATAAATAGTTTGCAAAGGTTCAAAGGGACCCCCTGTGAGCACGTTGAGAACCTTGGACAAGTCCCAAGTCGGATATCTGTGGACCCCGGGGGGGACACAGGTTGACCGCCCCCTTGAGGAACCTATGAATCAGGGGGTGGGTTGACAGAGAGTCCAAGGACCAACAAGACAGCACCGTTGATAGGGCCACTACCTGGCAACGGAGCCTGTTGGGGGAGAGGTCTTTGGCCAGACCTTGACGTAGAAACTGGAGTACATCAATAATAGATAAGTCAACAGGGGAGTACCCCACCTGTGTACACCAGTTACAGAAGACCCTCCATGTGGCTGCATATATGCGCTCTGTGGACGGCCTCCTAGAGGCCAGCATAATTTGGATAATGTCCTCAGGGACCTGGCGATGCTTCAGAGTGAGCCGCTCAAGTGCCAGGCAGTCAGCTGTAGCCAGCGCTGATCTGGATGCTGGACTGACACCTGGGCAAGCGACCACTCTATCAGAGGGATCCTCCAAGTAGGTGATACGGAGAGGGACATAAGGTCTGCGAACCAGGCTCACTTGGGCCAGTGGAGGGCCAGGAGAACCACTTTGGCCCTCTCCTCCAGAATCCTCCTGATCACCTTGGGGATCAGCGGCAGGGGAGGGAACGCATACAATAGACCTGGTGGCCAGGCACAATGAATACCGTCCGTTCCCTCTGCGCCTTGAGTCTGGTACCTGGTCAGGAACCTGGGCAGTTTGGCATTCCCTGGGGTGGCGAATAGGTCTATGACAGGCAGACCGAAGCGGCTCACCAGCTGCTGGAACAGGGGCCTGTCAGAAGTAGCCCTTCGGCGAGCCCCGTACTGCCCCTAATACTGCCCCTGATACCACCCGTAGGACTGGTCAGATATCCTGGGCCCCCGCCTGGCGAAGGAGGCAGACCTACTATTGCCAAATCTTGGTATCTTGCAATGGGTTATCTACAACCAGATGGAGGGGAACGGGCACATAAGGCTCCCTTCCTGGAGAACGGAGTTGAGATGCTCCATAAAGCAACTTTGTGGGCTGTTAAAAGCATTAGTGGGCAGCCATCTCTCCAGGCTGGGTTTCAAATCCATGTCAAGCAAAGCCAATGGGAGAAGACAGATTTCCTTAACAATCACATGAGTCACTTTACAGCGATTTGATTAACAATTATGGCAAAAAAAATTCCAGTGCGACTGACTTAATGCCTGCCTCGCTTAGTGATGAAAGTTCTAAACCAATGAGAATCAATTTTGGTCAAAAGTTGAGGACTCTGTCTAAAAATAGAATTACTACATTGTCTCATTTTACGAAGAGGGCCTCTTTTTTGATCAACTGAATATGTAGATTCATATCTAAATCACCAGTACTTCGGTAAATATGATTTATATTCCTATCTGTTAGATGAAAATACCTCTACCCAAAACTGTAACATTATTTTTTATTTTTTATTTTTTTATTAAAAAGTTTTATAAGTAGTACAAACACATTTCCCCCACCCCTTCCCCGCTCCCTCCCATCTGTCCAAATCAATTGAATATCCGAAATTTTGTGCCCATTTTATCATCACCTCTTTAACTTTTTCTTCCTCCATTTTAGATTCCAATAAACAATTGTATAATTTTGTGATATTTTTTTCCTCTGGTCCCAGTAAAATTTTATCCAAATCCTGATATTTATTTTGAAAGCCAAATTGTGTCGAATCTTTTTTTATATTTAGTTTGAATTTGCAAGTAGGTCCACCATTCTAAATTTATACCAATCAAAGCCAAATCTTCTCTAGTTTTTAAGTTGTTTTGGTTGTCTAATAATTGATTGTACGTAATCTTTTTTATCAAAATTAAATAGGTTAGGGTAAGCTGTGGCCTCCATCGGGGATATCCATTTTGGGGTTTGAGAGTAATATTTCCTAATTTCTCTCCAATCATTTATTAATGTCCCTCTAATATGATGATTCTGAAAGTAAGTATGTCTTTTATTGCCCTCGTTCCACAAATAATTATGCCACCCCAATTGTAAGTCATGGCCCTCAATAGTTAATATTCCTTTATTCATCAAACTTATCCAATCTTTAATCCAAGTTGCAGCTGCCGCTTGGTGGTAAATTTTCCAGTCAGGGAGTCCAAATCCTCCCTGTTTCCTTTTGTCTTGTAATAGTTTGTATTTTATTCTTGGTTTCTTGCCGTTCCAAATGAAATTCCGATTTGTCTAATTCCATATAGAAAGTATTTGGGATTTTTATTGGGGCTACTTGAAAGAGGTAAAGGATTTTGGGTAGAATATTCATTTTGACAGCTGATATTCTACCAATAAGTGATATTTGTAGTTTGGACCAATTTATCAAATCTTTTTTTTTATTTTTTGTAGTAATTTTGTGTAGTTATCCTCCTTTATTGAAAAACATTTGGCTGTCAACCAGATCCCCAAATATTTTATTTTTTTGGCTGTCTTTAGTCCCATTTGGGGCTAAACTTTGGGGAGTCCCCTGGGAGTTGGGCGGCATAGAAATCCATCCAAATAAATAAATAAATAAATAAATAAATTATATTCTCTAAATCTTCTTTCTGTTTTATAGAAAGGTTTTTTGTTATCATTTTGGTTTTATCCCTATTAATTTTTAAACCGGCTACTTTTCCAAATTCTTCTATATCTTTTAATACTTTTGGGCCTGAACTTTGGGGATCCTCAATGATAAACACCATATCGCCTGCGAAGGCTTGAGTCTTATATTGTTCTTTTTTAATGGTCAAACCCTTAATGTCTTGATTCACTCTTACCTGATTTAAAAGTACTTCAGAATTATCACGGTACAAATCTAATGCCCAGAAGCATCAGAATGCATCAATGATTCGCATTAGAACAAATAGTTTTACTGGCCAAACACAAGGTGACCAAGAAGTTCCCAATCGTTTTAATTCTCAGTAGCAACTGCAGAGCATTGGTGGAAGACCCATCACTTGTCCCTTCATGATCTGATGGTTTTGGAAGGGGGTGTCTCTTCCTTTCTCCTGCCCCCCTTCCACCCCCCTTCCACCCCTCCAGGCCCCCTGCATAAATCCGGGGCCGAAGGACCAGGGAGCCCAGCATCGGCGAGTGGTCAGCAAAGGAGAAGAACCAAGATCGCCTTTCGGGTCCTCATCTTCCAAGCCAAGCGAGCACCATGCGCCCCGTCCTGGCTCCAGCGTTTCTCTGCGCCCTCATGCTTCTGCTGCCTCTGGCCGCCTATGGCTGGGCACCCACGGTCGCCACCCCCTTCTGGAGCAAGACCAATGAAATAGTGCACCTCTATACCTTCAGACTCAAGAGGAAGTTCCACCTGCAGATCTATCCAAACGGAAATGTGAACGGCGCACCGCACCAGACAGTGGAAAGTAAGTTCCCAGCGAAACTGCGGAGTTGGCTGCTGCGGGAGGGAGGGAGGGGTCCATGATCACCCCCGGAGGCTCCAGAGTGCTAGGAATTCAATACCATTGTTGAAAGGACTTTGGAGGTCTTCTAGTCCTGCTCAGGCAGTAATAAAGTGACCGTGATACCAATCAACAGAGTATAGTAAGTCCCTGGTGGAGCTGGCTGGTGTGGGAGGGATGGTGGGAGTGGGGGGCATGTCCAGGACCTCACATGCCCCGGAGGCTCCAGAGTGCTAGGAATTGAATAACAGAGTTGGAAGGGACCTTGGAGGTCTCCTAGACCAATCCCTCTGCTCAGGCAGGAAACCTTAGACCATTTCAGACAAATGGTTGTCCAATCTCTTCATAAAAGTCTCCAGGGTTGGAGCAATCCCACAACTTCTAGAGGCAAGCTCTTCCATCGATTAGTTGGCCTAACAGTCAGGAATTCTTTCTCCTCAGTATTAGGTTAGCAAGGACCAACATGCTTATTGTAGGGAAGTAGTAGCTGTCTCCACTCAGGTGGGAAGCAGTGCAGAATCTTTGGGCAGATTTACTGGGGGAGGTGTGTGCATGGGTAGGATAAGAGAGAGGGGGGAGGAAGGGAGGGAGGGAGGGAGAGAGAGCATGGCGAAGAGGGCTTCTAAAGAGTTGGAGAGGTATTTGGAGGGTCCTCTAAAGCAAGTCGATTACCTGCCTGAAGGGTGGAGAGCCAGTCTGGGGTAGCTTGAAGGTGCTGGCCTAAAATCCAGTCGACAGCTCTCCAGCTATGGAGTGGTGAAGGGGTTGAGGGTTAGGGTCCACCTGGGGAGAGCCACTTACCTCTGTGTAAATTGCAAAACAGCTAAAAGTTGGATAATACCATTCAGTCTGCTGTGTATCTCATCCAGGGAGAAAATCTTAAGAGGAGATCTCTCAGGATCTACTAGGAAATATCCATCTCATCTAGCTGAATATTATGCCATCTATCCAAACACTTTAGACAAGGAACAAAAGTAGATAAATTAAAGTCCTCTCTATGCAGTTTCTTTTTACATACTGATAGATCATTAATCATCATCAGAAATCTCGATCTGTATACTCTTAAAACTGCTATCATGTCACCCCTGGTCCTTCTCTTCGCCAGACTGTCCAAGCTCAGTTCCTGCAACTGTATGTTTTATTTTCCAGACCCTTTATCATCCTGGTTGCTCTCTTCTGCACTTTCTCTAGAGTTTCAATGTCTTTTTTGTAGTGTGGTGACCAAAACTGGATGCAGCACTCTAGGTGTGGTCTGACCAAGGCTTTATAGAGTGGTACTAGTACCTCTCTGGTCCTTGATTGTATCCCTCTATTTATGCAGCTCAGGACTGTGTTGGCCTTGTTCAACATGGCTTTCGCAGGAATATGGGTTCCACGTCTTTCTTCATTCTTTTGTTTTGAATCTTCCTGTATTGTGCTACAGTTTGTCTAGCTTTGCAGTTTTATTATTTTATCTTATCTGGACACTTGCCCAAGCTCCTGCCCACCTAGCAGTTCGAAAGCATGCACATGTGAATAGATAGAACAGGTACCACTTCAGTGGGAAGGTAAAAATATTCCATGCGCTGTGTTGCATAATCATACAAGCCACCTGACCATAGACATTTCTTCAGACAATCAACTAAGAAACAATCAGCTAAGAAATAGATGTGAGCATTGTCCACTAGAGTTGGAAATGACTGGACAGAGGAAACCTTTATCTCTACCTTCATCTGGACCTAACTGTATATCAGATTTTTCAAAAATAAATTACATACACAATAATATTTCTTCTGCAATCCAACTTAAACAGAAAGTGCTACGTCTCTTTCTTACAAGTAGGAACATTGTTTTCCCTTTTGACTGATGGTGTCCGAGTAGTGAAAAGGCTCGCCTCCAACTCGGAAAGTTGAGAGTTCAATCCTAGATAGCAGCAGATATTTCTCTCCTAGGGTGCAAAGAATATATATCTGTTGTGAACTCCGGATGGTGTCAGGAAGGGCATCCAGCCAGTAAATGCTCAACTCCATCCAGTCGCTCCAACTCTTCCAAGAATTTAGGGATTACAGGGTCATTAAAAAGAGTGTTTTCCCGTTTGACTGAGTCTGTGGGCAAATGTTTTGCCACGATTGGCCAGAATTTGGGAAGACTGGGAAGGCATCCGATAACGATAATGGTATTCTTGTTATGTATTAAGGTTTGAATCTGAGTTAACTGCTTACACCCCGCTTTGCAGAGCGGGAAAATAGAGATTGCTGATTGGTTGAACCAGCCGGCAGCCCTCTATTTAAGAGAGAGCTATCCGGCTGGTTCCTTTGCTGGATTCTGACTGTATTCAATAAAGAGCTGCTAGCCACAATATTGCCTCCAGCCTCTTCAGTACCAGAACTTAACAATTCTGATATTTGAAGTTGCTATTGGAGGTCGTTATTTCTGGCTTAAGATATGTATGAAGAACTCTCCTAATATTTAACCCATTTGCTTCCAGGTGCTGTGGTACTCAAAGTTGATTGTAAAGGCTATCTAAAGATCATTGGTGTGAAGAGCGGACTCTTCCTTTGTATGCGCAGAAACGGAAAACTCTATGGATCGGTGAGTTCTAATATTCATTTTGGATTATTTGACTCCTTTCCTAGAGAAGCCAAGCCATTAAGAACTTGTGCTATGAGAGCTCAAGTAGGTTTCTTGGTCTAGCACAGGGGTGTCAAACTGAAGGCCCGGGGATTGGATCTGGCCTGCAGGTTGCTTAGATCTGGCCCATGGGGCCGCCCTGGAAACAGGGAAGGACCGGCCTGCAGTGACTCTGCCTGGGAAAGCAGAGGTTGGGAGGGCCGCACATAGGTCTTCCTGAGCTCCTTTTTCACTGGCAGAGGGTTGTAGGAGGCCATCGCAGCCAAAAACAGGAGCTTGGGTGCCTGTTTTCTCTGGCAGAGCGCTCGGGCCTCCGCAGGCGCCCCTGACATGAGTGACGTTGAGGTGGCCATGCCCACCCAGGCCACGCCCACTCCGCTGCCCCCGAGGTCAAACACAACCCTGATGCGGCCCTCAATGAAATTGAGTTTGACACCCCTGGTCTAGCAGGTGGAAGAAGACAATTATATCATGCTCAAATCCTTTCAGTTTGTGACTGGGGAATGTTTGATCCTTTCTCTGGAGATACGGTGACGTAGCATGATGCGAATAGGTGCTCACACCTTCCTCCTAGGACATCCACAGCATGTTTATTATTTTATTTATTTGTTTATTTGTTCGAACTTATACGCCGCCCATCTCCCGAGGGACCCAGGGCAGCGTACAACATAAAGATGAACAATCAATTTAAAACAACAATACAAAACGATTAAAAATACATATAAAAATTAAAAACATTTCCCATCATTCATATGCCTGCCGGAAGAGCCAGGTTTTAATGGCTTTACGGAAGGCCAGTAAGGAGGGGATAGTCCAGATCTCACCCCTGGGCCTACCTAAACAAACCAAAACAAGTCACGGACTCTCCAGGATTGTAGACATCTGTCAGCTTCCCTCAAATCTGAAGGCTGTTGAAATACTCGTTCAGTGTGCTAAACATGGCTGTTGCATCATTTACAAACCAAACTCTTTTGAGATGTAAGAAGTGTGAAATCAAATATCCTAAAGAAGGAGAAAGAACAGGTATTTGCGAACTATGCGGCTGATTTTCACCTCTGCCTTGACCTTTGGTTTGTCTTTTAGTTGTCTTTACTTTGTGTTTGTGTCTCCTTTAGAATTCCTTCAGCAATGAGGATTGCGTTTTTAAACACCACAGGCTCGAAAACAACTACAACGCTTACGAGTCCACCAGGCACAATTTACTTGTCAGCCTAGGAAGATATAAGGGACCATTGGTTCCCAATAAGAAGCTACCACATTTTTCTCAGTTTTTAGTTAGAAAGAATGAAATCCCTTTAAAAAAGTTCAACTCGCAACGCTGAGCCGAAGATTTCCTAGCCCCCAAACGGATTCCTGAACCTCAGACGAGAACCGGACTCTCTCCTGAACCGCCAAAGAAAGCTAAATTCCTTTTTTTCAGATGAAATGTTCAGAATAAGGGGGTCATAGCTGTGTACAGGTAGTCCTCAACGGTCGGTTTGCTGACCGTTCAAAGTCACAACACTCTGAAAAAAAGTGACTCATAATCGTTGCAGCATCCCCAGGGTCACATGATCAAAACTTGGACACTTGTAAACAGGCTTGTATTTACGATGGCTGCTGTGTCCGAGGGTCACGAGAGCACCTTGGCAACCTCCTGACAGGTAAAGTCCAGGGAGAAGCAAGATTCACTTAACCACTGTGTGACTAACTTAACAACTGCGGCGAGAAGAATCGTAAAATGGGATAGAAGTCACTTAACAAATCTCTCACTTAACGGCAGAAATTTGGGCTCAAATGTGGTGGTCGTAAGTCGAGGAATACCTGTACTATGTTCTGAATTACCTGAGTTACTCCTGTAGTGAATATCCTTGTGAGAAACGGTCCACGTCCCTCAGGCTCTGAGCACTCAGCCAAGAGACAGAACTTCACAAGAGGGTAGCTGGCTTCATTGTTCCACATTACCACGGTGAGCCACAGTGGCGCCGTGGTTAGAGGCAGTACTGCAGGCTACTTCTGCTAACTGCCAGCTGCCTATAATTTGTCAGTTCGAATCCCACCAGGCTCAAGTTTTACTAGCCTTCCGTCCTTCCGAGGTTGGTAAAATGAGGACCCAGATTGTTGGGGGACAGTATGCTGACTCTGTAAACCGCTTAGAGAGGGGTGGAAAGCACCTATATATGTACGACAAGGCAGTTGCTTCATTTGTAGGCAACCCTCTTCCAAAACTGCGCTTGACATGACCTAATATCTCACAATATCCCAAAACGAGTAGAAGTTGTCCGATTCAGCTAGGATCATCTCCATGAGTTTCTTCCTTGGACTCACAGCAGGACCCCCTCATGACTAACCTTAACTGGATTCAGGATGCTGACCCATCCCATCAACCTGTTGGCCAAAGGTAGGCTTTGTGCAGGAAATGCCAAATCTTGCCATGGGTTATCTACAACCAGATGGAGGGGAACGGGCACATAAGGCTCCCTTCCTGGAGAACGGAGTTGAGATGCTCCATAAAGCAACTTTGTGGGCTGTTAAAAGCATTAGCGGGCAGCCATCCCTCCAGGCTGGGGTTCAAATCCACCTCAAACAAACCCAATGGGAGAAGCCAGATTTCCTTAACAAACACATGAATCACTTTACAGCGATTTGTTTAACAATTATGGCCAAAAAACCCAGTGCGACTAACTTAACGACTGCCTTGCTCAGCGATGGAAGTTCTAAACCCATGAGAATAAATGTTGGTCAAAAGTTGAGGACTCTGTCTAAAAAGTTGATCTTTTTTGATCAACTTAATACTTAGATGCAAGTCTAAATTTACTTTGGTAAATGTGATTTATATTCCTATCTGTTGGATGAAAATACCTCTACCCAAAAGTCAGTTGAAGTTTGGTATGGAGAAAGACTTGTCTGGAGAATGGGAGGACTCAGTGTTGAACACGTACAACTGTAAAATTTTTGTTGCACGTCCCATTTGGGATGCATGCAGACAACAAAATGTATGTACACAACCAAAATGTGAGTGCTTTGGTGGGAGTTGTTCACAAGAACATCCTGGGAAAGTATCAGATAACGAGAAAGCAATATATGTATTTTTCTATTGTCATATTTGTTTATTTGAATGTTTCACATATTGAAGATGTATTTATGACATTTCTTATTCTGCCCACCTCCAATTCTGTCTCTCAACAAAGACAAAATAAATGTTTCATGTCTTTCAAGGAAGAAAAGTGTCTTTATTGAACGTTCCTGGTTTAATTCAGTGCAGTGACTCACAAGTTCCAAGCAGGATTTTAATTTATTTATTTATTTTGTCAATCATATATAAGATTACAGAAAAAGTACAAGCATGATTATGAATGCATAAATTATTCTGATGTCTTGAGAAATGATTCCCTGCTAGGTCACAAATTCCCAAATCCACCCAAGATCTTTTCTACCCTTGTGAAGGAGGCAGAGCTGTACACCTCAATATTTAGCACAATGCGACTTTTTCAGACTTGTCAACTATGCATCCAGCCCCAGCCCCAGCCCCAGACCCAGAACCAGCCCCTGAACCAGAACCAGAACCAGAACCAGAACCAGAAGATCCCTCTGGTTCATAGGACATTTTCTTAACAAGAAGGAGGAAATGTCCACGTGTTGGCTTCATGGCTGTGAACACAACAGTGCCATTGGTCTTTTTCTCCCAGGGAAGGAAGGAAGGAAGGAAGGAAGGAAGGAAGGAAGGAAGGAAGGAAGAAGGAAGTAAGGAAGGAAGGAAGGAAGGAAGGAAGGAAGGAAGGAAGGAAGGAAGGAAGGAAGGAAGGAAGGAAGGAAGGAAACCAACCAAGCCATCTGTCCTATCTAGGACGAGGATTGGGGGAGACATGATAGTTGTCTTCCAATATTTGAGGGGCTGTCACAGAGAAAAGGTGATTGACTTGTCCTATAGGGCACCAGAGGGCTGGCAAGAATTAAGGACAGATCCAAAGGAGAATAAGGATAATTTTTTTTTGACATTGAAAACAATTAATCAGTGGAATGGCTTGCCTACTGGGGTTGTGGGTGCTTCATCACTGGAGTTTTCAAAAAATAGACTGGACAACCAACTATCTGGGATGGAATAAGGCTCAAAGTCCTCTAAGATGGATCAGATCGATTTGAAATTAATGTTCAAGGAAAATCCATTTTAAAGGGTAAAATGTAAACCGAATTCTATTTGTTCAGAAGCAGAAATAAACCCAAGATTTTCAGATCTGAAATTAGAGTCAACAATGCATGCAAAGAAAGGCTATTTGGAGGAATATATTTTCTATCCAGGACAGTGTTTCCCAACATGGGGCCAACACCCCACAAGGGGGCAATTTGATCTGTAATGGGGGCAATTGGAACCTTGTTTAAACCAAGTTAATGGCTTTTTAGATCTCCTCCGCGTGAGTAGGAGTTCAGTTTCTGAATAGTAAGAAGTATATGTCACAGGAGGGGGGGCATCAGGATTTTAGAGATGCTTCGGTGGGGCATGGCCAAAAAATGGTTGGGAACCACTGATTATTCTGGGGAAAACTAGATTTTGAAAGTCAAAGTTTGATTCTCCTTCTGGCACATCTCAGGACCCTTCCTCCAAACCAGGAAGCCCCTGACACTGGAAAAGAGGTGGAAAAAAAGAGCTTGGTTGATCTAATTGCACTTTCTACAGATATCCGATGGTGAACTGTTACGTCTTGTTCGTCTTTGACATGTCGGTGATACCACATCTCAACCATGATACCCGTAAACTAATATCCGAGTGTTCGTAGGCAACATAAAGACTTGTGTGTTCGGCCTCCGTATTACAGAGAAACGTGTTCTCTTTACCTCCATGAATGTCTGTAAAGATTCTCAGTCATCCAGGTCTCGGTTGTCCCAAAGGTGCTTTTTCAGGAGAAGCAAAACAAGAAAGTCCAGTTGCCTCCTGAAAAAGCACCTTTGGGACTTCCTCCAGGAATAATGGACTAGGTCTCACGACAGAATTATCATGGTACAAATCTAATGTCCAGAAACATCAGAATGCATCAATGATTCACATTAGAACAAATAGTTTCACTGGCCAAACACAAGGTGACCAGGAAGTTCCCAATCGTTTTAATTCTGAGTAGCAACTGCAGAGCATTGGTGGAAGACCCATCACTTGTCACTTCATGATCTGAAGGTTTTGGAAGTGGGTGTCTCTTCCTTTCTCCTGCCCCCCTTCCATCACCCTTCCATCCCTCCAGCCCCACTGCATAAATCCGAGGCCAGCATCAGCGAGTGGTTAGCAAAGGAGAAGAACCAAGATCGCCTTTTGGGTCCTGCATCTTCCAAGCCAAGCGAGCATCATGCGCCCCATCCCGGCTCCAGCGTTTCTCTGCGCCCTCATGCTTCTGCTGCCTCTGACCGCCTGTGACTGGGCATCCACGGTTGCCTCCCCCTTCTGGAGCAAGCGCAATGAAATAGTGCACCTCTATACCTACAGCCCCAATAGGTTTTTCCACCTGCAGATCTATCCAAGCGGAAATGTGAATGGCGCACCGCAGCAGACAGTGGAAAGTAAGTTCCCAGCGAAGCTGCGGAGTTGGCTGCTGCGGGAGGGAGGGAGGGGTAAGCAGGTCCATGATCACCCCCGGAGGCTCCAGAGTGCTAGGAATTCAATAAAAGAGTTGGAAGGGACCTTGGAGGTCTTCTAGTCCAACCCACCTGCTCAGGCAGTAATAAAGTGACCATGATACCAATCAACAGAGTATAGTAAGTCCCTGGCGGAGCTGGCTGGTGTGGGAGGGATGGTGGGAGTGTTGGGGCATGTCTAGGACCTCACATACCCCGGAGGCTCCAGAGTGCTTGGAATTGAATAACAGAGTTGGAAGGGACCTTGGAGGTCTTCTAGTCCAACCTCTTGCTCAGGCAGGAAACCTTAGACCTTTTCAGACAAATGGTTGTCCAATCTCTTCTTAAAAGTCTCCATGGTTGGAGCAATCCCACAACTTCTGGAGGCAAGCAGTTCCATTGATTAGTTGGTTTAACAGTCAGGAATTCTTTCTCCTCAGTGTTAGGTTAGCAAGGACCAACATGCTTATTGTAGGGAAATAGTAGCTGTCTCCACTCAGGTGAGAAGCAGTGCAAAATATTTGGCCAGATTTACTGGGGGAGATGTGTACATTGGTAGAATGAGAGAGAGGGGGGAGGGTGGGAGGAAGGGAGGGAGGGAGGGAGGGAGGGGAGAGAGAGAGAGGGAGGGGAGAGAGAGAGAGAGAGAGAGAGAGGCAGAGAGCATGGCGAAGAGGGCTTTTAAAGGGTTGGAGGAGAGAGATCTTTGGAGGGTTCTCTAAAGCAAGTCGATCACCTGCCTAAAGGATGGAGAGCCAGTCTGGTGTAGCTTGCAGGTGCTGGCCTAAAATCCAGGAGACAGCTGTCCAGCTGTGGAGTGGTGAAGGGGTTGAGGGTTAGGGTCCACCTGGTACTCTGCGGAGAGCCACTTACCTCTGTGTAAATGGCGAAGCAGCTAAAAGTTGGATAATACCATTCAGTCTGCTGTGTATCTATTAGGTGTAAGTATTTCCTCTGACTTTCCCCACGACAACAACCCTGTGAGGTGGGTTGGTCTGGCTTAGCTTTCATGTCTAAGCTAAGATTGGAATTCACAGTTTCCAGTTTTCTAACCTGGTGCCTTAGCCACTACTAGACCAAACTGGTATCAATTCCAGCAATCCAACAATATAGTAATCTCATCCAGGGAGGAAATCTTAAGAGGAGATCTCTCTGGATCTACTTGGAAATATCCATCTCATCTATCTGAATATTATGCCATCTACCCAAACTCTTTAGACAAGGAACAAAAGTGGATAAATTAAAGTCCTCTCTATGCAGTTTCTTTTTACATACTGATAGTTCATTAATAATAATCAGAAATCTCGATCTGTATACTACTAAAACTTTCCTGCTGTGATTTTTAACTGAGCTAAACTGTGCATTGTAGGGCAAAATGTTTTGAACCCAGATAGCAATAGTATTTAGACTTATATACAGCTTTACAGTGCTTTGCAGCCCTCTCTAAGCGGTTTACAAAGTCAGCATTTTGCCCCCAACAATCTGGGTCCCCATTTTCCAAACCTTTCCCCATTTCCCCATTTTCCAAAGGATGGAAGGCTGAGTCAACCTTGAGCCTGGTGAGATTTGAACAGCCAAATTGCAGTCAGCCAGTAGTCAGCAGAAGTAGCCTGCAGTACTGCACTCTAACCACTGCGCCACCAAAGCTCAAAGAGTATGCCTCAAATAGTAACTTATTGAATGGGAAGGCATCAGATAACAGTACTCTGATATTTGAAGTTGCTATTGGAGGTCGTTATTTCTGGCTTAAGATATGTATGAACTCTCCAAATATTTAACCCGTTTGCTTCCAGGTGCTGTGATACTCAAAACCGATAATAGAGGCTATTTAAAGATCATTGGTGTGAAGAGCGGATTCTTCCTTTGTATGCGCAGAAACGGAAAACTTTATGGATCGGTGAGTCCTAATATTCATTTTGGATTGTTTGACTCCTTTCCTAGAGCAGCCAAGCCATTAAGAACTTGTGCTATGAGAGCTCAAGTAGGTTTCTTGGTCTAGCACAGGGGTGTCAAACTGAACGCCCGAGGCCTGGATCTGGGCTGCAGGGTGCTTAGATCTGGCCCATGGGGCCGCCCTGGAAACAGCGAAGGACCGGCCAGCAGTGCCTCTGCCTGGGAAAGCAGAGGTTGGGAGGGCCGCACGTAGGTCTTCCCGAGCTCCGTTTTCGCTGGCAGAGGGTTGCAGGAGGCCATCGCAGCCAAAAATGGGAGCTCGGTGCCGAGTGACAGAGTGCTCTGGCCTCTACAGGCACCCCCGACATGAGTGATGTTGAGGTGGCCACGCCCACCCAGGCCACGCCCACTCCGCTGCCCCCGAGGTCAAACACAACCCTGATCCAGCCCTCAATGAAATCGAGTTTGACAACCCTGGTCTAGCAGGTGGAAGAAGACAATTATATCATGCTCAAATCCTTTCAATTTGTGACTGGGGAATGTTTGATCCTTCCTCTGGCAATATGGTGACATAATATTATGCGAATTGGAGCTCACACCTTCCTCCTAGGACAGTGATGGCGAACCACGGGTGCCACAGGTGGCACGCGGAGCCATATCTGCCGGCACGCGAGCTGTTGCCCTAGCTCAGCTCCAGCGCGCATGTGTGTGCGCGTCAGCTGATTTTTTACTCACGCGGAGGCTCTGGGAGGGCGATTTTGGCTTCCGGAGGGCCTCCGGAGTGGCAGGAGAGAGTATTTTCACCTACTCCAAGCTCCAAGAAAGCCTCTGGAGCCTGGGGAGGGCAAAAAACAGGCCTACCGGGCCCACTGGAAGTCGGGAAATGGGGGAGTGGGGGGTATCATGCATGCATGCGCAGGGGGTGGGGTGAGTGGGGGGCTTTAAATTATGGGTGTGGGCACGCACAGGTGCGCGATAGCGCGCGTGCGCACTATTTTGGCCCCCGAGGAAAAAAAGGTTCGCCATCACTGTCCTAGGACAAATATCCTAAAGAAGGAGAAAGAACAAGTATTCACGAAATATGCAGCTGATTTTCACCTCTGTCTTGACCATTGGTTTGTCTTTTGGTTTATCTTTACTTTGTGTTTGTGTCTCCTTTAGCCTTTCGTCAGCGAGGATTGCTTTTTTAAATACCATAGGCTCAAAAACCACTATTACATTTACGTGTCCATCAAGCACAATTTACTTGTCAGCCTAGGAAGGTATAAGGGACCATTGGTTACCAATGGGGACCTACCACTTTTTTCTCAGTTTTTACCTAGAAAGAATAAAATCCCCTTAAGCCGGTTCAACTCGCGACGCTGAGCCGAAGATTTCCAAGCCTCGGAACGGATTCCTGAACCTGAGACGAGAATCGGACTCTCTCCTGAACCGTCAAAGATAGCTAAATTCCTTTTTTTAGATGAATTGTTCAGAATAAGGGGGTCATAGCGGTGTACAGTAGTCCTCGACTTACAACAGTTTATTTAGTGACCGTTCAAAGTTACAACAAAACTAAAAAGGGGGGGAGCTTAGGAATGTTTTTAACCCTTACCAGCATCCCCAGGGTCACGTGATCAAAATTCAGATGCTTGGCCACTGACTCGTCTTTATGACGATTGCCATGTCCCGGGGTCTTGCGATCCCCTTTTGCGACCTTCTGACAAGCAAAGTCAAGGGGGAAGACAGGTCGTTCACTTAACGACCTGTCTTACTAACTTAACAGCTGCAGTGATTCACTTAACAACTCTGGCAGAAAAGGGCTTAAAATGGGACAAAGTCCGCTTAACAAATGTTTCGCTTAGCAACGCAAATTTCAGGCTCAACTGCAGTTGTAACTCAACTCAACTCAACAAAGAGCTTAAAAATGGGATGAAGCTCACTTAACAACATAAGTTCGCTTAGCAATGTAAATTTCGGGCTCAATTGTAGTTGCACTCAGGGACTACGTTTTATGCATCTTCCCGGTTCTAGCACTGGTCCTTACCAACCTGAATGACGAACCTGGAACGTGGCTGATGAGGCGAATTTTATATCTTTTGCTCTACTGACATTTCAGTGTTTAAGCTTCCCCACTGTAATGCTCTACACTACAGTATGCAGAGTTTTTGCCACCCACACCTGACTGGCAGAGATGGTGAAGTTGCCAACATCTTATAAGTGGAACCTTTGACTTGATTTGACTCTAAGTCAAAAACAAAAGCCCAGAACCTTTAAAAAAGCAAATTCTTTGGATCAGCAGTGGTAGAAAGAGAAAAAATGGTGAACCCCCCTCAATTACAGGGATGGGCAATTTTATTTGTCGAATTCAGCTGGGATGATCTTATTAGATCTCAGCAGGACTCCCTCATGACTAACCTTAGCTGCATTCAGGATACTGATCTATCCAATCAATCTATTGGCCATAGGTAGGTTTTCTGCAGGAAACCCAAAACCTTGCCGTGGGTTATCTACAACCAGATGGAGGGGAATGGGCACATAAGGCTCCCTTCCTGGAGAACGGAGTTGAGATGCTCCATAAAGCAACTTTGTGGGTTGTTAAAAGCATTAGTGGGCAGCCATCCCTCCAGGCTGGGGTTCAAGTCCATGTCAAGCAAAGCCAATAGAGGAAGCCAGATTTACCTAACAACCACAGGAATCACTTCATAGTGATTTGCTTTGGCAAAAAAGAGGGTAAAATCCAGTGTGACTCACTTAACGACTGCCTCGCTTAGCGATGGAAGTTCTAATTCCAATCTCGGCTGCTGAGCCCTAAAGGGAACCTGTTTTCAGGATGGGACAGAGTGATGGATGTTCTTCATCCGAGGCTGTCTTCCCAAAGGCTAAACTGTGGTTAGTGGAATCATGTGATGATAGCACCATTTCAGGCACGCAATGAAAAATGAACTGCTCACATCTTAAACCATGCTCACGTGCCAGGCAAAAATTATTATTATTATTTTTTAAAAAAACTGCTTTAAGGCAGAAAAAATGAGGGTAAGACCTCTGCCCCAAATCCATTCAGATTAGAGGACTCAGTGCTGAACGTGGAACATGGAACACTGTAATGTTTTATCGAAGGTCCCAAATGGGATGTGTGTACCCTAAAAAAAATGTGGGTGCTTTGATGGGAGTTGTTCACAAGAAAGTCCTGGAAAAGTATCAAACAATGAGAATGTTTCTATTTATTTATTTGGATTATTTACCTATTGAAGATGTATCTATACCTATTTATGATGTTTATTATTGTGCCCCCTTCCCCAATTCTGTCTCTCGATGAAGACAAAATAAATGTTTCATGTCTTTCAAGGAAGAAAAGTGTCTTTATTAAACGTTCCTGGTTTAATTCAGTGCAGTGACTCCCGAGTTCCAAGCAGGATTCATTTTTTAAAATTTATTTATTTTGTCAATCATACATACAAGACATACACAGAGAGAGAGACATAGAGAGCGAGAGATACAGAGAGGGGGGGAGACTGGCTGACAGGAGAGCATCTTTGGCAAGGGGCGCTCTGGCTTTCTCGGAGCCTGACCCCTGGGGTGGTTGTGCGAGGTTTGGCGGGGCCAACCCCCTTTTCCCGCTGTCATGAGCTTCTTTAATCCTCCAGTGGAGTGGTGCCGCTGCTGGCTTTCATTAAAAAGCATCCTCTGGACAGTGAAAGTCCCCCGTACAAGTTTTAAAGCCATGGATGGGCGCTGGGGGCCCATCTCCCTTTCCATCATCCCCTCCTCCTGGATCACATTCCCACCCCACCAGCCCTTGTGTTACCAAAGCCGGCGTCAGTCGTGGCCGGGTCAGGCCAGTGTCTTGGGGCAGAGAGCAGGTTGTGCATCTCTCCAAGTGACCGAGGCATGCCCAGCACCAACAAGGGTACCAAAATGTCCTTCCTGTTAATAGCAATAGCAATAGCACTTTACTTATATACCGCTTCATAGTGCTTTACAGCCCTCTCTAAGCGGTTTACAGAGTTCAGCATATTGCCCCCAACAATCTGGGTCCTCATTTTACCGACCTGAGAAGGATGGAAGGCTGAGTCAACCTTGAGCCTAGTGAGATTTGAACAGCTGAACTGCTGAACTAGCAGTCAGCCTGCAGTCGCAGCATTTAACCACTGCACCAGTTCAGCTCTTAACAATGACTACTTCAGCTTCGATCGCAACAATGCACGAGCACGTAATAGATTCAAACTAAATGTAAAGCGCTCCAAACTCGACTGCAGAAAATACGACTTCAGCAACAGAGTGGTCAGTGCCTGGAATGCACTACCTGACTCTGTGGTTTCTTCCCCAAACCCCAAAAATTTTAACTTAGACTGTCTACAGTCGACCTCACACCATTCCTAAGAGGTCTGTAAGGGGCGTGCATAAGCGCACCACTGTGCCTACCATCCCTGTCCTACTGTCCTATTGTCCTCTTTTATCGTTACTTTTTACTTATGTTTATACAAATTGCTACTATCATATACATCCTATACATGTTTGACAAATAAATAAATAAATAAATAAATAAATAAATAAATAAATAAATAAATAAATAAATAAATAAATAAATAAATAAATAAATAAATAAATAAATAAAATAAAATAAAAGGGCTGGAAGAAGCTCCAGCAAAAATTAGGCACTGGAGACTCAGCCCCGGCCACTTCTCCAACCCTGCCATCGCCCTTACCTTCTCAGGCCAGACAGGGAGCGACAGCAGAGGGCCCAAAGAGCCACATGCAGCTCCAGAGCCGCAGGTTGCAGACACCCGCTCCAGGGCACCAAACAGAAGCCAAGAATTAAGGAGAGATCCAAACTAGAATGAGGAGAATTTTTTTGACAAGTAAGAACAATTAATCAGTGGCGTGGTTTGCCTGTTGTGGTTGTGGGTGCTCCATCACTGTCAGTTTTAAAAAATAGACTGGACAACCAACTGCTTGGGATGGAATAAGGCTCCTGCATTGAGCATGGGGCTGGACCAGAAGACCTCTAAGTCTCCTTCCATCCCTATTTGTCTATGTTTTATGTTGTAAGTTTAGTTGCAACAAGTTCAGTCCTGACAAGGTATGCATGCACTCAACAAGGGAAGTATGTCTCCATTAAGGATTGTAGAAGAGACAGCTGATCTTGTTTGGCACCCTCCATCAAAGCCCTCTAAGATGGATCAGATCAATTTCAAATTAATGTTCAAGGAAAATCCATTTTAAAGGGTAAAATGTAAACCGAATTCTAGTTGTTCAGAAGCAGAAATAAACCCAAGATCTCCAGATCTGAAATTAGAATCAACAGCGCATGCAAAGAAAGGATATTTGAAGGTATATATTTTCTATCTAGGAAAAGCTAGATTTTGAATGTCAAAGTTTGAGGCTCCTTCTGACACATCTCAGGACCCTTCCTCCAAATCAGAAAGCCCCTGACACTGGAAAAGAGGTGGAGAAAAAGAGCTTGATTGGACTAGATGACCTTAAAGGTCCCTTCCAACTCTGTTTATCTGTTAACACTTTCTACAGACATCCGTTGGTGAAGTGTTACATCTTGTTCATCTATGACATGTTGGTGATTCACATCTCAACCATAATAGCCATAAACTAACATCCGAGCATTCATAGCTTGGTTGTTCTAATTGCACTTTCTACAGATATGCGATGTTACGTCTTGTTCATCTTTGACATGTCGGTGATACCACATCTCAACCATGAAACTAATATCCAAGTGTTTGTAGGTGAAATAAAGACTCATGCATTCGGCCTCCGTATGACAGAGAAACCTGTTCTCTTTACCTCCATGAATGTCTCTAAAGATTCTCAGTCATCCAGGTCACGGTTGTCCCAAAGGTGCTTTTTCAGGAGAAGCAAAACAAGAAAGTCCAGTTGCCTCCTGAAAAAGCACCTTTGGGACTACCTCCAAGAATAATGGACTAGGTCTCAGTACAGAATATTCAAGGTACAAATCTAATGCCCAGAAGCATCAGAATGCATCAATGATTCGCATTAGGACAAATAGTTTTACTAGCCAAACACAAGGTGACCAGGAAGTTCCCAATCGTTTTAATTCTGAGTAGCAACTGCAGAGCATTGGTGGAAGAACCATCACTTGTCCCTTCATGATCTGAAGATTTTGGAAGGGGGTGTCTCTTCCTTTCTCCTGCCCCCCTTCCACCACCCTTTCCACCACCCCCAGCCCTCCTGTATAAAGCCGGGGCCGAAGGACCAGGGAGCACAGCATTGTCAGCAAAGGAGAAGAACCAAGATCGCCTTTCGGCTCCTGCATCTTCCAAGCCGAGCGAGCATCATGCGCCCCGTCCCGGCTCCAGCGTTTCTCCGCGCCCTCAGGCTCCTGCTGCCTCTGGCTGCCTGCAGCTTGGCACCCGCGGTTGCCACCCCCATCTGGAGCAATCCCGACGAACTGGTGCACCTCTACACCTCCAATGCCAGGAAAAGCTTGTACCTGCAGTTCCATTCCGACGGACGTGTGGACGGCACACAGTCCATGACCGTGGACAGTAGGTTCCTGCCGGAGCTGCATAGGTGGCTGCTGCGGGAGGGATGGAAGGGAGGGGCATGTCCAGGATCACCCTCGGAGGCTCCAGAGTGCTGGGAATTGAATAGCAGAGTTGGAAGGGACCTTGGCGGTATTCTAGTCCAACCCGTCTGGTCAGGGAGTAATCAAGTGACAGTGAGAACTATCAACAGAGTATAGTAAGTCCCTGGCAGAGCTGGCTGATGTGGGAGGGATGGAGGGAGTGGGGGGCATGTCCAGGACCTCACATACCCCGGAGGCTCCAGAGTGCTAGGAATTGAATAATTGAATTGGAAGGGACCTTGGAGGTCTTCTAGACCAACCCTCCTACTCAGGCAGGAAACCTTAGACCCGCGATGGTGAACCTATGGCACCCGTGCCACAAGTGGCACGCGGAGCCATATTTGAGGGCACACGAGGCGTTGCCCTATGTCAGCCCCAGTATGCATGGACGTGCTGGCCAGCTGATTTTTGGCCTTGGGGAAGGTCATTTTTGCTCTCCCCAGACTTCAGGGAAGCCTCCTAAAGCCTCCGGAGGGCAAAAAACAGCCCAACGAGCAAACCGGAAGTCAATTTTTCCAAACTTCCACTTTGCCCATTGGGCCATTTTTCACACTCCAGAGGCTTCAGGGAAGCCTGAGTGTGAAAAAGGACCCAAAGGGGGGGCACATGCGTGGGGATGCACGTATGCGCAGTGTGATGTGCGTGGAGTGTTGTTGCCGACACGCGCACATTCTAGCAAACACACGCACTCCCATTTTTGGCACGCAAGAAGAAAAAGATTCACCGTCTGGCCTTTCTGGCCTCCGGAGGGCCTCCGGGGGGGGGGAGTGGGGAAGGCTGTTTTCACCCTTCCCAGGCTCCTAGAAAGGCTCTGGAGCTTGGGGAAAGCAAAAAACGGGCTTGCCATCACATGCGGGGAGCTGGGGGGGTGGTCAGGCGCACATGCGTGGGGGGGGCGCATGGAATTATGGATGTGGGCATGAATGCCGCGACCCTCTCGTGCTCCACTCCCTTTTGGAATGCGAACCAAAAAAGGTTCGCCATCACTGCCTTAGACCATTTGAGAAAAATAGTTAGCACTTAGCACTTAGACTTATATACCGCTTCATAGTGCTTTACAGCCCTCTCTAAGCGGTTTACAGAGTTCAGCATATTGCCCCCAACAATCTGGGTCCTCATTTTACCGACCTCAGAAGGATGGAAGGCTGAGTCAACCTTGAGCCGGTGAGATTTGAACAGCTGAACTGCTGAACTAGCAGTAGCCTGCAGTGCTGCATTTAACCACTGCACCATCTTGGCTCTTGTCAATCTCTTGTCCAATCTCTTCTTAAAAGCCTCCAGGGTTGGAGCAATCCCACAACTTCTGGAGGCAAGCAGTTCCACCGATTAGTTGGCCTAACAGTCAGGATTTTTTTCTGCTTAGTGTTAAGTTAGCAAGGACCAACGTGCTTATTGTAGGGAAGTAGTAGCTGTCTCCACTCACGTGGGAAGCAGTGCAGAATTTTTGGGCAGATTTACTGGGGGAGGTGTGTGCGTGGGTAGGATGAGAGGGGGGGAGGGGGGGAAGGGAGGGAGAGACAGACAGACAGACAGAGAGAAACAGAGAGAGAGAGAGAGAGAGAGAGAGACAGACAGACAGACAGACAGACAGACAGACAAACAGATAGATAGAGACAGAGACAGAGACAGAGACAGAGAGCATGGCGAAGAGGGCTTTTGAAGAGTTGGAGGTCTTTGGAGGGTCCTCTAAAGCAAGTCGATCACCTGCCTAAAGGATGGAGAGCCAGTCTGGTGTAGCTTGCAGGTGCTGGCCTAAAATCCAGGAGTCAGCTCTCCAGCTGTGGAGTGGTGAAGGGGTTGAGGGTTAGGGTCCAGCTGCTACTCTGCGGAGAGCCCCTTACTTCTGTGTAAATGGCAAAACAGCTAAAAGTTGGATAATACCATTCAGTCTGCTGTGTATCTATTAGATGTAAGTATTTCCTCTGACTTTCCCCACGACAACAACCCTGTGAGGTGAGTTGGTCTGGCCCCAAGTCACCCTGCCGTCTTTCATGTCTAAGCTAAGATTTGAACTCACAGTTTCCCCTTTTCTAACCTGGTGCCTTAGCCACTACTCGACCAAACTGATAACAATTCCAGCAATCCAACAATACAGAAAGGGATTGCTTAATCCAGGGAGGAAATCTTAAGAGGAGATCTCTCAGGATCTACTAGGAAAAATCCATCTCCTCTGGCTGAATATTATGCCATCTACCCAAACTCTTTAGACAAGGAACAAAAGTAGATAAATTAAAGTCCTCTCTATGCAGTTTCTTTTTACATACTGATGGGTCATTAATAACCATCAGAAATCTTGATCTGTATACTACTAAAACTTTCCTGCTGTGATTTTTAACTGAGCTAAACTGTGCATCGTAGGGCAAAATGTTTTCAACCCAGATAGCAATAGCACTTAGACTTATATACTGCTTTACAGTGCTTTGCAGCCCTTTCTAAGCGGTTTACAGAGTCAGCATCTTGCCCCCAACAATCTGGGTCCTCATTTTACTGACCTCGGAAGGATAGAAGGCTGAGTCAACCTTGAGCCGGTGAGATTTGAACGGCCAAATTGCAGTCAGCCAGCAGTCAGCAGAAGTAGCCTGCAGTACTGCACTCTAACCACTGTGCCACCGAAGCTCAAATAGTATGCCTCAAATAGTAACTTACTGCATGCATCCAAAACCCATAACCTTTACTCTCATGGAATTAAAATGTTGCAAAACTTAAGAAACGTCTGATGACATAAACGTATTATAAAGCACCTTCTGACACAACATACAATGCACAAAACATTTGCTATAGTCAGCTCCCGAGTGTACCTTACAGTTCAACATGGGCTACTGTCAAGCCAGATGCCTTGATTAGGACACCTCTGGATATCTTCCTGAATTTTAAAGAACTTTTCAAATACATTAGGAGCTCAGCTATTCTGGAAGGCATTGAAGAATCTTATAAGGAAACGTTTCTGTGACGATGAGCTAAGTATCGGATTGCTTAGTATCAAAGAGCTCAAAATTAAAACGTCTGTTCCATTATCTTCCGATTTGCAAGATGGGCCTCTCCTTTTATGAGTTCAAAATCCCCTATTGCTCTGTTATAATAAAATAGCCTTTGGAGAGAAACATCACTCTAAGAAACCTCTAATTTAGATTTTATTTATTTATTTTCATTGCGGATAAGATTGACTGAAGATGCTTTCCATTGAAAGTATAGTTAGGATCCTCCGTGGCTTCTCTCTTGCCAAAGGTACCTTGGCTTTTCTCCTTGGATATGTATATAAAGAGCTCTCCTAATATTTAATCCGTTCACTTCCAGGTGCTGTGATAATCAAACCCGTTCGTGTAGGCTATGTATCAATCAATGGTCCGAGGACCGGACTCTTCCTTTGTATGCGCAGAAACGGAAAACTCTTTGGATCGGTGAGTCCTAATATTCATTTTAGATTATTTGATTCCTTTCCTAGTGCAGCCAAGCCCTTAAGAACTTGTGCTATGAGAGTTCAAGTAGGTTTCTTGGTCTAGGTCTAGGACAGTGTTTCCCAACCTTGGCAACTTGAAGATGTCTGGACTTCAACTCCCAGAATTCCCCAGCCAGCATTTGCTGGCTGGGGAATTCTGGGAGTTGAAGTCCAGACATCTTCAAGTTGCCAAGGTTGGGAAACACTGGTATGGAGGTGGAAGAAGACAATTATATTATGCCCAAGTCCTTTCAATTTGTGACTGGGGAATGTTTGATCCTTTCTCTGGAGATACAGTGACACAGCATGATGCGAATAGGTGCTCACACCTTCCTCCAAGGACATCCACAGCATGTTGTAAATATTCTATGGAGAACTTGGATGTTAGGACTGTTAGCGGGGAGATCACTCCGCCGGAGGTCGATGGATCGTTGCTTCCCTTTTGAAAACATTCTTACTTAGAAAATAAAACCGAGATTCAAATCTAATTAACAAAATATTTATTTCAGTAGAAAAATAATAATAAGAATCTTTAGTAAGCTACATTTTTATCGGCTAAAGAATAAATCACTTCCACCTTCGGTAGAAATGGCGAAGAGAAAGGAAAGGAGGAAACCTCTGGAATGCAGACATGCGTAGTAGAATATATCATACGTCTGCTTGACCATAAATATAAGAAACAGTAGAAAAACATAGAGATGCACAAACTGACAATATTCACATCGTGACAAGGACCATAGGTTAAGTTCCAGTTTTGAAAAGTTATTATTCAGTGTTATTTATACACAAGAGCTTAGTCAACTAGTGGTGAATACTAAATTGGTCCCAGATTAGGGAAAATGGAATTCAAGAGGGGTTGGAATTAAACCCTTTGTGGGAACTTAATGACTCTTACATGGATGATGCGCTAAATTCTAACCGTCCACAACCCTCTGCCTGCTCTTCTACTTTGGAGGGACATATAGTTCTCTCCATTTTGAACCTGATCCACTGGGCCATTGACAGTGTGGGATTCGTTGTCCAGTTTTGAAATGATTACAAGCCAAAATGTTTAAAAGAAAACAACGGTAATTTTAGTTTACTACCTTGCAGAGCAGGTGTACCACGTACATGCAGGTACCAGCGGACACACCTTAAATCAGGAGCGTCAAACACAAGGCCCAGGGGCAGGATCTGGCCCATGGGGTGCTTAGAACTGCCCTGCAAGGCTGCCTGGCCTCTGCCAGTGAAAACGGAGCTCGCGAGGGCCAGGGGCAGCCCTCCCAACCTCTGTTTATGCTGGCAGAGGGTTGCAGGAAGCCATCACAGCTGAAAACAGAGCTTGGGAGCCCATTTTTGCTGGCAGAGCGCTTGGGCCCCCAGAGGCGCCCCCGACACGAGTGATGTTGAGGTGGGCACGTCCACCCCGGCCCCCTGAGGTCAAACACAACCCTGATGCGGCAAATGAAATATCGCCGTCACAGTTCACCTTCCACCATTTCCTCATTGGCCAAGTACGCAATCTATCCGAGGCCCCTGAAATGAATACATTCTCCCCTGCCCCTTATTTACAATTTATCCCTAATAACTATGAGTTTCTGGGGGTTGTCTCTAAGTCAGTCACCATGCTAGCAAATTCTAGCTAACACCAGTTTTGTTCCTAACACGGGCCTCTCATCCCTTTGTTCCTACATGCAACATTTATGTGATTAAATAAGTAGACCCTGTATTCTTTATGTCCTTGTACACTTTCTGTACAAAATAAAATACTCCTTTCTCCTTTCCCACAACAGTGGGAGGACGACTGTACATGATACATGAATTTAAATGTAGGAGATTTTGAAGACAATCCTGTGTTTGGGGCCTAGACTCTCCAGGATTGTAGACATTCTGTCAGGTTCCCTCAAATCTGAAGGCTTTTGAAATACTCGTTCAGTGTGCCAAACATGGCTGTTGCATCCTTTGCAAACCAAACTCTTTTGAGATGTAAGAAGTGTGAAATCAAATATCCTAAAGAAGGGGAAAGAACAAGTATTCGCGAAATATGCGGCTGATTTTCACCTCTGCCTTGACCTTTGGTTTGTCTTTACTTTGTGTTTGTGTCTCCTTTAGCGTTCCTTGAGCAACGAGGATTGCGTTTTTAAACACACGCTGCTCGAAAACCACCTGGATGTTTATGAGTCCGTCAAGCACAATCTGCTTGTCAGCCTAGGAAAGGTTAAGGGACCATTCGTTCCCAGTAGGAAGCTACCACGTTTTTCTGAGTTTTTAACTAGAAGGAATGAAATCCCCTTAAGCCAGTTCTACACGCCAGTGCCTCGGGAAGAAGACACCAGGGACGATGGTGACAACCCATGTGGGGGCATCTTGGCAGGAAAGATACCGGAAGAAATGCCATTGGTGGGGGGCATCCACCCCTGCTTCCTTGAGGGGGAGGAAGAGAGAGACCCATTGGGCATGACGCTGCGCAAAAGATTTCCTAGCGCCCGAACGGGCTAGTGAACCTGAGACAAGAAGCGGACTTCTCTCCTGAACCATCAAAGAAAGCTAAATTCCTTTTTTTCAGATGAATTGTTCAGAATTAGGGGGTCATAGCTGTGTACAGGTAGTCCTTGACTTACAACAGTTCATTTAGTGACCGTTCAAAGTTACAATGACACTAAAAGGGGGGGAGGACTTAGGAACATTTTTCACCCTTACCAGCATCCTCAGGGTCACGTGATCAAAATTCAGATGCTTGGCCACTGACTCATCTTTATGACGGTTGCAGCGTCCCTGGGTCTTGTGATCCCCTTTTGCGACCTTCTGACAAGCAAAGTCTTGGGGAAAGCAAGGTTCACTTAATGACCTGTCTTACTAACTTACTAAGAGTTGCAGTGATTCACTTAACAACTCTGGCAGAAAATGGCTAAAAATGGGGCAAAGCTTGCTTAACAAATGTTTCGCTTAGCAACGTAAATTTCGGGGTCAATTGTAGCTGTCACTCAAGGACTACGTTTTACGCATCTTCCTGGTTCTAGCACTGGTCCTTTCCAACCTGAATGACGAACCTGAAACGTGGCTGATGAGGCGAGTTTTATATCTTTTGCTCTATCGACATTTCAGTGTTTAAGCTTCCCCACTGTAATGCTCTACAGCAGTGATGGCGAACCTTTTTTTCCTTGGGTGCCAAAATAGTGCACGCACGCGCTATCGCACACTCGTGCATGCCCACACCCATAATTCAAAGCCCCCCACTTGCCCCACCCCACTGTGCATGAGTGCGTGACCCCCCCACTCCCCCATTTCCCAACTTCCAGTGGGCCCAGTAAGCCTGTTTTTTGCCCTCCCCAGGCTCCAGGGGCTTTCTTGGAACTTGGGGAGGGCGAAAATGCTCCCTCCTGCCACCCCGGAGGCCCTCCAGAGGCCAAAATCTTCGTCCCAGAGCCTCCGCGTGAGCCAAAAATCAGCTGGCGTGCACGCACATGCGCGCTGGAGCTGAGCTAGGGCAACGGCTCACGTGCCGGCAGATATGGCTCCGCGTGCCACCTGTGGCACCCGTGCCATAGGTTCGCCATCACTGCTCTACAGTATATAGAGTTCTTGTCGTGCCACAGTCCACCCACAGTTGACTGGCAGAGATGGTGAAGTTGCCAACATCTTATCGGTGGAACCTTTGACTTGATTTGACTCTAAGTCAAAAACAAATGCCCAGAACCTTTAAATAAGCAAATTCTTTGGATCAGCAGTGGTAGAAGGAGAAAAAAGGCTGAACCCCCTCAATTACAGGGATGGGCAATTTTATTTCTCAGGGAGCCACATGAGAAACTGAGACTGTTGTGGAGGAGCAAACCAAAACAGCGCCTGACATGACCTAATATCTCACAATATCACAAAATGAGTAGAAGTTGTCCGATTCAGCTGGGATGATCTTATTAGATCTCAGCAGGACTCCCTCATGACTAACCTTAGCTGCATTCAGGATACTGATCTATCCAATCAATCTATTGGCCATAGGTAGGTTTTCTGCAGGAAACGGCAAATCTTGCCATGGGTTATCTACAACCAGATGGAGAGGAACGGGCACATAAGGCTCCCTTCCTGGAGAACGGAGTTGAGATACTCCATAAAGCAACTTTGTGGGCTGTTAAAAGCATTAGTGGGCAGCCATCCCTCCAGGCTGGGGTTCAAGTCCATGTCAAGCAAAGCCAATGGACGAAGTCAGATTTACCTAACAACCACAGGAATCACTTCACAGTGATTTGCTATGGCAAAAAAGAGGGTAAAATCCAGTGTGACTCACTTAACGACTGCCTCGCTTAGCAATGGAAGTTCTAATTCCAATCTCAGCTGCCGAGCCCTAAAGGGAACCTGTTTTCAGGATGGGACTTCTTCATCTGAGGTGTCTTCACAACTGTAGTTAGTGGCATCGTGTGATGATAGCACCATTTCAGGCAGCCAATGAAAAATGAACTGCTCACATCTTAAACCATTAAGACAATTTACAACTACGTCGCCTCCGATCTGATCTAAATGTAGTTCATAAAATCATATACTAAAATGGAAGCACATTTTAGTATATGATTTTATGAACTACATTTAGATCAGATCGGAGGCGACGTAGTTGTAAATTGTCTTAATGGTTTAAGATGATTATTTCAGCTTCAACCGCAACAATACACGAGCACGTAATAGATTCAAACTAAATGTAAACCGCTCCAAACTCGACTGCAGAAAATGCGACTTCAGCAACAGAGTGATCAATGCCTGGAATGCACTACCTGACTCTGTGGTTTCTTCCCCAAACCCCAAAAACTTTAACCTTAGACTGTCTACAGTCGACCTCACCCCATTCTAAGCGGTCTGTAAGGGGCGTGCATAAGCGCACCATTGTGCCTACCGTCCCTGTCCTTCTGTCCTATTGTCCTCATTTATCTGTACTTCTATGCTTATGTTCATACAAACACCTACTATCTTGTACATGTTTGACAAACAAAGAAAATAAATAAATAAGTAAGTAAGTAAATAAGTAAATAAATAAATAAATAAATAAATAAATAAATAAATAAATAAATAAATAAATAAATAAATAAATAAATAAATAAATAAATAAATAAATAAATAAATAAATAAATAAACCATGCTCACAGGCCAGGCAAAAATTATTTTAAAAAAATAAAATAAAAGGGGGGGGGGGAAATGAGGGTAAGACCTCTGCCCCCAAGTCCATTCAGATTAGAGGACTCAGTGCTGAACATGGAACATGGGACACTGTAATATTTTATCGAAGGTCCCAAATGGGATGTATGTACCCTAAAAAAAATGTGGGTGCTTTGATGGGAGTTGTTCACAAGAACATCCTGGAAAAGTATCAAACAATGAGAAAGCAATATATGTATGTTTCTATTTATTTATTTATTTGGATTATTTACCTGTTGATGATGTATTTATACGTATTTATGATGTTTATTATTCTGCCCTCCCAATTCTGTCTCTCAATGAAGACAAAATAAATGTTTCATGTCTTTCAAGGAAGAAAAGTGTCTTTATTAAACGTTCCTGGTTTAATTCAGTGCAGTGACTCCCGAGTTCCAAGCAGGATTCATTTTTATTTATTTATTTATTTTGTCAATCATATATATAAGATTACAGAAAAAGTATAAGCATGATTATGAATACATAGATACATAAATCATTTTCATGCCTTGAGAAATGATTCTCTGCTATGTCACAAATTCCCAAATCCACCCAAGATCTTTTCTAACCTTGTGAACGGAGCAGCGCTGTGAACCTCAACATTCAGCACAATGGGACTTTTCCAGACTTGTCAACTATGCACCCAGTCCCTGAACCAGAACCAGAACCAGAACCAGAAGATCCTTCTGGTTCACAGGACATTTTCTTAACTGGAAAGAGGAAATGTCCACGTAGCCAGAGCGTGAAGCCCAGGCACAATGATTCTGAAAAAACGATTTCTTCTTCTAAATACAAACATTTTGTCTGATGTCCCAATGGGAGCATTGCAGCCTGCAAGTTTTATCACAAAAAACCGTGTCAAAAGGAATAAGGAGGATGTCAGGGGTCTATGTTGTAATTTTAGCTGCGGCAAATATTTGCCGTTCAGTCCTGACAAGGTATGCATGCGCTCAATAAGGGAGGTATGTCTCTGTTACAACTTGTAGAAGAGACAGCCGATCTTGTTGGGCTTCCTCCATCAAAGCCCTCCAAGATGGATCAGATCAATTTAAAATTAATGTTCAAGGAAAATCCATTTTAAAGGGCAAAATGTAAACCGAATTCTATTTGTTCAGAAGCAGAAATAAACCCAAGATCTCCAGATCTGAAATTAGAGTCAACAATGCATGCAAAGAAAGGATATTTGGAGGTATATATTTTCTATCTAGGACAGTGGTTCCCAACGTGGGGCCCACGCACTACAGGGGGCCAATTTGATCTTTAATGAGGGCAATTGGAACCTTGTTTAAACCAAGTTAATGGCCTTTAGGCTTCCTCCGTGTGAGTAGGAGTTCAGTTTTTGAATAGTAAGAATTATATGTCACAGGGCGGGCATCAGGATTTTAGAGATGCTTAGTGTCAGGGTTCCAAATAGCATCCAAAACTAAATCAGAGTCCAAGGCAAAGTATTCCTCAGAGTTTCAATTTATTAACAGAGCCATGTTGGAACATGTTAGATAAGAATTACTCTCATCAGAGGCGAAATAGATCTTCTCCTGAAACTCTGACATTATAGAAAGAAAACCGCAGTTTAAATACTAAAGTATAAAATATTTATTTCGGTACAAAAACAAATAAATCACATCCTGGTTATAAAACAGGTCTTGCTCCTTACAGAAACTGAAACAGAAGGACGGATCAAAGAAAGGAATGTACACATGCGTACTAGGAACATATTAATCACGTGCTCAGGAATAAACCACTATATTTGATAGGGATGCATCTCCCTGCATATACATGAAACAGGCAATATAAAATCACTGCCTGACAGAACATCTGGGAGAAACCCGGATCTGAAATTCCAGGGGTTTCTCCACCCAGTTGAAAGTTCAATCCCTTGTCCCCACACCCCCAAGTTCATCACGTTGACCAATCTTCAACTGCCAACTTGGCAGGATCCACCCATCTCCTTCCGTGCAGGTGCAGGAGTGCAAAGACAAAGGATGACCTTGACAACCTAAAAGGAATTTGTTATGGCTACATGCAGACACCCCTCATGCAATTACCCTCACAAATTCCCACAGCAAAGAATACATTTTAAAAATTATAGCATAAAGTGTGGCAGGCCAAAGACCCCAACTACAATGGCTTCGGCCTGACACTTAGGTGGGGCATGGCTAAAAAAAGGTTGGGAACCACTGATTATTCTGGGGAAAGCTAGATTTTGAAAGTCAAAGTTTGATTCGCCTTCTGTCACATCTCTGGACCCCTCCTCCAAACCAGGAAGCCCCCGACACTGGAAAAGAGGTGGGGAAAAAGAGCTTGATTGATCTAATTGCACTTTCTACAGATAATCGTTGGTGAACTGTTACCTCTTGTTCATCTTTGACATGTAGGTGATACCACATCTCAACCATGAAACTCATAAACTAATATCCAAGTGTTCGTAGGCAACATAAAGACTTGTGTGTTCGGCCTCCGTATGACAGAGAAACCTGTTCTCTTTACCTCCATGAATGTCTGTAAAGATTCTCAGTCATCCAGGTCACGGTTGTCCCAAAGGTGCTTTTTCAGGAGAAGCAAAACAAGAAAGTCCAGTTGCCTCCTGAAAAAGCACCTTTGGGACTTCCTCCAGGAATAATGGACTAGGTCTCAGGACAGAATTATCAGGGTACAAATCTAATGTCCAGAAACATCAGAATGCATCAATGATTCACATTAGGACAAATAGTTTTACTGGCCAAACACAAGGTGACCAGGAAGTTCACAATCGTTTTAATTCTCAGTAGCAACTGCAGAGCATTGGTGGAAGACCCATCACTTGTCCCTTCATGACCTGATGGTTTTGGAAGGGGGTGTCTCTATCTTTCTCCTGCCCCCCTTCCATCCCCCCCTTCCACACCTCCAGCCCCCCTGCATAAAGCCGGGGCCGAAGGACCAGGGATCCCAGCATCGGCGAGTGGTCAGCAAAGGAGAAGAACCAAGATCGCCTTTCGGCTCCTGCATCTTCCAAGCCAAGCGAGCATCATGCGCCCCGTCCCGGTTCCAGCGTTTCTCCGCACCCTCAGGCTTCTGCTGCCTCTGGCCGCCTGCAGCGGGACACCCAAGGTCGCCTTCCACTTCTGGAGCAACCCCGACGAACTGTTGCACCTCTACACCTCTAGCCCCACCAGGAGCTTCCACCTGCAAATGTATGCCGATGGACGCGTGGAGGGCACACCGTTCGAGACCGTGGACAGTAAGTTCCCAGTGAAGCTGCAGAGTTAGCTGCTGCGGGAGGGAGGGAGCGAGGGCAGATTCAGGATCACCCCCGGAGGCTCCAGAGTGCTAGGAATTGAATAGCAGAGTTGGAAGGGACCTTGGAGGTCTTCTAGTCCAACCCCCCTGCTCAGGCAGGAAACCTTAGACCTTTTCAGACAAATAGTTGTCCAATCTCTTCTTAAAAGTCTCCAGGGTTGGAGCAATCCCACAACTTCTGGAGGCAAGCAGTTCCACAGGAATTTTTTTCTCCTTAGTGTTAGGTTAGCAAGGACCAACGTGTTTATTGTAGGGAAGTAGTAGCTGTCTCCACTCAGGTGGGAACCAATGCAGAATCTTTGGGCAGATTTGCTGGGGGAGATGTGTCCGTGGGTAGGATAAGAGAGAGGGGGGAGGAAAGGAGGGAGGGAGAGAGAGAGAGGGAGAGAAAGAAAGAGAGAAAGAGAGAGGGAGAGAGAGAGAGAGAGAGACAGAGACAGAGACAGAGACAGAGACAGAGACAGAGACAGAGATACAGAGAGAGACAGAGAGAGAGAGTGCATGGCGAAGAGGGCTTTTAAAGAGTTGGAGGATTGAGATCTTTGGAGGGTCCTCTAAAGCAAGTCGATTACCTGCCTGAAGGGTGGAGAGCCAGTCTGGTGTAGCTTGAAGATGCTGGCCTAAAATCCAGGAGTCAGCACTCCAGCTGTGGAGTGGTGAATTGGTTGAGAGTTAGGGCCCACCTGCTCCTCTGTGGAGAGCCCCTTACCTCTGTGTAAATGGCGAAACAGCTACAAGTTGGATAATACCATTCAGTCTGCTGTGTATCTATTAGATGTAAGTATTTCCTCTGACTTTCCCCACGACAACAACCCTGTGAGGTGGGTTGGGCTGGCCCCAAGTCACCCCGCCGGCTTTCATGTCTAAGCTAAGATTTGAACTCACAGTTTCCCGTTTTCTAACCTGGTGCCTTAGCCACTACTAGACCAAACTGGTAACAATTCCAGCAATCCAACAATACAGTAATCACATCCAGGGAGGAAATCTTAAGAGGAGATCTCTCAGGATCTACTAGGAAATATCCATCTCATCTAGCTGAATATTATGCCATCTACCCAAACTCTTTAAACAAGGAACAAAAGTAGATAAATTAAAGTCCTCTCTATGCAGTTTCTTTTTAAATACTGATAGATCATTAATAATAATCAGAAATCTCAATCTATATACTACTAAAACACTCCTGCTGCAGTTTTTAACTGAGCTAAACTGTGCATCGTAGGGCAAAATGCATTGAACCCAGATAGCAATAGCACTTAGACTTATATACCGGTTTAATCTGCTTTGCAGCCATCTCTAAGCGGTTTACAGAGTCAGCAACAATCTGGGCCCTCATTTTACCCACCTCGGAAGGATGGAAGGCTGAGTCAACCTTGAGCCTGGTGAGATTTGAAGGGCCAAATTGCAGTCAGCCAGCAGTCAGCAGAAGTAGCCTGTAGTACTGCACTCTAACCACTGCGCCACTGAAGCTCAAATAGTATGCCTCAAATAGTAACTTACTGAATGCATCCAAACCCCATAACTTTTACTCTCATGGAATTAAAACCCTAACCCTAACCCTTCATGGAGATTTGTCTTGTTCCTCATGGCTTTCACAGGAATATGGGTCCCACGTCTTTCTTCATTCTCTTGTTTTGGGTCTTCTTGTATTGTTGTACAGTTTGTCTAGCTTTGCAGTATTATTATTTTATCTTATCTTAACAGCGAATGACATGCCCAAGATCCTGCCCACCTATCAGTTCGAAAGCATGCACATGCGAGTAGATAAATAGGTACCACTTCGGTGGGAAGGTAAAAGTGTTCCATGTGCTGTGTTGTATAATCACACAAGCCACTTGACCATAGACATTTCTTCAGACCATCAACTAAGAAACAATCAGCTAAGAAATAGATGTGAGCATTGTCCACTAGAGTTGGAAATGACTGGACAGAGGAAACCTTTATCTCTACCTTCATCTGGACCTAACTGTATATCAGATTTTTCAAAAATAAATTGCATACACAATAATATTTCTTCTGCAATCCAACTTAAACAGAAAGTGCTACAACTCTTTCTTACAAGTAGGAACATTGTTTTCCTTTTTGACTAATGGTGGTCGATTAGTGAAAATGCTCGCCTCCAACTCGGAATGTTGAGCGTTCAATCCTGGATAGCGGCAGATACAGTATTTCTCTCCTAGGGTGCAAAGAAAAGATATCTGTTGTGAACCCCAGGGAGGCGTCAGGAAGGGCATCCAGCCAGTAAATGCTCAACTCCATCCTGTCGCTCCAACTCTTGTCTGAATTAAGAGATTTACAGGATCATTAAAAAGAGAGATTTCCCGTTTGACCGAGACTGTGGGCAAATGTTTTGCCACGATTAGCCAGAATTTGGGAAGACTTGGACGGCATTAGATAACAGTATTCTGATATTTGAAGTTGTTATTGGAGGTCGTTATTTCTGGCTGAAGATATGTATGAAGAACTCTCCTAATATTTAATCCATTTGCTTCCAGGTGCTGTGGTACTCAAAACTGATCATAGAGACTGTCTAAATATCATTGGTGTGAAGAGCGGACTCTTCCTTTGTATGCATAGTAATGGAAAACTCTATGGATCGGTGAGTCCTAATATTCATTTACAACTTTGCAGAGCGGTGTACCACATATACACAGGTACCAGTGAACACACCTTAAATCAGGAGTGTCAAACTCAAGGCCCGGGGGCAGGATTCGGCCCATGGGGTGCTTAGATCTGGCCTGTGGGGCTGCCCTGAAAATAGCAAAAGACTGGCCCGCGTTGGCTGTGCAAGTGAAAACAGAGCTCGCAAAGAATGCCTGTGGCCCTCCCAAGCTCCATTTTCACTGGCAGAGGGTTGCAGGGAGCTGTCGCAGCCCAAAATGGAGCCCGGGAGCCTGTTTTGCATGACACAAGTGATGCCTCCGACACGAGTGATGTTGAGTTGGCCATGCCCACCCCGGCCCCTGAGGTCAAAGACAACCCTGATGCAGCCTTCAATGAAATTGAGTTTGACCCCGCTGCCTTAAATCATCAATATACTTTCTTTATATTCCCTATCACCGTCACAGTTCACCTTCCACCATTTCCTCATTGGCCAAGTACGCAATCTATCCGAGGCCCCTGAAATGAATACATTCTCCCCTGCCCCTGATTTACAATTTATCCCTAATAACTATGAGTTTCTGGGGATTGTCTCTAAGTCAATCAACATGCTAGCAAATTCTAGCTAAAACCAGTTTTCGTCTTAACACGGGCCTCTCATCCCTTTGCTCCTACGTGCAATATTTATGTGATTGGATAAGTACACCCTGTATTCTTTATGTCCTTGTACACTTTCTGTAAAAAAAAAACTCCTTTCTCCTTTCCCACAACAGTGGGAGGAGGACTGTACATGATACATGAATATGAATGTAGGACACTGTGAAGACAATCCTGTGTTTGGGGCCTAGACTCTCCAGGATTGTAGACATTCTGTCAGGTTCCCTCAAATCCGAAGGCTGTTGAAATACTCGTTCAATAGGCCAAACATGGCTGCTGCATCCTTTGCAAACCAAACTCTTTTGAGATGTAAGAAGTGTGAAATCAAATATCCCAAAGAAGGAGAAAGAACAAATATGCGACTGATTTCCACCTCTGCCTTGACTTTTGGTTTGTCTTTTAGATGTCTTTACTTTGTGTTTGTGTCTCCTTTAGCGTTACTTCAGCAACGATTGCGTTTTTAAATACCACGGGCTCAAAAAAAACAACCACGACGCTTACGAGTCCATCAGGCACAATTTACTTATCAGCCTAGGAAACGTTAAGGGACCATTCGTTCCCAATGGGAACCTACCACCTTTTTCTCAGTTTTTAGTTAGAAAGAATAAAATCCCCTTAAGCAAGTTCAACTCGCGACGCTGAGCCGAAGATTTCCTAGCCCCCGAACGGATTACTGAACCTGAGACGAGAACCGGACTATCTCCTGAACTGTCAAAAAAAGCTAAATTCCTTTTTTTCAGATGAATTATCTAGAGTAAGGGGGTCATAGCTGTATACAGGTAGTCCTCAACTTACAACAGTTCATTTAGTGACCGTTCAAAGTTACAACAGCACTAAAAAGGGGGGAGGGGCTTAGGAACGAAGTTGCCAACATCTTATCGGTGGAACCTTTGACTTGATTTGACTCTCAGTCAAAGACGAATGCCCAGAACCTTTAAATAAGCAAATTCTTTGGATCAGCAGTGGTAGAAAGAGAAAAAAGGGTGAATCCCCTCTATTACAGGGATGTGCAATTTTATTTCTCAGGGAGCCACATGAGAAACTGAGACTGTTGTGGAAGAACATACCAAAATAGCGCCTGACATGACCTAATATCTCACAATATCCCCAAATGAGTAGAAGTTGTCTGATTCTCCTGGGATGATCTTATTGGATCTCAGCAGGACTCCCTCATGACTAACCTTAGCTGGATTCAGGATACTGACCCATCCCATCCACCTGTTGGCCATAGGTAGGTTTTCTGCAGGAAACGGCAAATTGTGGCATGGGTTATCTACAACCAGATGGAGAGGAACGGGCACATAAGGCTCCCTTCCTGGAGAACGGAGTTGAGATGCTCCATAAAGGAACTTTGTGGGCTGTTAAAAGCATTAGTGGGCAGCCATCCCTCCAGGCTGGGGTTCAAATCCACCTTAAACTGTGCTCACAGGCCAGGCAAAAATGATTTTAAAAAACAGCTTGGAGGGGGGGGGATGAGGGTAAGACAGTGGTGGCGAACCTTTTTAGGCTCGCGTGCCAAAAAGGGGGGGGCGCGCTCGCACGCGCTCGCATGCCCACACCCATTCCCTCTTCCCCACGCATGCGCACAACACACACACCCCATGCTGCCCCCTGCGCATGCGCACACCCCCCACCCCCGCGCAAAGGCTTACCGGAGCCTGGGACGACAAAACCGGCAAACCGGAAGTGCGAAAAAATGCACTTCCGGTTTGCCGGTATGCTGTTTTTTGCACTCCGGAGGGTTCAGGGAAGCTCCCTGAAGCTCCGGAATGCAAAAAACTACAAAACGGACAAACCGGAAGTGCGGAAAAGTGCACTTCCGGTTTGTCCATTTTGTAGTTTTTTGCATTCCGGAGCTTCAGGGAGCTTCCCTGAACCCTCCGGAGTGCAAAAAACAGCACACCAGCAAACCAGAAGTGCATTTTTTCACACTTCCGGTTTGCCGGTGGGCAACCCTCGCGTGCCGGCTTCTATGGCTCCGCGTGCCACCTCTGGCACGCGTGCCATAGGTTCGCCACCACGGGGGTAAGACCTCTGCCTCAAAATCCATTCAGATTAGAGGACTCAGTGCTGAACATGGAACATGGAACCCTGTAATGTTTTATCGAAGGTCCCAAATGGGATGTATGTACCCTAAAAAAATGTGGGTGCTTTGATGGGAGTTGTTCACAAGAACATCCTGGAAAAGTATCAAACAATGAGAATGTAATATATGTATGTTTCTATTTATTTATTTATTTGGATTATTTACGTATTGAAGATGTATTTATGAGTATTTATGATGTTTATTATTCTGCCCCCTCCCCCAATTCTGTCTCTTGATGAAGACAAAATAAATGTTTTATGTCTTTGAAGGAAGAAAAGTGTCTTTATTAAACGTTCCTGGTTTAATTCAGTGTAGTGACTCCCAAGTTCCAAGCAGGATTTATTTTTATTTATTTATTTTGTCAATCATATATAAGATTACAGAAAAAGTATAAGAATGATTATGAATATATAAATCATTCTCATTCTTGAGAAATGATTCCTTGCTATGTCACAAATTCCCAAATCCAGCCAAGATCTTTTCCATCCTTGTGAAGAAGGCAGCGCTGTGAACCTCAACATTCAGCACAAGGTGACTTTTTCAGACTTGTCAACTATGCATCCAGCCCCTGAACCAGAACCTGAACCAGAAGATCCCTCTGGTTCATAGGACATTTTCTTAACTGGAAAGAGGAAATGTCCACGTAGCCAGAGCGTGAAGCCCAGGCGCAATGATTCTGAAAAAACGTTTTCTTCTTCTAAATACAAACGTTTTGTCTGATGTCCCAGTGGGGTCATTGCAGCTTGCAAGTTTTATCATGAAGAACCGTGTTAAAAGAAATAAGGAGGAAGTCAGGTGTCTCCCCTGTGCTGTCAAATCTAAGGGGCCCTCACGTGTTGACTTCATGGCTATGAACACAACAGTGCCCTTGGTCTTCTTCTCCCAGGGAAGGAAGGAAGGAAGAAAGCAAACCAACCAACCAAGCCAGCTGTCCTATCTAGGAGAAAGATTAGGGATGACATGATAGTTGTCTTCCAATATTTGAGGGGCTGTCATAGATAAGAGGAGATTGACTTTTCCTCTAGGGCACCAGAGGGCAGCCAAGAATTAAGGACAGATCCAAAGTAGAATAAGATTGGAGATGGGGAAAAAAACAATTATTACAATCTATATATATATAAGCGAAATACCACTCACATATTATCATGAAATCTGCAGAACTGTAAAGCCTACAAACTTGAAGCTTGGCAGATACGTTCCTCTTGGCTTCTAGGTGCTCGCTACGAAAGGATGTTTTGAAATGACCATCAGATCATTAGTATTCCATATACAGTATATTCATATACAGTATATTAACATGCTCTGATGCCAAGGAGTTAGACGTTCTACTCCCCCTCCCCACCTGAAAAGTTCCAACTGCCACTTGCCTCACATTCCGTTACCTCAGTTCAAACTGGCAGACATTCCACTCCTTCACTTAGGAGCAGGCTGGGGCTCCTTACAGTACTAAACGTCGCTACCTCACCAAAATATCTACGCCTTCCATCTATGGAACTACTTCCAAACTCAAGGCGGTGGGAGAGATACTCCCTTATGTGTTTCAATCACCGACCACCCCTGAGCCAATGGATTGGGAACTGAATTTCTCATGCATAGTGTCCCAGCCCCAACCTCCTCAGTTCAGACGAATCTGCTCCTTCTACTGTAACTCCAGTTAAAGCGAAAAGACTGCCTTTCTTTTTTTTTTAATTGAAAAAGTTTTATGCGTACAAAGTACAAACATTTTTTTTCTTTTTTCTCCCCCCTTCCCCCCCATCCCTCCCCCCCCATCTCCCCCTCCCCCCACCCTGAACTTCCCAGAACATACACAGGGTATAATATAGTATACACAAATATAAAACTAAAATATGCTAACAAATTATTAAGTTCCAAATATCTTTAGATCTTAACTCCTTATGCTATAAATTAAACAAAAAACTAGAAATTAAAATATGTCCTTCACAGTCTGTTTAGATCTTCTTAGTCTGATACTTGATTTGAATATAGTCAGTCCATCTTTTCCCTTACCAAATATATCATTTGAATAGTCTTTAAAGTATTCTGAAATTTTAGCCATCTCTGCCAAATGCACATCTTTTAGTATTCACTTTTGAGTAATAGATGAGTCTTCCTCTTCCCGTATTATCCGCCAACAACCTAGCATCAATTGTTAAATTCAAAACCCAACAAACCCTATATAAAAGTACATAACATCTTCACTTTCACTTAATCTCTATTACATTACATAACAATCTATACTTATTCCCAATAAATTTAAATTTATTCTTTAAAACCTAATCTCTATTGCGTTACATTGCATTCTATACTTATTCCCCAAACTATAATATTAATTCAATCTTATTTTTTTTAAAACCAATTTAATCTCTATTATTAATCTCTATTGCCCGGAAGTACAACGGATGCTTCCAAATGGAGCCAGAGAGGGGAATGAGGGAAATTTTATGCCAACATTCAAAGCGCAAGGCAGGTCTACCACAGGATAGGGAGTATCATGGCGGGGCCTCAGCAGCAGCCTTCATTTCTCCAGATATACTTTGTTAAACAGCATGTTTATTATTTTATTTATTTATTTATTTGTTCGATCTTATTCGCCGCCCATCTCCCAAGGGACTCAGGGCAGCGTACAACATAAAGATGAACAATCAATTTAAAACAACAAAACGATTAAAAATACATATAAAAATTGACAACATAAAGACTCGTGCGTTCGGCCTCCGTATTTCAGAGAAATGTGTTCTCTTTACGTCCATGAATGTCTGTAAAGATTCTCAGTCATCCAGGTCTCGGTTGTCCCAAAGGTGATTTTTCAGGAGAAGCAAAACAAGAAGGTCCAGTTGCCTCCTGAAAAAGCACCTTTGGGACTTCCTCCAGGAATAATGGACGAGGTCTCAGGACAGAATTATCAGGGTACAAATCTAATGCCCACAAGCATCAGAATGCATCAATGATTCGCATTAGGACAAATAGTTTTACTGGCCAAACACAAGGTGACCAGGAAGTTCCCAATCGTTTTAATTCTGAGTAGCAACTGCAGAGCATTGGTGGAAGACCCATCACTTGTCACTTCATGATCTGATGGTTTTGGAAGGGGGTGTCTCTTCCATTCGTTCACCCCCCTTCCACCCATCCTCCCCCCAGCCCTCCTGCATAAAGCCACGTCCGAAGGACCAGGGAGCCCAGGATCGGCGAGTGGTCAGCAAAGGAGAAAAACCAAGAACGTCTTTTGGGTCCTGCATCTTCCAAGCCAAGTGAGCATCATGCGCCCCATCCTGGCTCCAGAGTTTCTCCACGCCATCAGGCTCCTGCTGCCTCTGGCTGCCTGTGGCTGGGCACCTGCGGTCGCCTCCCCCATCTGGAGCAGCTCCGACGATTTGGTGCACCTCTACACCTTCAACCACTTGAAAAACGTCTACCTGCAGATCCATCCTGATGGACGCATAGACACCAGTCCATCCCAAACCGTATACAGTAAGTCCCCAGCGGAGTTGGCTGGTGTGGTAGGGATGGAAGTAGTAGGAATTGAATAACAGAGTTGGAAGGGACCCTGGAGGTCTTCTAGTCCAACCCCCCTGCTCAGGCAGGAAACCTTAGACCATTTCAGACAAATGGTTGTCCAATCTCTTCTTAAAAGTCTCCAGGGTTGAGCAATCCCACAACTTCTGGAGGCAAGCAGTTCCACCGATTAGTTGGTCTAGCAGTCAGGAATTTTTTCTTCTTAGTGTTAGGTTAGCAAGGACCAACATGCTTTTTGTTGGGAAGTGGTAACTGTCTGCACTCAGGTAGGAACCAGTGCAGAATCTTTGGGCAGATTTACTGGGGGAGGTGTGTGCATGGGTAGGATAAGAGAGAGGGGGGAGGAAGGGAAGGAGAGGGAGAGGGAGAGGGAGAGGGAGGGAGAGGGAGAGGGAGAGGGAGAGGGAGAGGAAGGGAGGGAGGGAGGGAGGGAGAGAGAGAGAGAGAGAGACAGACAGACAGAGAGAGAGAGAGACAGAGAGACAGAGAGACAGAGAGACAGAGAGACAGAGACAGAGACAGAGAGCATGCGAAGATGGCTTTTAAAGAGTTGGAGGAGAGAGGTCTTTGGAGGGTCCTCTAAAGCAAGTCGATTACCTGCCTGAAGGGTGGAGAGCCAGTCTGGGGTAGCTTGCAGGTGCTGGCCTAAAATCCAGGAGACAGCTCTCCAGCTGTGGAGTGGTGAAGGGGTTGAGGGTTAGGGTCCACCTGCTACTCTGCGGAGAGCCCCTTACCTCTGTGTAAATGCCGAAACAGCTAAAAGTTGGATAATACCATTCAGTCTGCTGTGTATCTATTAGATGTAAGTATTTCCTCTGACTTTCCCCACGACAACAACCCTGTGAGGTGGGTTGGACTGGCCCCAAGTCACCCTGCCGTCTTTCATGTCTAAGCTAAGATTGGAACTCACAGTTTCCCATTTTCTAACCTGGTGCCTTAGCCACTACTTGACCAAACAATCCAACAATACAGTAATCTCATCAGTGGAGGAAATCTTAAGAAAAACTGTCAGGATCTACTAGGAAATATCCCTCTCATCTAGTTGAATAGTATGCCGTCCACCAAACTCTTTGGACAAGGAGAAAAGTAGATAAATTAAGGTCCTCTTTATGCAGTTTATTAATAAATGCTGATTGATAATTAATAATAATCAAAAACCTTGATCTATATACTACGAGTGTGAGTCAGAAAGCAATGCCATTTTCTTTATTTCAGGTGAAGTTTTTGATAAAAAATACCAGTTATTTCCCAGTTATAAATGATTATATCATTTACGTTCTGAAATATTTTGTTTCTTACTTTTCAGGTTGTTAGACTCGCAATGAAAATTCAAAATGGCTGCCCCCTTAGAGTTGCGTCAAAAGCAAAGAGCAGGGATTGAATTCCTTGTTGCTGAGGCGGAAACCCCTGTGAACATTCACAGATGATTACAAAATGTGTTTGAGGACAATACTTTAGATTATAGCCCCATGAAAGAGGGTTTGAGAGGCAAACATTATTCCAGTGACGAGGAAGTGAAAACTGCAGTGAAGAAGTGGCTCAAAGAACAGTCAACAGAATTTTATGAGGCAGGGATACATGCTCTCATTCCTGTTCCTGTGTTGGTAATTATACCTGTCCTAAAGACAATGGCATTACTTTTTGACTCACCCGAAAACTCTCATCCTGTGATTTTTAACTGAGCTAAACTGTGCATTGTAGGACAATATTTTTTGAATCCAGATGCCTCAAATAGTAACTTACTGAATGCATCCAAAACCCATAACCTTTACTCTCGTGGAATTAAAATTTTGCAAAATTTAGGAAACGTCTGATGACATAAAATTATTACAATACACCTTCTGACATAACATACAATGCAGAAAACATTTCCTATAATCAGCTCCTGAGTGTACTGTACAGTTCAATATGGGCTACTTTCGATCGAGAGGAACTGGAAGCGTCGCTGCTATACTGGCTGGAAAGTAGCATAGCTCTGATGAGCTTCGCAAAAATCCAGCCAGACAAACTGCCATCAAGGGGGGGGTCTTTGGACCGGAATGGTCCTGGAGGGACAGGGAAGAAGAAGAGGCAAGCTCTTCAAACCGGTGGTGGGGACGGTGGCCATTTTTAAATGACCACTCTGGAGCTGGGGCAACAGGACTAAAGTATTAAGCAGGTGTTTGAGGAAAGTGTTGGAGCCAGAGAGAGATTGGCCAGTTTATAAGAAAAATAAATTTAAACTTTGGATTCTAAAAAATTTAAAGATTGAAAGAGCGGCTGCTGGAGATCTGGAGTGAAGAAAAGAAAAGAAAAGTAGGAGTGACAGAGTGAAAGCCCAAGTAAAAATCTTTGATTGTTAACTATTGGAAAAATGGTTTTTCTTATGTATGTTAAACTGAAAATAGATAAAAGATTATGAATGTTATAAACAGTAAAATATTTTTAAATATATAAAATTGAAAAAAGGAAATAGGCTTAATCTTGACTGTAAAATGAAGTAAGCTAATATTGAAAAATGGGTAAATAAATGGGCTGTTAAAGAAGACAAGAAATTAAGGGTGTATAATAGTATAATGTTGATTTTGAATGTGTTTGAGGAGGAAAGGAAGAAAATGAATTGTACTAGTACTAAAAACTGCGGAAAATGGTTTTATATACAGTATATGTAAAAGTTAAATAAGATGAATTATGCTATAGATGATGGAATGCTTCAGTAGATGAAATTAGACTGAAATTAACATTGGTGTTTGATTATAAAATTAATTTAAGATTTAAATGTGGAGAATTAAAGAACTAGAAGGGAAACTTAAAAGGTGTTTAGAGAAACAAAGACTATAATAATAATCAGGCATATAATGATATGTGTTAAAAAAAACTATGTATAAGAAAAAAATGAATAAGGACAAAAAATTGTGGAAAAAAGAAGAATATGGCTGAAATTGAAAATGAGATATGTTATTGATTATGTATAAGAAATTATGTAACAGAAAGGATCTGGGCAACACTTTCTTCATAAAAGATATACGGTATCTGTTTTGTTTTAAAAATAAAACAGCTTATTAAAAAACAACAACAACATGGACTACTTTCAAGCCAGATGCCTTGATTAAGACACTTCTGGATATCTTCCTGAATTTTAAAGAACTTTTCAAATACATTAGGAGCTCAGCTATTCTGGAAGGCATTGAAGAATCTTATAAGGAAACGTTTCTGAGACGATGAGCCAGGCGATCACAGATTGCTTAGTATCAAAAAGCTCGAAATTAAACCGTCTGTTCCATTATCTTCCCATTTGCAAGATGGCCTTTTATGAGTTCAAAATCCCCTATTGTTCTGTTATAATAAAATATTCTTTGGAGAGAAACATCACCCTAAGAAAACTTCTAATTTAGATTTTATTTATTTTCATTGTGGATAAGATTGACTGAAGATGCTTTCCATTGAAAGTATAGTTAGGACCCTCCGTGGCTTCTCTCTTGCCAAAGATACCTTGGCTTTTCTCCTTGGATTTCCAAAGTGGGATCTTCTTGGTTCTGGAGGTCTAGGGTAGACACCCCTTCCTTCATGGAGATTTGCCTTGTTCCCCATGGCTTTAACAGGAATATGGGTTCCACGTCTTTCTTCATTCTCTTGCTTTAGGTCTTCCTGTATTGTGCTACAGTTTGTCTAGCTTTGCAGTTTTATTATTTTATCCTACCTTATCATCATTTTATAATCAGAAAAACAACACCAAATTACATATAAAATAATATTGCTTCTGAAATCCAACTTAAAAAAGAAACTGCTACATCTCTTTCTTACAATTAGGAACATTGTTTTACCCTTCAATTGATGGTGGTCGAGTAGTGAAAATGCTCGCGCCCGACTCAGAAAGTTGAGAGTTCGATCCTAGATAGCGGCAGATATTTCTCTCCTAGGATGCAAAGAAAAGATATCTGTTGTGAACTCCGGGTGGCATCAGGAAGGGAAGCCAGCCAGTAAATGCTCAACTCCATCCAGTTGCTCAAACTCTTCCCTGAATTAAGGGATTACAGGGTCGTAAAAAGAGAGTTTTCCCTTTTGACTGAGTCTGTGGGCAAATGTTTTTCCACTATTGGCCAGAATTTGGGAAGACTGGGAAGGCATTAGATAATAGTATTCGGTTATGGGAGGCTGCTATTTCTGGCTTAAGATATGTATGAAGAGCTCTCTAATATTTAACCCGTTCGCTTCCAGGTGCTTTGAAAATCAAACCTGTAAGTGCAGGCTCTGTAACGATCATTGGTGAGAAGACCGGATTCTTCCTTTGTATGCGCAGATACGGAGAACTCTTTGGATCGGTGAGTCCTAATATCACTGCTCTACAAATTTTCAATTTTTTTTAGTTTCAGAAATGAAATGTGCCATTTCTTAATTAATTTCACATGCTGAATTCAAATATAATAATGACATTTGTTAGTTGGCTCTAGTTTTCATGCAACGGACATTTACAACTACAGATAATAGGCAAATAATGTGCCAAAACTTAATACGTATATATAAACCCGTATATTTTTATTAAAATTAAGTGAATTATATTCGCAACAGTGAATACATGAAATAATCTATTGTATATGTTTATCAAGAAAAACTAAATTAGTAAACAAGTTTAAAATGTTCAAAAGTTTAAATTTCTCATTAATCTTGCCTTCAGTTTGTGTCCCTTTTGCTTCTCTTGACTTTTCTTTTGTATTCAAGGAAAGGATTGTCTCTTACAATTGTCCAACAGTAGTCTGCAAGCATTGATGGGCTCCATTTACCTTGATATCTTTTTTCTACAGCCGCAACGTCTTGATGGAAGCGCTCCCCATGCTCGTCACTCACTGCTCCACAATTTGATGGAAAGAAATTCAGATGAGAGTGTAGAATTTTTAAGGACATGTTACAACCAAGATTTTTGTAGGTCTGGATGAGTTTTTCAACCACTTCCTTGTAGTTTGCTGCTTTATTGCTTCCAAGAAAATTTGATGTCACTGAAAATGAATGCTATCTACCCAGTCTTTTCCTTGCCATGCAACAGAGAAAGAAAGTCATCATCGTTAATAAGTTCACGGATCTGTGAGCCAACAAAAATTCCTTCATTTATTTTTTCAGCACTAAGCAATGGAAATTTACTGTTTTTGTGGCCTTTTTTCAGCCAGCAGAGTGCTGCAGGAGGCCATGGAGGGTGAAAACGAGGTGCGGGGACCCCGCAGGCACCCTGTTTTAGCCACCAGAGGCACTGCAGGCTGGTCCATTAATATTTCCAGGCCAGCCCCGTGGGCTGGATTTAAGCAACCTGAGGGCCAAATTTGGCCCTCAGGCCTTGAGTTTGACATCCGTGTCCTAGGACATCCACAGCATGTTGTAATTATTCTATGGAGAACTGTGATGTCAGGAACAAAGGATCAAGACCAAAGGTTAAGTTGCAGATTAGAAAATTTATTGTTCGATATTATTTATGCACAAGAGCTTAGTCAACTAGCAGTGAATACTAAATTGGCCCCAGATTAGGGAAAATGGAATTCAAGAGGGGTTGGAATAAAACCCTTTGTGGGAACGTAATGACTCTTAAGTGGATGATCCGCTAAATTCTAACCCTCCCCAACCCTCTGCCTGCTCTTCTACATTGGAGGGACATATAGTTCTCTCCATTTTGAGCCCAATCCACTGGGCCATTGACAGTGTGGGATTGGTTGTCTAGTTTTGAAATGATTACAAGCCAAAATGTTTAAAAGAAAACAATGGTAATTTTAGTTTACTACTTTGCAGAGCGGGTGTACCACGTACATGCAGGTACCAGCGGACACACCTTAAATCAGGAGTGTCAAACTCAAGGCCCGGGGGCTGGATCCAGTCCAAGAGGTGCTTACCATATTTTTCGGAGTATAAGATGCACCGGAGTAAAAGACGCACCTTAGTTTTGGGGGAGGAAAACAAGGAGGGGTGGGAAATCTGCCTCTGCCTACCAGCAATTTGCCTACCAGCAAACAGCACAGATGATATACACTGTTTGCTGTGTATTTCTGTGCATGTGTGTCTGACCCATAGAAATAGCAAAGAATTGGAGAAATGTACATTATGGCAGTATATTAATGCCAGAAAGTTTTCTTAAATGTAGTCACACTAACTCCTCCCAATTATTTAAATAGATCTACTCCAAACATGACTAAATCAGGGTTTAACTCAGCTGCCTTATCTTAATACTAAACAGGACACTGTTACATTTCAGATTATACTTGTACAGATGCTGTTAAAATTAATGTGGCTTTCTGGAAGTATACATTATTCTCTGCTATTTAAAAGAAGACACAATAGCACTGGGCCTTTTCAGATCAAGCATTTATTTTAAAAAGCTTCTTCATTTGTTAAGTTGTCTAGAACAAAAACAAAGCAGTCTTTAAAAAACAAGTCTAATAATTTGAACATTCTACAGACATTTATAGTTATTGACTTACCTCCTTGCATCCAGTTTCAGCAATTGCTTAGCACAAGAAAATAAAATTCTGCCTCTACCCTCCCAGCAATTTGCCTCCTTGCAGCTTTAGCTTTAGTTTCACTTTCAGTTTAGCACATGGCCAGCCGCCTGCAGCCTCTCAGCTGAGAGTTGGGAAGCTGATAATGAGTTGCTTGGCTTAACAGGCTCTGTTCTGTTTGCTGCAAGGAGGTAAATTGCTGGGAGGCAGAGGCAAATGGTGGGGTGGCTGGGTGGGGCTACATTCGGTGTATAAGACGCACCCAAGTTTTCACCCTCTTTTGGGGGGGTAAAAAGGTGCGTCTTATACTCCGAAAAATTCGGTAGATCCGGCCTGTGGGGCCACCCTGCAAACAGCCCGTGTTTATTTTATTCATTTATTCATTTATTTATTCGTGACATTTATATACCGCCTCACAGTGCAAGCACTCTCTAAGCGGTTTACACCAGTAAGCAATGTATATATTTACATTGCCCCCAACAATCTGGGTCCTCATTTTACCTACCTCGGAAGGATGGAAGGCTGAGTCAACCTTGAGCCGGTGAGATTTGAACCGCTGACCTGCGGATCATAGTCAGCTAAAGTGGCCTGCAGTAACCCTCTCTAACTGCTGCACCACCTCAGTGCTGTTGTTGCCTCTGCCAGTGAAAACAGAGCTCGCAAGGGCTACATGCAGCCCTCTCAAACTCCATTTTCACTGGCAGAGGGTTGCAGGAAGCTGTCACAGCCCAAAACGGAGCTCAGTAGTCTGTTTTCACTGGCAGAGACCAGTTTTGGTCCTAAAACGGGCCTCTCATCCCTTTGTTCCTATGTGCAACTTCCGACTTGAGCAACATTTATGAGATTAGATAAGTACATTGTGTATTCTTTATGTCCTTGCACCAGGGGCGGGTTCCTAATTTTTGTACTACCACTCTGTGGGCGTGGCTTATTTTGTGGGTGTGGCTTGCCAGCCATGTGACCGGGTGGGCATGGCTTCTCGGACTGCTGAAGGGAGGGGAACTGAGATAGGTCCTGCCGCCCATTCCCCCTCCCCTCAGCAGCTCGAGAAGCCTTGAATGTGCAAAATTGCCTGGGATTATCACCACGCGTTCATGGCTTCTCGGACTGCTGAAGGGAGGGGAATGGAGATAGCTCCTGCCGCCCGTTCTTTCAGCGTCTCACACGGTCCTTCAGCCATCCTCCCCTGCTTAGACTCACTGTGGGGTAGGAAGGCAGCACATGCGCAGTGCCAGAAGCTCGGCTTCTGGGCATGCGCAGAAAAAAAATAAAAAAAAAGTTTAAATTTTTTTTTAAAAAAATGGCGGCGCCTAGGCACCGGCAACTGACCGCACCGGTACTGTGACGTCACCAGCGGGCCGCTACCGGTGCTATAGAGTGGACCGCACCTGTAGGAACCCACCACTGCCTTGCACACTTTCTGTAAAAAAAATACTCCTTTCTCCTTTCCCACAACAGTGGGAGGAGAACTGAACATGATACATGAATTTGAATGTAAGAGATTTTGAAGACAATCTCGTGTTTGGGGCCTACCTAAACAAACCAAAACCAAAACCAAAACAAGTCATGGACTCTCCAGGATTGCAGACCTCAAATCTGAAGGCTGTTGAAATACTCGTTCAGTGTGCCAAACATGGCTGCTGCATCCTTTGCAAACCAAACTCTTTTGAGATGTAAGAAGTGTGAAATCAAATATCCTAAAGAAGGGGAAAGAAGAAGTATTTGTGAAATATGCGGCTGATTTTCACCTCTGCCTTGACCTTTGGTTTGTCTTTTGCTTGTCTTTACTTTGTGTTTGTGTCTCCTTTAGAGTTCCTTCAGCAACGACGATTGCGTTTTTAAACACACGATGCTCGAAAACCACTACGACGCTTACGAGTCCGTCAGGCACAATCTACTTGTCAGCCTAGGAAACGTTAAGGGACCATTGGTTCCCAGTAGGGACCTACCAGATTTTTCTCAGTTTTTAACTAGAAGGAATGAAATCCCCTTAAGCCAGATCAACCCACCAGTGCCTCAGGAAGACACCTGGAGCTACGGGAACAAGTATGATCTTTGTATGTTCCTTGAATGTTCAGATTTCAGTGAGATTTAGATTTATTAAATTTATATGCCGCCCAACTCCCAAAGGACTGTGGGTGACTTAAGAACAAAATAAACATTAAAAACATCTTAAACATGAAAACAATTTAAAACCCATGCATATCATTTCATGGTCGGATCTCACCGATTACAACTGCAAGATCAACAGCCCCAGGCCTGCCGGAAAAGTTAGGTCTTTACTGCTTTTCGGAAGGCCAATAGGGTGGGGGCAGTCCAGATATCCGGAGGTAACTGGTTCCAGAGAGCTGGGGCAGCCACAGAGAAAGCCCTCTCCCATGAGCCCACCAGTCGGCACTGTTTAGCTGACGGAACTTGGAAGAGACCAACTCTGTGGGATCTCACCGGTCGCTGGGAGCTGTGTGGCAGAAGGCGGTCTCAAAGATAACCAGGCCCTGAGCCATGTAGGGCTTTAAAGGTAATGACCAACACCTTGAATTATGCCTGGAGATCAATAGGGAGCCAGTGCACCTCGCGGAGGATTGGAGTAATGTGGGTGTACCTTGGTGCACCCACGACAGCTCGCACAGCTGCATTCTGGACCAATTGTAGTCTCCAAGCACTCTTCAAGGGTAGCCCCATGTAGAGCGCGTTGCAATAATCTAATCGTGAGGTGACAAGGGCATGATTGACTGTGAGGAGAGCCTCTCTATCCAAGTAGGGTCGCAGTTGGTGCACCAGGCGAACTTGTGCAAAGGTCCCCCTAGCTACAGCTGTCAAATGTTGATCTAATTTCAGCTGTGAGTCTAGGAGGACACTCAAATTTCGAACCCATTCTGAGGGGGACAATTTCTCCCCCCCAAGAGCCAAGGATGGACAGTTGACATAGTCTTTAGGAGGCAATATCCACAGCCACTTGGTCTTGTCTGGGTTAAGTCTGAGCCTGTTGACTCCCATCCAGACCCTCACAGCCTCAAGGCACCAGCACATCACATCCACTGCTTCACTGAATTGACGCGGGGTGGAGATATATAACTGGGTATCATCAGCATATTGCTGATACCTCACCCCGAATCGTCGGACGACCTCACCCAGTGATTTCATGTAGATATTAAATAGGAGGGGGGAGAGGACCAAGCCCTGAGGCACCCACAAACGAGGGGTCTAGGGGTCGATCTCTGTCCTCCTACTAACACCGACTGCGATCGACCAGAGAGATAGGAGAAGAACCACCGTAACACAGTGCCTCTTAGCCCCAACTTTCTTAGTCGACCCAGAAGGATACCATGGTCAATGGTATCGAAAGCTGCTGAGAGGTCAAGTAGCACCAAGATAGAGGAATGACCCCCATCTCGGGCTCACCAGAGATCATCCATCAGTGTGACCAAAGCAGTTTCCGTGCTGTAGCCAGGCCTGAAGCCAGATTGAAAAGGGTCCAGATAATCTGTTTCATCCAATAACTGTAGGATCTGAAGTGCCACCACTTTCTCAACAACCTTTCCTACAAAGGGTAGGTTGGAGACTGGACGAAAATTCTTTAATTCAGCTGGATCCAGGGAAGGCTTTTTGAGAAGGGGTCGCACAAACGCTTCCTTTAGCAGTTGTGGGAAGGACCCCTCACTCAAGGACGCGTTAACTAAAGCCTGGAGCCAGCCTTGTGTCACCCCCCCTGCTGGCCGAAACCAGCCAGGAGGGGCATGGGTCCAACAGACACGTGGAGGAACTCATAGCTCCAACTGCCTTGTCCACTTCCTCAGGAGTTACAGATTCAAATTCATCCCACACAATAGGACTAAGACCTGCCCCTGTCATCTCGGTCGGAATTGCCCAATCAGAGTCCAGGTCCATCCAAATCTGAGCAACTTTATCTGACAGAAACTGCACAAATTCCTCAGCTCAACCCTATAAGGGCTCCTCCATTCCCTCTACATTGAGAAGGGAATGAGTCACCCTAAAAAGGGCGGCTAGGCACGAATCAGCGGATGCAATAAGTGCAGAAAAATGCGAACATTTTGCCATCTGTATCGCCACTAAATACATCCTAATAAAGTCTCTTAGAAGTGTTCAGTCAGATTCAGAGATACTGGTCCACCAGCGTCGCTCTAGACGTCTCTTCTGGCGCTTCATCTCCCGGAGCTCCTCAATAAACCAGGGAGCTTTCCTGGATCCACCGCCACGGAGAGGTCGCAAAGGCGCAATCCATTCCAGTGCCCCAGATGTTGCCCTATTCCAGGCAACCACCAGGGACTCAGCCGGATTGTGGACAAGGGAGTCCGGTATCTCCCCAAGCTCCTTCTGGAACCCTTCAGGGTCCATTACGCGTCTGGGGTAGAACCACTTAATCGGTTCCACCTCCCTGCAATGGGGGAGTGGTGCCTTAAAGTCTAACCTCAGCAGGAAATGATCTGACCACAACAAGGGAGAAACAACTATACCAGTGATGGCGAACCTTTTTTTCCTCGGGTGCCGAAAGTGCATCTGCACGTGCTATCACACATGCACGAGTGCCCACACCCATAATTCACTGCCCGGGGAGGGCAAAAATGGCCTCCCCACCCCCCCGGAGGCCCTCTGGAGACCGGAAATGGCCCATTTCCCAATTTCTGGTGGGCCCAGTAGGCACATTTTTTGCCCTCCCCAGGCTCCAGAGGCTTCCCTGGAGCCTGTGGAGGGCAGAAAACGCCCTCTCCCATCCCCCCGGAGGCCCTCCAGAAGCCAAAAATGCTCTCCCAGAGCCTCCATGCGAGCCAAAAATCAGCTGGCTGCCGTGCACATGTGCGCTGGAGCTGAGCTAGGCAACGGCTCACATGCCGGCAGATATGGCTCCGCATGCCACCTGTGGCACACGTGCCATAGGTTCACCATCACTGAACTATACCCTTTAATTGCAGATCATATCTCCACTGCCCCGAGAGGAACACCAGGTCAAGTGTGTGTCCCCCCCTATGAGTCGGACCCTGAACTACTTGGGTCAGGTCCATGGTTGTCATGGAAACCATGAGTTCCTGAGCTGCATCACCAAGTGATGACAAGTTAAAGTCCCCCAGTACCATAAGCCTGGGGAACTCTACTACCAATCCAGCTATCGCCTCTAGTAGCACAGGCAGGGCCATTGTAATGCAGCTGGGAGGCAGGTACGTCAACAATAAGCCCAATGGAACCCCTGAGTCCAACTTCAAGAGGAGAGACTCACACCCAACAATCTCTGGGGCAGGGATCCTGCGAGGAAGAAGACTCTTGCGGTTAATAATTGTCACTCCTCCACCCCTTCCCTGGGGTTGCGGGAGGAAGCAATACTTGAAACTCGTCTGGGCACATCTCTGACAGGGGAACACCCCCCTCCTGGCCCAGCCAGGTCTCAGTTATGCATGACAGGTCAGCTCCCTCCTCCAAGATTAAGTCTCGAACGAGGGGGGGGGGCTTGTTAACAATAGACCTGGCATTAAACAGCAGCAGCTTGAGCCCAGGGCCCTGACATCCCAAGTCACAAGGTATACAAGATGAGCCCAGTGAACCAGAACCAGAGGGGCCAGAACAAGTAATCGCTTTGAGACAACGAGTCCTAGTTCCCTGAGAGCGGCCTACCCCATGGCTCCCACCATATCTACCTCTCCCAGTTATAACCGCAATACCCCGGCTCTCCAACTCCCCAGAGGTCCCCTCCCTCACCCCATCGGCCCCCCTCTTCCCCTGCAGGCAAGGCATACCACTCATACCAAGCCAGGGGTCATAACCGAGCCCCCATCTGCTTCTGTTTGTACACTCAGCAGAGAGGGCTCCATTTCTTGCCCCCGGCTCTCTCATTCCTCCCAAGTTCAGTCACTCTAATCCATTCACTCTATCCAATCCATCCACATCCTCACAAATACACACAAACAGCCCCCCCCAAGATAAAAATATAAATATAAAGCGCAACAAACAGTTGATGCAGGGAAATGCAGGGAAAGCGTATGTGCTAGCCCCCAAACCAGCATGTTTGTCTTTTCTCTTTGATGGGAAGAAAGCGTAGGTGAGGCGGGCATCGACCCCTGCATGAACCAGGGTTAAGAGAGAGGCCCAAATGGTGCCCTGCTGAGCGGATTATTTTCTCGCCTTCGAACGGATTCCTGAACCTGAGACAAGAACTGGACTTCTCTCCTGAACCGTCAAATAAAGCTAAATTCCTTTTTTTCAGATGAATTGTTCAGAGTAAGGGGGCCATAGCTGTGTACAGGTAGTCCTTGACTTACAACAGTTCATTTAGTGACCGTTCAAAGTTACAACGGCACTAAAAAAGGGGGGGGACTTAGGAACATTTTTCACCCTTATCAGCATCCCCAGGGTCATGTGATCAAAATTCAGATGCTTGGCCACTGACTCATCTTTATGACAGTTGCCATGTCCCGGGGTCTTGTGATCCCCTTTTGCGACCTTCTGACAAGCAAAGTCAAGGGGGAAGCCAGGTTCACTTAATGACCAGTCTTACTAACTTACTAACAGTTGCAGTGATTCACTTAGCAACTCTGGCAGAAAAGGGCTTAAAATGGGGCAAAGCTCGCTTAATATATTTTCACTTAGCAACGTAAATTTCGGGCTCAACTGTAGTCGTAACTCAAGGACTAAGTTTACTCAACTTCCCGGTTCTAGCACTGGTCCTTACCAACCTGAATGACGAACCTGGAACGTGGCTTATGAGGCGAGTTTTATATCTTTTGCTCTACCCACATTTCAGTGTTTAAGCTTCCCCACTGTAATGCTCTACAGCAGCGATTCCCAACCTGGGGATTGCGACCCCTTTGGGGGGTCGAATGACCATTTCCCAGGTGTCGCCCCGACATCCTCAGCTCCCCCCCACTGCCACAAGCCTGGCCATATCACGCCCCACAACTCGCGCCCCCACCGCGACCCACCCCGTCGCTGCCATTTGGGTTCTTTTACCCTCTGTGCATGCGCAGAACGCTTTGCGTATGTGCAGAGGGTAAAAGAACCCAAATGGCGGTGGCGGGGTGGGGCGCGGTGGGGGCGCGGGGGCGGGGCATGGGGCACGGCATTAGGAAGGTTGGGAACTGCTGCTCTACAGTATGTAGACTTCTTGTCGTGCCACAGTCCACCCACAGTTGACTGGCAGAGATGGTGAAGTTGCCAACATCTTATCGGTTGAATCTTTGACTTGATTTGACTCTAAATCAAAAACAAATGCCCAGAACCTTTAAATAAGCAAATTCTTTGGATCAACAGTGGTAGATAGAGAAAAAAAGGGTGAACCCCCTCAATTACAGGGATGGGCAATTTTATTTCTCAGGGAGCCACATGAGAAACTGAGACTGTTGTGGAGGAGCACAGCGCCTGACATGACCTAATATCTCACAATATTCCAAAATGAGTAGAAGTTGTCCGATTCAGCTGGGATGATCTTATTAGATCTCAGCAGGACCCCCTCATGACTAACCTTAGCTGCATTCAGGATACTGACCTATCCAATCAACCTGTTGGCCATAGGTAGGTTTTCTGCAGGAAACGGCAAACCTAGCCATGGGTTATTTTATTTGTTTATTTATTTATTTGTGACATTTATATACTGCCTCACAGTGCAAGCACTCTCTAAGCGGTTTACACCAGTAAGCAATGTATATATATATGTATATATGTATATATGTATATATGTATATATGTATATATGTATATATGTATATATGTATATATGTGTATATGTATATATGTATATATGTATATATGTATATATGTATATATGTATATATGTGTATATGTATATATGTATGTATGTATGTATATATATATATATATATGTGTGTGTATATGTATATATGTATATATGTATGTATGTATGTATGTATGTATGTATATATATATATATATATGTGTGTATATGTATATATGTATGTATGTATGTATGTATGTATGTATGTATGTATATATATATATATATGTGTATATGTATATATGTATGTATGTATGTATGTATGTATGTATATATATATACATACATACATACATACATACATACATACATACATACATACATACATACATATATATATATATATATATATATATATATATATATATATTGCCCCCAACAATCTGGGTCCTCCTTTTACCTACCTCAGAAGGATGGAAGGCTGAGTCAACGTTGAGTTGGTGAGATTTGAACCGCTGACCTGTGGATCACAGTCAGCTAAAGTAGCCTGCAGTACTGCACTCTAACCGCTGCGCCACCTCGGCTCTAATCTCGCCACCTCTTATCTACAACCAGATGGAGAGGAACGGGCACATAAGGCTCCCTTCCTGGAGAACGGAGTTGAGAGGCTCCATAAAGCAATTTTGTGGGTTGTTAAAAGCATTAGTGGGCAGCCATCCCTCCAGGCTGGGGTTCAAGTCCATGTCAAGCAAAGCCAATGGAGGAAGCCAGATTTACCTAACAACCACAGGAATCACTTCACAGTGATTTGCTTTGGCAAAAAAAAACATGTTAAAAGCCAGTGTGACTCACTTAACGACTGCCTCGCTTAGCGATGGAAGTTCTAGTTCCAATCTCAGCTGCCGAGCCCTAAAAGGGAACCTGTTTTCAGGGTGGGACAGAGTGATGGGTGTTCTTCATCCGAAGGTGTCTTCCCAAAGGCTAAACTGTGGTTAGTGGAATTGTGTGATGATAGCTCCATTTCAGGCAGGCAATGAAAAAATCTCACATCTTAATCCATGCTCACGGGCCAGGCAAAAATTATTTTAAAAAACAGCTTGGAGGGGGGGGAATGAGGGTAAGACCTCTGCCCCCAAATCCATTCAGATTAGAGGACTCAGTGCTGAACACGGAACATGGGACACTGTAATGTTTTATCGAAGGTCCCAAACGGGATGTATGTACCCTAAAAAAAATGTGGGTGCTGATGGGAGTTGCTCACAAGAACATCCTGGAAAAGTATCAAACAATGAGAATGCAATATATGTATGTTTCTAGTCATTTATGTATTTGGATTATTTACCTATTGAGGATGTATTTATACCTATTTATGATGTTTATTATTCTGCCCACCTCCAATTCTGTCTCTCAATGAAGACAAAATAAATGTTTCATGTCTTTCAAGGAATAAAAGTGTCTTTATTAAATGTTCCTGGTTTAATTCAGTGCAGTGACTCCCGAGTTGCAAACAAGATTTATTTTTATTTATTTATTTTGACAATCATATATAAGATTACAGAAAAAGTATAAACATGATTATGAATACATAGATACATAAATCATTCTCATGCCTTGAGAAATGATTCCTTCCTATGTCACAAATTCCCAAATCCACCCAAGATCTTTTCTACCAGCGCTGTGCACCTCAATCCAGCCCCTGAACCAGAACCAGAACTAAAACCAGAACCATAACCAGAAGATCCCTCTGGTTTACAGGACATTTTCTTAACTGGAAAGAGGAAATGTCCACGTAGCCAGAGTGTGAAGCCCAGGCGCAATGATTCTGAAAAAACATTTTCTTCTTCTAAATACGAACGTTTTGTCTGTTGTCCCAGTGGGATTATTGCAGCTTGCAAGTTTTATCATGAAGAACTGTGTTAAAAGAAATAAGGAGGAAGTCAGGGGTCTCCCTTGTGCTGTCAAACCTAAGGGGCCTTCAAGTGTTCGCTTCATGGCTGTGAACACAACAGTGCCCTTGGTCTTCTTCTCCCAGGGAAGGAAGGAAGGAAGGAAGGAAGGAAGGAAGGAAGGAAGGAAGGAAGGAAGGAAGGAAGGAAGGAAGGAAGGAAGGAAGGAAGGAAGGAAGGAAGGAAGGAAGGAAACCAACCAAGGCATCTGTCCTATCTAGGAGGAGGATTAGGGATGACATGATAGTTGTCTTCCAATATTTGAGGGGCTGTCACAGAGAAGAGGGGATTGACTTATCCTACAGGGCACCAGGGGGCAGCCTAGAATTAATGGATTCTTAAAGAAAGATCCAACGTAGAATAAGGAGAAATTTTCTGGCAGTGAGAACGATTAATCGGTGGAATAGCTTGCCTCCTTAGCAGTGTATCCCATCACTGGTTCTTTAAAAAATAGACTGGACAACCAATTGCCTGGGATGGAATAAAGCTCCTGCCTTGAGCATGGGGTTGGACTAGAAGACCTCTGAGTTCCCCTCCAGCCCTACAAATCCATTTCTATGTTGTAATTTTAGATGTAACAAATATCTGGTGTCCAGATAGGATATGGGTGCACAAAACCATGGGAGGTTTGTCTCCATTATGGCCGGTAGAAGAGACATCTGCTCTTGCTTGGCATTGTCCTTAAAATCCCCCCAAGATAGGTTCAGATCGACTTAAAACCATTGTTAAAGGCCAAATCTCTTTTAAAGGGTAAATTCCAACAGAATTCTATTTGCGAAATTTTTACCTACAAGGATATACTAAACGAAAGAGGAGAACTACAATCTAGGAAAGATCAATACGAGAAACAAATAGAATTGGAATGGTGGGCATATCTGCAAGTACAGGCACGATACGTGAAAGACAAAAAAGAATGGGGCATAAGAAAAGAGCTTATGGAATTAGATAAAATTCTACTAGGAGCAGATGAGAAGGTGATAAAAAAAATATACCAATACTTGCTGGAATATACCATGGCGGAAGAACAGGTGAAAGAAACCATGTTAGCCTGGGGCAAAAACTTTGGCTATAGCATTGGCTTAGAGTCCCTAGACAAATGGCAGGAATTATGGGAGAGAAACAGAAAGTTAACCTTAGCCACTACGTGCAAAGAAAATCTTTTAAAGATGTTTTATAGGTGGCATCTCCCACCCACAAGACTAGCCAAAATGAACAAAAACTTGTCGCCGATGTGTTGGAAATGTAAGGTAGCACCAGGAACTTTCTACCACATGTGGTGGACTTGTCCGAAAGTTAAGGTTTTTTTGGCTTCAGATAAGAAGGTGGCTGGAAGAGATGTTAAATCAAAGCATAGATTTATCTATCTATCTATCTATCTATCTATCTATCTATCTATCTATCTATCTATCTATCTATCTATCTATCTATCTATCTATCTATCTATCTATCTATCTATCTATCTATCTATCTATCTATCTATCTATTAGTGAGACTTATATACCGCCTCATAGTGCAAGCACTCTCTAAGCGGTTTACACCATTAAGCAATGTACAGTATATTTATATTGCTCCCAACAATCTCGGTCCTCATTTTACCTACCTCGGAAGGATGGAAGGCTGAGTCAACCTTGAGCCGGTGAGATTTGAACCGCTGAACTGCTGAAACCAGAACTCTTTCTATTAGGCATTACAAATATAGCAAAGGAACAATATATTTAATGTTGCATATACCAATGGCAGCAAGACTGGTCTTCGTGCAAAATTGAAAAAGTAAAGAGACAACACCCCCCCCCCCCTTGAAGAAGAGATAGTAAACAAAATACTGAGTTGCGCAGAAATGGACAGGCTAACTTTAGAACTCAAAGACAAGGGTGATACGGAATATGATGAAATCTGGAATAAAATGTATCAGTGGTTGGAAATGAGGAGGAAATTCCAGGATAGAGAAATATTGATAAGTTGAGAATTGAGGAATTATTATGTTAATATTATATGATACGTAGGAATTGTATTGGTATTGAATGTAACTTTTGTAGACGAAGGGATTTACATGTTTGGATTGTAACAGATTGTACATATTTTAATAGCGAATATGAATTGTAGTTGTTGTTAGGTAAAACCTTTTGGGAATGTTTGGACCGGAAAAGTCGCACTATTCTTAATGTTTTTAATTGTATATTTAATAAAAAAACTTTTTTTAAAAAGAGAAAGAGTTTGCAAAACAGCTGGCTTTGTTCAAATTGGATCTGACCGAGAAGGAGGCTCAGCAGAGGGCTGGCAAGAATTAAGGAGAGATCCAAACTAGAATAAAGATATTTTTTTTTTGACATTGAGAACAATTAATCAGTAGAGTGGCCCTGCCTATTGGGGTTGTGGGTGCTCCATCACTGGAGTTTTCAAAAAATAGACTGGACAACCAACTATCTGGGATGGAATAAGACTCCTGCCTTGAGCATTGGGCTGGACCAGAGGACCTCTGAGTTCCCTTCCAGCCCTATGTGCCTATGTTTTATGTTGTAACTTTAGCTGCGGCAAATATCTGCCGTTCAGTCCTGACAAGGTATGCATGCACTCAATAAGGGAGATATGTCTCTGTTACAACTTGTAGAAGAGACAGCCGATCTTGTTGGGCATCCTCCATCAAAGCCCTCCAGGATGGATCAGATCGATTTAAAATTAATGTTCAAGGAAAATCCATTTTAAAGGTTAAAATGTAAACCGAATTCTATTTGTTCAGAAGCAGAAATAAACCCAAGATCTCCAGATCTGAAATTAGTGTCAACAACGCATGCAAAGAAAGGCTATTTGGAGGTATATATTTTCTATCTGGAAAAGCTAGATTTTGAATGTCAAAGCTTGATTCTCCTTCTGGCACATCTCAGGACCCTTCCTCCAAACCAGGAAGCCCCTGACACTGGAAAAGAGGTGGAGAAAAAGAGCTTGGTTGATCTAATTGCACTTTCTACAGATATCCGATGGGGAAGTGTTACGTCTTGTTCGTTTTTGACATGTCGGTGATACCACATCTCAACCATGATACCCGTAAACTAATATCTGAGTGTTCGTAGGCAACATAAAGACTTGTGTGTTCGGCCTCCGTATTACAGAGAAACGTGTTCTCTTTACCTCCATGAATGTCTGTAAAGATTCTCAAGTCATCCAGGTCTCGATTGTCCCAAAGGTGCTTTTTCAGGAGAAGCAAAACAAGAAAGTCCAGTTGCCTCCTGAAAAAGCATCTTTGGGACTTCCTCCAGGAATAATGGACGAGGTCTCAAGACAGAATTATCACGGTACAGATCTAATGCCCAGAAGCATCAGAATGCATCAATGATTCGCATTAGGACAAGTAGTTTCACTGGCCAAACACAAGGTGACCAGGAAGTTCACAATCGTTTTAATTCTCAGTAGCAACTGCAGAGCATTGGTGGAAGAACCATCACTTGTCCCTTCATGATCTGATGGTTTTGGAAGGGGATGTCTCTTCCATTTGCCCACCCCCCTTCCATCACCCTTCCACCCCTCCAGCCCCCCCTGCATAAAGCCAGGGCCGAAGGACCAGGGAGCACAGCATTGTCAGCAAAGGAGAAGAACCAAGATCGCCTTTCGGCTCCTGCATCTTCCAAGCCAAGCGAGCATCATGCGCCCCGTCCCGGCTCCAGCGTTTCTCTGTGCCCTCAGGCTTCTGCTGCCTCTGGCCGCCTGCAGCGGGACACCCAAGGTCGCCTTCCCCTTCTGGAGCAACCCCGACGAACTGGTGCACCTCTACACCTCTAGCCCCACCAGGAGCTTCCACCTGCAAATGTATGCCGACGGACGCGTGGAGGGCACACCGTTCGAGACCGTGGACAGTAAGTTGTGGGCGGAGCTGCGGAGTTGGCTGCTGCAGGAGGAATGGAATGGAGGAGCATGTCCAGGATCACCCCTGTAGGCTCCAGAGTGCTAAGAATTCAATACCAGAGTTGGAAGGGACCTTGGAGGTCTTCTAGTCCAACCCCCTGCTCAGGCAGTAATGAAGTGACAGTAAGAACAACCAACAGAGTATAGTTAGTCCTCAGCAGAGCTGGCTGATGTGGGAGGGATGGAGGGAGTGGGGGGCATGTCTAGGACCCCCCCCCCCAGAGGCTGCAGAGTGCTAGGAATTAAATACCAGAGTTGGAAGGGAACTTGGAGGTCTTCTAGACCAACCCTTCTAGACCAACCCCCTGCTCAGGCAGGAAACCTTAGACCCTTTCAGACAAATAGTTGTCCAATCTCTTCTTAAAAGCCTCCAGGGTTGGAGCAATCCCACAACTTCTGGAGGCAAGCAGTTCCACTGATTAGTTGGTCTAACGGTCAGGAATTTTTTCTCCTTAGGTTAGCAAGGACCAACATGCTTATTGCTGCCCAGAGACCTTCGGGAGTTGGGTGGCATATAAATGAATGAATGAATGAATGAATGAATGAATGAATGAATGAATGAATGAATAAATAAATAAATAAATAAATAAATAAATAAATAAATAAATAAATAAATAAATAAATAAATAAATAAATAAATAAATAAATAAATAAATAAATAAATAAATAAATATTGTAGGGAAGTAGTAGCTGTCTCCACTCAGGTGGGAAGCAGTGCAGAATCTTTGGGCAGATTTACTGGGGGAGGTGTGTGCGTGGGTAGGATGAGAGAGAGGTGGAAGGAGAGAGGGAGGTACAGAGAGAGGGAGAGGGGGGAGAGAGGGAGGGAGGGAGGGAGGGAGAGAGAGAGAGAGGGAGAGAGAGGGGGGGGGAGAGAGAATTGGGATGCTATGTGGTTCATAGTATTTAAAAGATGATATATGTATTATGTTTCATTGAAGGTATATGATTTTATATGTATGTTTTTGGTTGTGGAGAAAAAATAAAAAAAACTTTTACTGGAAAAAAAAGAAGAAGAAACAGATTCGTCTGAACTGAGGAGGTCAGTGTAAGAAGTGAGTTGGGGCCTGGATACTATGCAGGAGACATTCGGTTCCCAATTCATTGGCTCAGGGGTGGTCTGTAATTGAAAGACATAAGGGAGTATCTCTCCCACCACCTTGAGTTCGGAATCAGTTCCATAGATGGAAGGCATAGACATTTTGGTGAGGTAGCGACATTTTGTACTGTAAGGAGCCCCAGCCTGCTCCTGAGTGAAGGGGTGGAATGTCTGCCAGTTTGAACTGAGGTAATGGAATGTGAGGCAAGTGGCAGTTGGAACTTTTCAGGTGGGGAGGGGGAGTAGAATGTCTAACTCCTTAGCATCAGAGCATGTTAATATGCTGTATATGAATATACTGTATATGGAATACTAATGATCTGATGGTCATTTCAAAACATCCTTTCGTAGCGAGCACCTAGAAGCCAAGAGGAACGTACCTGCCAAACTTCAAGAGGGGGGAGGGTGGGAGGAAGGGAGGGAAGGAGAGACAGACAGACAGACAGAGAAAACAGAGAGAGAGAGAGAGAGAGAGAGACAGAGAGAGAGAAACAGAGACAGAGACAGAGACAGAGACAGAGACTGGGAGCATGGTGAAGAGGGCTTTTAAAGGGTTGGAGGAGAGAGATCTTTGGAGGGTTCTCTAAAGCAAGTCGATCACCTGCCTAAAGGATGGAGAGCCAGTCTGGTGTAGCTTGAAGGTGCTGGCCTAAAATCCAGGAGACAGCTCTCCAGTTGTGGAGTGGTGAAGGGGTTGAGGGTTAGGGTCCACCTGCTACTCTGCGGAGAGCCCCTTACCTCTGTGTAAATGGCGAAACACCTAAAAGTTGGATAATACCATTCAGTCTGCTGTGTATCTATTAGATGTAAGTATTTCCTCTGACTTTCCCCACAACAACAACCCTGTGAGGTGGGTTGGTTTGGCTTCAAGTCACCCCGCCAGCTTTCATGTCTAAGCTAAGATTGGAACTCAGAGTTTCCCGTTTTCTAACCTGGTGCTTTAGCCACTACTAGACCAAACTGGTAACAATTCCAGCAATCCAACAATACAGAAAGAGATTGCTTAATCCAGGCAGAAAATCTTAAGAGGAGATCTCTCAGGATCTACCAGGACAGTGATGGCTAATCTTTTTTTCCTCAAGTGCCAAACAGTGTGGATGCACAAAACAGCGTGTGTGCGCACGCCGCCCTCTAATGCAATGCTGCCCCACCCCCACCCACGCATGTGCGGGCGACCCCCGTGCTCCCCCTCCCCTCACGCATGCACGGGTGATCCCCCCATGACCAGTTTTGGTGCTAGAAAACCCAGGAGGCTTCAGGGAGGCCTGCTAGCACTAAAATGAGGGGGGCGCTATCCCCAATCTCCCCAATTTCTTTCCCCAGCACAGCACGTAGAAATGCCCCACCTTTGTGCATGCGCAGCAGAGACCCGAAGACCAGCTCGCCAGTGGGAGGCAAGCACATGCGCAGTGGGGCTTTCCTGGGCGATAGCTGGCGTGCCTGTAGAGAGGGCTCTGTGTGCCACCTGTGGCATGCGTGCCACAGTTTCGCCATCATGGTACTAGGAAATATCCATCTCATTTAGCTGAATATTATGCCATCTTCCCAAACTCTTTAGACAAGGAACAAAAGTAGATAAATTAAAGTCCTCTCTATGCAGTTTCTTTTTATATACTGATACATCATTTATAATCATCAGAAATCTCGATCTATATAGTACTAAAACTCTCCTGCTGTGATTTTTAACTGAGCTAAACTGTGCATTGTAGGGCAAAATGTATTGAACCCAGATAGCAATAGCATTTAGACTTATATACAGCTTTATAGTGCTTTGCAGCCCTCTCTAAGCGGTTTACAGAGTCAGCAACAAGTTGGGCCCTCATTTTACCCAACCTTGGAAGTATGGAAGGCTGAGTTAACCTTGAGCCTGGTGAGATTTGAAGGGCCAAATTGCAGTCAGCCAGCGGTCAGCAGAAGTAGCCTGCAATACTGCACTCTAACCACTGCGCCACTGAAGCTCAAATAGTATGCCTCAAATAGTAGCCTGCAGTACTATTGCATCCAAAACCCATAACCTTTACTCTCATGGAATTAAAACCCTAACCCTAACCCTAACCCTTCATGGAGATTTGTCTTGTTCCCCACGTCTTTCGCAGGAATATGGGTCCCACGTCTTTCTTCATTCTCTTATTTTGGGTCTTCCTGCATTGTTGTAGTGTTTGTCTAGCTTTGCAGTTTTATTATTTTATCTTATCTGGACACATGCCTGAGCTTCTGCCCACCTAGCGGTTCGAAAGCATGCACATGCGAGTAGAGAAACAGGTACCACTTTGGTGGGAAGGTAAAAGTGATCCATGTTGTATAATCACACAAGCCACCTGACCATAGACATTTCTTCAGCTAAGAAATAGATGTGAGCATTGTCCACTCGAGTTAGAAATGACTAGATAGGGGAAACCTTTATCTTTACCTTCATCTGGACCGAATTGTATATCAGAGTTTTCCAAAATAAATTACATACGCAATAATATTTCTTCTGCAATCCAACTTAAACAGAAAGTGCTATGTCTCTTTCCTACAAGTAGGAACATTGTTTTCCCTTTTGACTGATGGTGGCCGATTAGTGAAAATGCTCGCCTCCAACTCGGAAAGTTGAGAGTTCAATCCTAGATAGCAGCAGATATTTCTCTCTTAGGGTGCAAAGAATATATATCTGTTGTGAACTCCGGATGGCGTCAGGAAGGGCATCCAGCCAGTAAATGCTCAACTCCATCCAGTCGCTCCAATTCTTCTCTGAATTAAGGGATTTACAGGGTCATTAAAAAGAGAGATTTCCCATTTGACCGAGACTGTGGGCAAATGTTTTGCCACCTTTGGCCAGAATTTGGGATGACTGGGAAGGCATCAAATAACAGTATTCTGATATTTGAAGTTGCTATTGGAAGTCGTTATTTCTGGCTTAAGATATGTATGAAGAACTCTCGTAATATTTAATCCGTTTGCTTCCAGGTGCTGTGGTACTCCACACTCGTCGTAATGGCTATCTATATATCCTTGGTGTGAAGAGCGGACTCTTCCTTTGTATGCACAGCAATGGACAACTCTTTGGATCGGTGAGTCCTAATATTCATTTTGGATCATTTGACTCCTTTCCTAGTGCAGCCAAGCCATTAAGAACTTGTGCTATGAGAGCTCAAGTAGGTTTCTTGGTCAAGCTCAGGGGGGTCAAACTGAAGGACCTGGGCCAGAACTGGTCCACAGGGTGCTTAGATCTGGCCCGCGGGGCTGCCCTGGAAACAGCGAAGGACCGGCCCGCAGTGCCTCTGCCAGGGAAAACAGAGGTTGGTGTTCTCCCCAACTTTGGACCACAAAGAATGCAGCACACACAAAGTCTGTACAAACCTTAGTTTACTAATTAAGGACTACTAATGAGCTTTCTTAGTAGTCGTCAAACACAAATACAGTTTAAAGCAGTCTTTTCTGAACACCCGCTGTTAATTCAACTTCATTAACAGCCAGCATGAGTCCATGAAATAATAACTCAATTCTGAGTAAACAGTCTTGTAGATAACAGAAATCTTATGGTGGTTGGCAAAATGCCCAGAAGCAATTTGCAGGAAAAATGCCAAGAGAGAGAACAAGAGCTGATCAGACGTTTCTAGAGTCAAGACATGAAGGATATGAACGAAGTTGTTTCCTGCAAATTGGCTCCATTGTCATGCCTTAAATAGGCTAGGGGAGTGGCCAGTTAGCCCCAAGGAATTACCCTTACTTTTAAGTGGATGATGAGCTAAATTCTAACCAGTGGTGGGATTGAAAAAATTTAGCAACCGGTTCTCTGCCCGGTTGCTGGTGGGCATGGCCATGGGAGCGTGGCCTACTCAGCCTCCTGCACATCATCCTGCACATATGAGTTTCTGGGGGTTGTCTCTAAGTCAATCAACATGCTAGCAAATTCTAGCTAAAACCAGTTTTGTTCCTAACACGGGCCTCTCATCCCTTTGTTCCTATGTGCAACATTTATGTGATTAGATAAGTACATTGTGTATTCTTTATGTCCTTGTACACTTTCTGTAAAAAATAAAATACTCCTTTCTCCTTTCCCACAACAGTGGGAGGAGGACTGTACATGATACATGAATATGAATGTAGGACACTGTGAAGACAATCCTGTGTTTGGGGCCTAGACTCTCCAGGATTGTAGACATCTGTCAGGTTCCCTCAAATCTGAAGGCTGTTGAAATACTCGTTCAATAGGCCAAACATGGCTGCTGCATCCTTTGCAAACCAAACTCTTTTGAGATGTAAGAAGTGTGAAATCAAATATCCTAAAGAAGGAGAAAGAACAAGTATTTGTGAAATATGCGGCTGATTTTCACCTCTGCCTTGACCTTTGGTTTGTCTTTTGCTTGTCTTTACTTTGTGTTTGTGTCTCCTTTAGAGTTCCTACAGCTTCGATTGCTTTTTTAAACACCATAAGCTCGAAAACAACTATGACGTTTACGTGTCCGTCAAGCACAATTTTCTTCTCAGCCTAGGAACCATTAAGGGACCATTCATTCCCAATGGGGACCTACCACCTTTTTCTCAGTTTTTAGTTAGAAAGAATAAAATCCCCTTAAGCAAGTTCAACTCGCAGAAGATTTCCTAGCCCCCGAATGGATTCCTGAACCTGAGACGAGAATCGGACTCTCTCTCCTGAACCGTCAAATAAAGCTAAATTCCTTTTTTCAGATGAATTGTTCAGAATAAGGGGGTCATAGCTGTGTACAGGTAGTCCTCGACTTACAACAGTTTATTTAGTGACCATTCAAAGTTACAATGACATTAAAAAGTGGGCACTCAGGAACATTTTTCACCCTTACCAGTGTTGGAAATAAACCAACATCTGGATCAGTTGAAACAAAGACATTTTATTTTTAAAGAGAAATATATATATAGCAGTTTTGAAAGTGCACACAATTCTCACACAATTCTTCACACGATTGTCACACAAGTCTCAGATTCTCACAGTTCTACCCAACCCACAACCACCTATACCAGAACTACTCACCCTAGGTCCATGCACATGAAATCACCCGTTCTGGCTGGCAATCTTATAAATCTGGATCCTTCCTTCTTTCTGTTTTTAATCGATCACTATTTAAAACAGGAATTTGTGCTTCGTTCTGAGCTTCTGAACAGCTGAGTTGACCTCGGACTGTTATAAATCAACAGGGCATGCCTTCCTTACTCGACTCAGCCATCCAGGGCACCAGAAGAGAACAGCAAATGCCCTCATTCTCCACCAATTTGTTGGAAATAAACCAACAACTGGATCAGTTGAAACAAAGAAATTTTTATTTTTAAAGAGAAATATATATAGCAGTTTGCAAAGTGCATTGGATCTTTCAGCCTGACCTCAAATTGAGGTTTGAGCCAAAAGCCACAATTAAAATTTCAAAAGCATTACATTTTATAGTCTCTATCTCGATGCCCCCCCCATGCCCCGATCACAGCTACTCCGTAACGCCTCAGAGACAACAGCATCTCTGACATGTTCATCAACACCTTCCCATTATTGCCCATAAAATATTTTGCAAGCACAGCATTTTCTTATCTCTCTTGCCTTGGCATTAAGGAATGTCCCTTTTAGTTGGGCCCCTTTCTAACTAACAAAAGAATATCTGTTGTATTTTCTCCAACTATCTTAAAGCAACTAACGTTTAACAAGTTCAGGCTGGAAGGGATCCTGCAGGTCATCCAGTCCAGCCCCCTTGCCCAAGCATAATTAAATCTCCTACATTTATATAAATTTCTATATACTATTTTATTTTTGAATTTTCTTATATCCTACACCAGCATCCCCAGGGTCACATGATCAAAATTCAGATTTTTGGCCACTGACTTGTCTTTATGATGGTTGCCATGTCCTGGGGTCTTGCGATCCCCTTTGCGATCCCCTTGCGAAACCCAAAATCGTGGCATGGGGTATCTACAACCAGATGGAGAGGAACGGGCACATAAGGCTCCCTTCCTGGAGAACGGAGTTGAGATGCTCCATAAAGCAACTTTGTGGGTTGTTAAAAGCATTAGTGGGCAGCCATCCCTCCAGGCTGGGGTTCAAATCCATGTCAAGCAAAGCCATTGGAGGAAGCCAGATTTACCTAACAACCACAGGAATCACTTTACAGTGATTTGCTATGGCAAAAAACCCTGGTAAAATCCAGTGTGACTCACTTAACGACTGCCTCACTTAGCGATGGAAGTTCTAATTCTAATCTCAGTTGTCGAGCCCTAAAAGGGAACCTGTTGTCAGGGTGGGACAGAGTGATGGATGTTCTTCATCCGAGGGTGTCTTCCCAAAGGCTAAACTGTGGTTAGTGGAATCGTGTGATGATAGGTCCATTTCAGGCAGGCAATGAAAAATCTCACATCTTAATCCATGCTCACGGGCCAGGCAAAAATTATTTTTAAAAACAGCTTCGAGGGGGGAGGGAATGAGGGTAAGACCTCTGCCTCAAAATCCATTCAGATTAGAGGACTCAGTGCTGAACATGGAACATGGGACACTGTAATGTTTTATCGAAGGTCCCAAATGGGATGTATGTACCCCAAAAGAAATGTGGGTGCTGTGATGGGAGTTGTTCACAAGAACGTCCTGGAAAAGTATCAAACAATGAGAATGTTTCTATTTATTTATTTATTTGGATTATTTACCTATTGATGATGTATTTATACCTATTTATGATGTTTATTATTCTGTCCCCCCTCCCCCAATTCTGTCTCTCAATGAAGACAAAATAAATGTTTCATGTCATTCAAGGAAGAAAAGTATCTTCATTAAACGTTCCTGGTTTAATTCACTGCAGTGACTCCCAAGTTCCAAGCAGGATTTTTATTTATTTATTTATTTATTTAGTCAATCATGTATAAGATTACAGAAAAAGTATAAGCATGATTATGAATACATAAATACATAAATCATTCTCATGCCTTGAGAAATGATTCCCTGCTATGTCACAAATTTTCAAATCCACCCAAGATCTTTTTCACCCACGCTAAGGAGGCAGCGCTGTGAACCTCAACATTCAGCACAATGGGACTTTTCCAGACTTGTCAACTATGCATCCTGCCCCTGAACCAGAACCAGAACCAGAACCAGAAGATCCCTCTGGTTCACAGCACATTTTCTTAACTGGAAAGAGGAAATGTCCACGTAGCCAGAGCATGAAGCCCAGGCGTAATGATTCTGAAAAAACGTTTTCTTCTTCTAAATACGAACGTTTTGTCTGATGTCCCAGTGGGATTATTGCAGCTTTATTTATTTTATTTTATTTATTAGTCATTTTTATATGCCGCCAACTCCCGTGGGACTCAGGGCGGCATACAACATAATACGAAAACAGTTTATAAAAACAATACTAATGGTTAAAAAAAATTATAAAAATTAAAAACAGACCATCATTCAAACATGGGGGATTGATCTTAATTTCACCCCGCCTGCAGGAAGAGCCATGTTTTAACGGCTTTACGGAAGGCCAGTAGAGTGGGGATAGTCCTGATCTTTGGGGGGGAGTTGGTTCCAGAGAGATGGGGCTCCCACAGAGAAGGCTCCACCCCGCAGTCCCGCCAACCAGCATTGCTTGGTTGATGGGACCTGGAGGAAACCCACTCTGTGAGACCTAACCGGTCGTAGGGAGGTATGCGGTAGGATGCAAATTGCAAGTTTTATCATGAAGAATCGTGATAAAAGAAATAAGGAGGAAGTCAGGGGTCTCCCCTGTGCTGTCAAATCTAAGGGGCCCTCACGTGTTGACTTCATGGCTGTGAACACAACAGTGCCCTTGGTCTTCTTCTCCCAGGGAATGAAGGAAGCAAATCAACCAACCAAGCAGTCTGTCCTATCTAGGAGAAGGATTGGGGTAGATATGATAGTTGTCTTCCAATATTTGAGGGGCTATCACAGAGAAGAGGGGATTGACTTATCCTCTAGGGCCGTGATGGCGAACCTATGGCACGTGTGCCACAGGTGTCACGCGGAGCCATATCGGAGGGCACGCGAGGCGTTGCCCTATGTAAGCTCCAGCGCGCATGCGCGTGCGCATGCTGGCCAGCTGATTTTCGGCCTTGGGGAAGGCCGTTTCGCCCTCTGAAGGTTTTAGAGAAACAGCCCCGGAGTGCGAAAAACGGCCCAATGGGAAACCGGAAGTTTGGAAAAACGGACTTCCGGTTTTCCCATTGTGCTGTTTTTCACACTCCGGAGGCTAGGACTGTTATAGAAGGAGAAACATATAGAGCTTCGCAGATGCATAGGCATCCGTGCACGCACATATGCAAATTGAAAAATAAATAGCAATCACCTTCAAAATAAAAGCAATCTACGCGGGCCAGACAGGGTTGGCAAAGGGATGAAGATTTAGTCCAGGGGCTGTGAAATGCCCAGGTCAGCTCTACAGGTAGTCCTCAACTTACAACGGTTGGTTTAGTGACCATTCAAAGTCACAATGGCACTCAAAAAAAGTGACTCAGAATCGTTGCAGCATCCCCAGGGTCACATGACCAAAACTCGGACGCCAGATTCACTTAACCACTGTGTGACTAACTTAACATCTGCGGCAAGAAGAATCATAAAATGTGGCAGAACTCACTTAACAAATCTCTCACTTAGCTACAGAAATTTGGGGCTCAAATGTGGTGGTCGTAAGTCAAGGAATACCTGCACTATGTTCTGAATTACCTGAGTTACCCCTGCAATGAATATCCTTGTGAGAAACGGTCCACGTCCCTCCGGCTCTCAGCTCTCAGCCAAGAGACAGGACTTCACAAGAGGGGTAGCTGGCTTCATTGTTCCGTATTACCACGGTGAGCCATGGTGGTGCAGTGGTTAGAGTGCAGTACTGCAGGCTACTTCTGCTGACTGCCAGCTGCCTACAATTTGTCAGTTCAAATCTCACCAGGCTCAAGATTGAGTCAGCCTTCCGTCCTTCCAAGGTCGGTAAAATGAGGACCCAGATTGTTGGGGGACAATATGCTGACTCTGTAAACCGCTAAGAGAGGGCTGGAAAGTGGTGTATATGTATGACCACGCAGTTGCTTCTTTTGTAGGCAACCCTCTTCCAAACCGCACCTGACATGAGCTAATATCTCACAATATCCCAAAATGAGTCAAAGTTGTCCGTTTAGCTAGGATCATCTTCATGAGTTTCTTCCTTGGACTCACAGCAGGACCCCCTCATGACTAACCTTAACTGGATTCAGGATGCTGACCCATCCCATCAATCTGTTGGCCAAAGGTAGGCTTTGTGCAGGAAATGCCAAATCTTGGTATCTTGGCATGGGGTATCTACAACCAGATGGAGGGGAACGGGCACATAAGGCTCCCTTCCTGGAGAACAGAGTTGAGATGCTCCATAAAGCAACTTTGTGGGCTGTTAAAAGCATTAGCAGGCAGCCATCCCTCCAGGCTGGGGTTCAAATCCACCTCAACGAAACCCAATGGGAGAAGCCAGATTTCCTTAACAAACACATGAATCACTTTACAGCTATTTGTTTAACAATTATGGCCAAAAAACCCAGTGCGACTAACTTAACGACTGCCTTGCTCAGCGATGGAATTTCTAAACCAATGAGAATAAATTTTGGTCAAATGTTGAGGACTCTGTCTAAAAACAGAATTACTACATTGTCTCATTTTACCAAGAGGGCCTCTCTTTTGATCAACTGAATACGTAGATTCAGATCTAAATCATCAGTACTTTGGTAAATGTGATTTATATTCCTATCTGTTGGATGAAAATACCTCTACCCAAAAGTCAGTTGAAGTTAGGTATGGAGAAAGACTTGTCTGGATAATGGGAGGACTCATTGTTGAACACATAACACTGCAATGTTTTCTTGCAGGTCCCATTTGGGATGTATGCAGACAACCAAAACGTGGGTGCTTTGGTGGGAGTTGTTCACAAGAAATACTGGAAAAGTACCAGACAATGAGAAAGCAATATATGTATTTTTCGATTGTCATATTTGTTTATTTGAACGTTTATTGGAACGTGTTCTAGGGCAGGGGTCCCCAAACTTTCGGACCTCAGGGACCACTAAATTCATAATTTTAAATCCCACGGACCACTAATATGATCTGCCGGATGACCGTCAGGGTGGGCGTGGCTAGGTGGTCATGTGATTTTGTGGGCATGGCCAACTTGATGTCACTCACATCAAGGGACACCTCGCCAGCCTCTACTCGCCTCTCCCCTCCCAGCCACTCCTCGCCTCCCCACCCGGGCTCCTTAGGGTCCCAACAGGAAGCAGTTGTTTGGAGCTAAGCAGCCACTACAACAAAGAGTTGGCAAAACAGCTGGCTCAGTTCAAATTGGATCTGACCGAGAAGGAGGCTCAGCAGAAGCACCTCACTCAGGACTACGAGCATAGGCTTTCCAAGCAGAGGAAAGACCTGCGGGAGTGCAAGGCCAGGTACTGGCACCTGGAGACTCAGTGGGCTGAGATGATCAGCCAGTTCCAGGACATGATGCAGTCCCACTGTAACAAGGCCCTCCGGCTCTTCGCCACCAGCGGCACTTCCCTCCAGTCTTCGCCCAAAGCCCCGCACCAGGAGGCTGAAGCAGACCCCAAGTCAGAAATTCCCCCCTCCCTCTGACCCGCACAAAAAGACCCCAAAGGGGGAGACTCTCTGCAGCAACACAAACATTCATTGCACATATCCACCCCAGGGGCCGTAGCTTGAGGACCCCTGATTTAGTGCAATATAAAAAAATGCAAATAATTTTTCTGCAGACCACCAAAATTTCTTGTGGAGCACCAGTGGTCCACAGACCACCAGTTGATTACCACTGCAATAGCAATAGCAATAGCAATAGCACTTAGACTTATATACCGCTTCATAGTGCTTTACAGCACTCTCTAAGCAGTTTACAGAGTTCAGCCTCTTGCCCCCAACAATCTGGGTCCTCATTTTACCCACCTCGGAAGGATGGAAGGCTGAGTCAACCTTGAGCCTAGTGAGATTTGAACAGCTGAACTGCTGAACTAGCAGTCAGCCTGCAGTGGCTGCATTTAACCACTGCACCACTTCAGGGCACCAGAGGGCTGGCAAGAATTAAGGAGAGAGCCAAACTAGAATAAAGATATATATTTTTTTGACATTGAGAACAATTAATCAGTAGAGTGGCCCTGACTATTGGGGTTATGGGTGCTACATCACTGGAGTTTTCAAAAAATAGACTGGACAACCAACTATCTGGGATGGAATAAGACTCCTGCCTTGAGCATTGGGCTGGACCAGAGGACCTCTGAGTATCCTTCCAGCCCTATGTGTCTATGTTGTATGTTGTAACTTTAGCTGCGGCAAATGTCTGTAAAGATTCTCAGTCATCCAGGTCACGGTTGTCCCAAAGGTGCTTTTTCAGGAGAAGCAAAACAAGAAAGTCCAGTTGCCTCCTGAAAAAGCACCTTTGGGACTACCTCCAGGAATAATGGATGAGGTCTCAGGACAGAATTATCACGGTACGAATCTAATGCCGAGAAGCATCAGAATGCATCAATGATTCGCATTAGGAAAATAGTTTTACTGGCCAAACACAAGGTGACCAGGAAGTTCACAATTGTTTTAATTTCCAGTAGCAACTGCAGAGCATTGGTGGAAGAACCATCACTTCTCCCTTCATGATCTGAAGGTTTTGGAAGGGGGTGTCTCTTCCTTTCTCCTGCCCCCCTTCCATCCCCCCCTTCCACACCTCCAGCCCCCCTGCATAAAGCTGGGGCCAGAGGACCAGGGAGCCCAGCATCAGCAAGTGGTCAGCAAAGGAGAAGAACCAAGATCGTCTTTCAGGTCCTGCATCTTCCAAGCCAAGCGAGCAGAATGCGCCCCGTCCCGGCTCCAGCGTTTCTCCGCACCCTCAGGCTTCTGCTGCCTCTGGATGCCTGCAGCTGGGCACCCGCAGTCGCCTCCCCCATCTTGAGCAACCGCAACGAATTGGTGCACCTCTACACCTCCAACCTCTTGAAAAACCTCTACCTGCAGATCCATCCCGATGGACGCGTGGATGGCAGCCCATCCCAGACCGTGCATAGTAAGTCCCCGGAGGAGCTATGAGGGGCGAGGGAGGGAGGGAGGGAGGGAGGGAGGGAGGGAGGGAGGGAGGGAGGGAGAGAGAGAGAGAGAGAGAGAGAGAGAGAGAGAGAGAGAGAGAGAGAGAGAGAGAGAGAGAGAGAGAGAGAGAGAGAGCATGGCGAAGAGGGCTGTTTAAGAGTTGGAGAAGAGAGATCTTTGGAGGGTCCTCTAAAGCAAGTTGATCACCTACCTGAAGGGTGGAGAGCCAGTCTGGTGTAGCTTGCAGGTGCTGGCCTAAAATCCAGGAGACAGTTCTCCAGCTGTGGAGTGGTGAAGTGGTTGAGGGTTAGGGTCCATCTGCTACTCTGCGGAGAGCCCCTTACCTCTGTGTAAATGCCAAAACAGCTAAAAGTTGGATAATACCATTCAGTCTGCTGTGTATCTATTAGATGTAAGTATTTCCTCTGACTTTCCCCACGACAACAACCCTGTGAGGTGGGTTGGGCTGGCCCCAAGTCACCCCACCGGCTTTCATGTCTAGGCTAAGATTTGAACTCACAGTTTCCCATTTTCTAACCTGGTGCCTTAGCCACTAGACCAAACAATCCAACAATATAGTAATCTCATCCGTGGAGGAAATCTTAAGAGGAGATCTGTCAGGATCTACTAGGAAATATCCCTCTCATCTAGTTGAATAGTATGCTGTCCACCAAACTCTTCGGACAAGGAGAAAAGTAGATAAATTAAGATCCTCTTTATGCAGTCTAATTATAAATAATCAAAAACCTTGCTCTATATGCTACTATCCTGTGATTTTTTAACTGAGCTAAACTGTGCATATAGGACAAAATTTTTTGAACCCAGATGCCTCAAATAGTAACTTACTGAATGCATCCAAAACCCATAATGTTTACTCTCAATGGAATTAAAATTTTGCAAAATTTAGGAAACGTCTGATGACATAAAAGTATTATAAAACACCTTCTGACATAATGTACAATGCGCAAAACATTTCCTATAGTCAGCGCCTGAGTGTACCTTACAGTTCAACATGGGCTACTTTCGATCGAGGGGAACTGGACACGTTGCGGTGATACTGGCTGGATAGTAGCGGAGCTCTGATGAGCTTCGCGAAAATCCAGCCAGACAAACTGCCATTGGGGGGTGTCTTTTGACCAGAATGGTCCTGGAGGGACAGGGAAGAAGAAGAGGCAAGATTAAGACACCTCTGGATATCTTCCTGAATTTTAAAGAACTTTTCAAATACATTAGGAGCTCAGCTATTCTGGAAGGCATTGAAGAATCTTATAAGGAAACATTTCTGAGATGATGAGCCAGGCGATCACAGATTGCTTAGTATCAAAGAGCTCGGAATTAAACCGTCTGTTCCATTATCTTCCCATTTGCAAGATGGCCTTTTATGAGTTCAAAATCCCCTATTGTTCTGTTATAATAAAATATTCTTTGGAGAGAAACATCACCCTAAGAAAACTTCTAATTTAGATTTTATTTATTTTCATTGTGGATAAGATTGACTGAAGATGCTTTCCATTGAAAGTATAGTTAGGACCCTCCGTGGCTTCTCTCTTGCCAAAGATACCTTGGCTTTTCTCCTTGGATTTCCAAAGTGGGACCTTCTTGGTTCTGGAGGTCTAGGGTAGACACCCCTCCCTTCATGGAGATTTGCCTTGTTCCCCATGGCTTTAACAGGAATATGGGTTCCACGTCTCTCTTCATTCTCTTGTTTTAGGTCTTCCTGTATTGTGCTACAGTTTGTCTAGCTTTGCAGTTTTATTATTTTATCCTACCTTGTCATCATTTTATAATCAGAAAAACAACAACAAATTACATATAAAATAATATTGCTTCTGAAATCCAACTTTAAAAAGAAACTGCTACATCTCTTTCCTACAATTAGGAACATTGTTTTACCCTTCAATTGATGGTGGTGGAGTAGTGAAAATGCTTGCGCCCGACTCAGAAAGTTGAGAGTTCGATCCTAGATAGCGGCAGATATTTCTCTCCTAGGATGCAAAGAAAAGAAGAGCCGAGGTGGCGCAGCGATTAGAGGCAGGTACTGCAGGCCACTTTAGCTGACACTGATCCGCAGGTCAGTGGTTCAAATCTCACCGGCTCAAGGTTGACTCAGCCTTCCATCCTTCCGAGGTAGGTAAAATGAGGACCCAGATTGTTGGGGGCAATATAAATATACATTGCTTACTGGTGTAAACCGCTTAGAGAGTGCTTCCACTGTGAGGCGGTATATAAATCTCACAAAATAAATAAATAAATAATAAATAAATAAAGATATCTGTTGTGAACTCTGGGTGGCATCAGGAAGGGAAGCCAACCAGTAAATGCTCAACTCCATCCAGTTGCTCAAACTCTTCCCTGAATTAAGGGATTACAGGGTCATAAAAAGAGAGTTTTCCCTTTTGACTGAGTCTGTGGGCAAATGTTTTGCCACGATTGGCCAGAATTTGGGAAGACTGGGAAGGCATTAGATAATAGTATTCGGTTATGGGAGGCTGCTATTTCTGGCTTAAGATATGTATGAAGAGCTCTCTAATATTTAACCTGTTCGCTTCCAGGTGCTTTGAAAATCAAAGTTTTAAGGGCAGGCTATGTAACCATGAAAGGAAAGAAGAGCGGACTCTTCCTTTGTATGTGCAGTAACGGAAGACTCTTTGGATCGGTGAGTCCTAATATTCATTTTGGATTATTTGATTTCTTTCCTAGTGTAGCCGAGCCCTGAAGAACATGTGCTATGAGAGTTCAAGTAGGTTTCTTGGTCTAGGAGGTGGAAGAAGACAATTATATCATGCTCAAGTCCTTTCAATTTGTGACTGGGGAATGTCGGTTCCTTTGTCTGGAGAGACGGTGACATAACATGATTTGAATTGATGCTTACATCTCCCTTCTTGGATAGGGGTGTCAAACTGGATTTATTTGAGGGTCGGATCAGCACTGTAGTTCTCCTCCATGGGCCAGTGGGGGTACGGGGGGAGGGACGGATGCCTCCTGCAGCACCCTATGCCCAAAATGGGGCATGGGGGATCAGTTCGGGCCCCCCTGCACCTCATTTTTACCCTCCATGGTCTTCTTCAGCACTGTTTTCGGGGCTTTTTTTTAGCCAGCAGAGTGCATGCAGCCCATTTTAGCCGCCAGAGGCACTTTGGGCCGGTCCATTGATATTTCCAGGCCAGCCCCGTGGGCTGGATTTAAGCACCCCAAGGGCCACATCTTGCACGCAGGCCTTGAGTTTGACACCCGTGTCCTAGGATATCCACAGCATGTTGTAATTATTCTATGGAGAACTGTGATGTCAGGAACAAAGGATCAGGGCCAAAGGTTAAGTTCCAGTTTAGAAAATTTATTGATCAATGTTATTTATACACAAGATCTTAGTCAGATCTGGCAGAGCGCTCGGGACACCACAGACGCCCCCGACACGAGTGATGTCAACCTGGCCACGCCCACCCCAGCACCCCCAAGGTCAAACACAAGCCTGATGCAGCCCTCAATGAAATCGAGTTTGACCCCGCTGCCTTAAATTATCAATATACTTTCTTTATATTCCCGATCACCGTCATAGTTCACCTTCCACCATTTCCTCATTGGCTAAGTACGCAATCTATCCAAGGCCCCTGAAATGAATACATTCTCCCCTGCCCCTGATTTACAATTTATCCCTAATAACTATGAGTTTCTGGGGGTTGTCTCTAAGTCAGTCACCATGCCAGCAAATTCTAGCTAACACCAGTTTTGTTCCTAACACGGGCCTCTCATCCCTTTGTTCCTACATGCAACATTTATGTGATTAGATAAGTAGACCCTGTATTCTTTATGTCCTTGTACACTTTCTGTAAAAAAAATCCTTTCTCCTTTCCCACAACAGTGGGAGGAGGACTGAACATGATACATGAATTTAAATGTAGGAGATTTTGAAGACAATCCTGTGTTTGGGGCCTAGACTCTCTAGGATTGTAGACATTCTGTCAGGTTCCCTCAAATCTGAAGGCTGTTGAAATACTCGTTCAATAGGCCAAACATGGCTGCTGCATCCTTTGCAAACCAAACTCTTTTGAGATGTAAGAAGTGTGAAATCAAATATCCTAAAGAAGGAGAAAGAACAAGTATCTGCGAAATATGCGGCTTTTTCACCTCTGCCTTGACCTTTGGTTTGTCTTTACTTTGTGTTTGTGTCTCCTTTAGCGTCCCTTCAGCAACGATAATTGCGTTTTTAAACACACGATGCTCGAAAACCACCACAATGTTTACGAGTCCGTCAGGCGCAATTTTCTTGTCAGCCTAGGAAACGTTAAGGGACCATTCGTTCCCAATGGGGACCTACCACCTTTTTCTCAGTTTTTAACTAGAGAGAATGAAATCCCCTCAAGCGAGTTCAACCTGCCAGTGCCTCGGGGAGAAGACACCAGGGACAAGGGTTTTCCGCCCTGTCTGGGCATCAACGTAGGAAGTACATGGGAAGACGGCGTAGGTGAGGATGAAACCGACCCCTGCATGAACCAGGGTTAAGAGAGAGGCCCAAATGGTGCCCTGCTGAGCGGATTATTTTCTCGCCTTCGAACGGATTCCTGAACCTGAGACGAGAACTGGACTTCTCTCCTGAACCGTCAAATAAAGCTAAATTCCATTTTTTCAGATGCATTGTCCAGAGTAAGGGGGCCATAGCTGTGTACAGGTAGTCCTCAACTTACAACAGTTCGCTTAGTGACCGCTCAAAGTTACAACGGCATTTAAAAAAAGAGACTTAGGAACGCTTTTCACATGTACGACCGTTGCAACATCCCCGTGGGTACGTGATCAAAATTCAGATGCTTGACCACTGACTCGCCTTTATGACGGTTGCAGTGTCCCTGGGTCATGTGATCAAAATTGAGAAAAGGGCTTAAAATGGGGCAAAGCTCGCTCAACAAATGTTTCACTTAGCAACGTAAATTTCGGGGTCAATTGTAGCTGTCACTCAAGGATTACGTTTTACACATCTTCCTGGTTCTAGCACTGGTCCATACCAACCTGAATGCCGAACCTAGAACGTGGTTGATGAGGCGAGTTTTATATCTTTTGCTCTATCGACATTTCAGTGTTTAAGCTTCCCCACTGTAATGCTCTACAGTATATAGAGTTCTTGTCGTGCCACAGTCCACCCACAGCTGACTGGCAGAGATGGTGAAGTTGCCAACATCTTATCGGTGGAACCTTGATTTGACTCTGTCAAAAACAAAAGCCCAGAACCTTTAAATAAGCAAATTCTTTGGATCAGCAGTGGTAGAAAGAGAAAAAAAGGGTGAACCCCCTCTATTACAGGGATGGGCATTTTTATTTCTCAGGGAGCCAGATGAGAAACTGAGACTGTTGTGGAGGAGCAAACCAAAACAGCGCCTGACATGACCTAATATCTCACAATATCCCAAAATGAGTAGAAGTTGTCCGATTCAGCTGGGATGATCTCTTCCTTCGACCCCCTCATGACTAACCTTAGCTGCATTCAGGATGCTGACCCATCCCATCCACCTGTTGGCCATAGGTAGGTTTTCTGCAGAAAACGCCAAATTGTGGCATGGGGTATCTACAACCAGATGGAGAGGAACGGGCACATAAGGCTCCCTTCCTGGAGAACGGAGTTGAGATACTCCATAAAGCAACTTTGTGGGCTGTTAAAAGCATTAGTGGGCAGCCATCCCTCCAGGCTGGGGTTCAAGTCTATGTCAATGGAGGAAGCCAGATTTACCTAACAAACACAGGAATCACTTCACAGTGATTTGCTATGGCAAAAAAGAGGGTAAAATCCAGTGTGACTCACTTAACGACTGCCTCGCTTAGCGATTGGAAGTTCTAGTTCCAATCTCAGCTGCCAAGCCCTAAAGGGAACCTGTTTTCACGGTGGGACAGAGTGATGGGTGTTCTTCATCCGAGGGTGTCTTCCCAAAGGCTAAACTGTGGTTAGTGGAATCGTGTGATGATAGCTCCATTTCAGGCAGGCAATGAAAAAATCTCACATCTTAATCCATGCTCACGGGCCAGTCAAAAATTATTTTAAAAAACAGCTTGGAGTTGGGGGGGGGGGGAAGTGAGGGTAAGACCTCTGCCCCCAAATCCATTCAGATTAGAGGACTCAGTGCTGAACATGGAACATGGAACACTGTAATGTTTTATCGAAGGTCCCAAACGGGATGTATGTACCCTAAAAAAAAGTGGGTGCTTTGATGGGAGTTGTTCACAAGAACGTCCTGGAAAAGTATCAAACAATGAGAATGTTTCTAATTATTTATTTGGATTATTTACCTATTAATGATGTATTTATACCTATTTATGATGTTTATTATTCTGCCCACCTCCAATTCTGTCTCTCAATGAAGACAAAATAAATGTTTCATGTCTTTCAAGGAAGAAAAGTGTGTTTATTAAACGTTCCTGGTTTAATTCAGTGCAGTGACTCCCGAGTTCCAAGCAGGATTTATTTTTATTTATTTATTTATTTTGTCAATCATATATAAGATTACAGAAAAAGTATAAACATGATTATGAATACATAAATACATAAATCATTCTCGTGCCTTGAGAAATGATTCCATGCTATGTCACCAATTCCCAAATCCAACCAAGATCTTTTCCACCCTTGTGAAGGAGGCAGCGCTGTGCACCTCAACATTCAGCACAATGGGACTTTTTCAGAGTTGTCAACTATGCATTCAGCCCCTGAACCAGAACCTGAACCAAAACCAGAACCAAAACCAGAACCAGAAATAGAACCAGCCCCAGAACCAGAAGATCCCTCTGATTCATAGCACATTTTCTTAACTGGAAAGAGGAAATACCCATGTAGCCAGAGCGTGAAGCCCAGGCGCAATGATTCTGAAAAAACGTTTTCTTCTTCTAAATACAAACGTTTTGTCTGATGTCCCAGTGGAATCATTATAGCTTGCAAGTTTTGTCATGAAGAACTGTGTTAAAAGAAATAAGGAGGAAGTCAGGGGTCTCCCCTGTGCTGTTAAACCAAAGGGACCTTCCCGTGTTGGCTTCATGGTCTTTTTCTCCCAGGGAAGGAAGGAAGGAAGCAAACCAACCAACCAAGCCAGCTGTCCTATCTAGGAGGAGGATTGGGGGAGACATGATAGTTGTTTTCCAATATTTGAGGTGCTGTCACAGAGAAGAGGGGATTGACTTATCCTCTAGGGCAGTGGTTCTTAACCTGGGGTGCGTGCACCCCTGGGGGGGCGAGAGAGCATTTCCAGGGATGCGAGAGAAATTTCAAAAATTTAAAAAAATATACGAATGAGGCGACCGTGTTTTATGTAATATAGTAATATATATTGTTTATGCAATAAATGTTTTTCTTAAATAAAAAATATACACACATTTTTAAGGGGGTGCAAGAGCTTATTTTCAGATTCAAGGGGGTGCAGACCACTAAAAAGGTTAAGAACCGCTGCTCTAAGGCATCAGAGGGCTACCAAGAATTAAGGACAGATCCAAAGTAGAATAAGGATAATTTTTCTGATAATGAGAATGATTAATTGGTGGAATAGCTTGCCTCCTTAGCAGTGTATCCCATCACTGGTTCTTTAAAAAATAGACTGGACAACCAATTGCCTGGGATCGAACAAAGCTCTTGCCTTGAGCATGGGGTTGGACTAGAAGACCTCTGAGTTCCCCTCCAGCCCTACATATCCATTTCTATGTTGTAATTTTAGCTGTAACAAATATCTGCTGTCCAGTCCTGATAGGATATGGGTGCACAAGACCATGGGAAGTTTGTCTCCATGATGGCCGGTAGAAGAGACATCTGCTCTTGCATGGCATTGTCCTTAAAAGCCCCCTAAGATAGGTTCAGATCGACTTAAAACCATTGTTAAAGGCCAATCTCTTTTAAAGGGTAAATTCCAACAGAATTCTATTTGTTCAGGATCAGATTGGAGATGGGGAAAAAAACAATTATTACAATCTATATATATATAAGCGAAATACCACTCACATATTATCATGAAATCTGCAGAACTGTAAAGCTTACAAACTTGAAGTTTGGCAGGTACGTTCCTCTTGGCTTCTAGATGCTCGCTGCGAAAGGATGCTTTGAAATGACCATCAGATCATTAGTATTCCATGTACAGTATATTCATATAGAGCAGGGGTCGGGAACCTTTTTGACTAAGAGAGCCATGAAAGCAAAAAATTTGGAAATTTATTTCAGTGAGAGCCATATAATATATTTTAAAAGTGAATTCAACTAAATGTCAATAGGGACAATGGGATATTGAGAGAATCCCTGTCTTTGTGCTGTTTAATTTGTTGCTGCTGTAGCAGCTTCCTTGCTCCAAAGTGATATTTGTCTTTGAGTTGGTGATTTCCATCATAGCATTGGTAATGATTCTTTCTTTCTTTCTTTCTTTCTTTCTTTCTTTCTTTCTTTCTTTCTTTCTTCTTCTTCTTCTTCTTCTTCTTCTTCTTCTTCTTCTTCTTCTTCTTCTTCTTCTTCTTCTTCTTCCTTCCTTTCTTCTTCTTCTTCTTCTTTCTTCTTCTTCTTCTTCTTCTTCTTCTTCTTCTTCTTCTTCTTCTTCTTCTTCTTCTTCTTCTTCTTCTTCTTCTTTCTTTCTTTCTTTCTCTTTCTTTCTTTCTTTCTTTCTTTCTTTCTTTCTTTCTTTCTTTCTTTCTTTCTTTCTTTCTCTCTGCAAACCAATCCCCACCGTGGCTCCTTTCTCCCTCGCCCAGCCCTCTTCCAAGACGTCAAGTGCGGGGAACCGCACCAAGCGAGGTAGGTGGGTGGGTTGCTGAAGAAGCCCCGGAGCCCCGCCGCCAACCTGCGTCTCCTGCTGGGAAGGAGCCTCTGTCGCTGTCTCTCGCGGGGTTCCAGCCACCAGACTGAGTCCCTGACCGCGGCACCGGCAGGGTTAATGCGTATGGGAGAGGAGAGAGAGCGCTACCGCCGCCGCTGCTACTTTCACCGCTCCGATATTTCTTTGGTGGGCGCGCGCGGGAGGGACCATGGAGCAGAGGCGCCCGGCAGCTTAAGGCAAGAGGCGGGTGGGAGACGCGGGCAAGAGCCTGTCGCCGCCGCCGCCACTTCTGGCATCCCCACGCCTCTCACCCCGCTCGCCGGTTGCCTCTGCTCAGCGGTCCCTCCCGCGCGTGCCCACCAAAGAAATATCGGAGCGGTGAAAGTAGCAGCGGCGGCGGTAGCGCGCTCTCTCCTTCCCTCCCTGCATGGGAGGGAAGGAGAGAGCGCGCTACCGCCGCCGCTGCGCTGCTCCAATATTTCTTTGGTGGGCCTCCGCAAGAGGGACCGCTGAGCAGAGGCACCCGGCGAGCGGGGTGAGAGGCGTGGGGATGCCAGAAGTGGCGGCGGCGGCGACAGGCTCCTACCCGCGTCTCCCACCCGCCTCTTGCCTTAAGCTGCCGGGCGCCTCTGCTCCATGGTCCCTCCCGCGCGCGCCCACCAAAGAAATATCGAAGCGGTGAAAGTAGCAGCGGCGGCGGTAGCGCTCTCTCTCCTCTCCCATACGCATTAACCCTGCCGGTGCCGCGGTCAGGGACTCAGTCGGGTGGCTGGAACCCCGCGAGAGACAGCGACAGAGGCTCCTTCCCAGCAGGAGACGCAGGTTGGCGGCGGGGCTCTGGGGCTTCTTCAGCCGCTTGGCTGGAGAACGGCGGGGATGTGGCCATGGCCGTTTTTTAGCTCCCCCCGTCCTGGCTGAACGCCGCCATTTGGGTTATTTTTCCCTCTGTGCATGCGCGCGCATGCACAGAGGGAAAAATAACCCAAATGATTGTGGTCAGCCGGGACGGGAAAGCGGTGATTGTGTTCAGCCGGGACGGGAAAGCGGGCAGGAGAAGCTCCGCGCCGCAACCGCCGCCAGTTCCATCGGCTATATGCCGAAGGACTGGCCCGGGCGAACCGGGAGGATTTCACCCCTGCTGCGAGCCATATGCAGTCATCAAAAGAGCCACATCTGGCTCGTGAGCCATAGGTTCCCGACCCCTGATATAGAGTATATTAACATGCTCTGATGCTAAGGAGTTACACGTTCTACTCCCCCTCCCCACCTGAAAAGTTCCAACTGCCACTTGCCTCACATTCCATTACCTCAGTTCAAACTGGCAGACATTCCAATCCTTTACTAAGGAGCAGGCTGGGGCTCCTTACCTGACTAAACATTGTTACCTCACCAAAATGTCTACGCCTTCCACCAATGGAACTGCTTCTGAACTCAAGGCGGTGGGAGAGATATTCCCTTATGTGTTTCAATCACTGACCACCCCTGAGCCAATGAATTGGGAACCGAATGTCTCCTGCATAGTATCCAGGCCCCAACTCACTTCTTACACTGACCTCCTCAGTTCAGACGAATCTGTTTCTTCTTTTTTTTTCCAGTAAAAGTTTTTTTTATTTTTTCTCCACAACCAAAAACATACATATAAAATCATATACCTTGAATGAAACATAATACATATATCATGTTTTAAATACAATGAACCACATAGCATCCCAATTCTCTCTCTCTCTCTCTAGATAGATAGATAGATAGATAGATAGATAGATAGATAGATAGATAGATAGATAGATAGATAGATAGATAGATAGATAGATAGATAGATAGATAGATAGATATAGATAGATAGATAGATATAGATATGTGTGTGTGTGTGTGTGTGTTTGTTTGTTTGTTTGTGTAGCATTTTTTGCTGATAAATGAAAATAAAGGCCGAAAGGCAAAATGAAAGCTTTGATGCTTTCTCCCATATTTGGGTACACCAGGAAAAAAAAAATGTTTTACACACACACACACACACACACACACACACACACACACACACACACACACACATATATAATCACATATCTATTCTATTAAATCTTAACTTTCAGTATATGTTATTTAACTTTCGCTGCCTCCTTTGTCTAGTTTCATCATCTGGATTACACAAATAGTCTTCCAGTTAATTAATTTAACCGCTATTGTTTATTTTCCTTGCTGATTATTTTATTATCTTATCTCTTTATCCCTAAATCCAAGCTGTGGTGCTTTCATCCATCCTTGTTTTCTTTACTCATCATTCTTTTTTTTTATCCTACTCTCTAATTTCCCTGACTGGCAGAGATGGTGAAGTTGCCAACATCCTATCGGTGGAACCTTTGATTTGATTTGTCTCCGATCTAAGAAGAATGTCCAGAACCTTTAAACAAGTAAACAAGTAAAACTGGATCAGCAGTGGTAGAATGAGAAAGTTTTTTGAGCACCCTCTATTACAGGGATCGGCAATTAATTTTTCCAAGGGGCCATGTTAGATACTAGGACTGAAGCACATAGGCTTCAGTCAGGTCCTCCATTCTGGCGGGAAGAATACTGAGTGCTGATTGGTTGAACTGTCTGACAGCTCCCTATAAAAGAGCTAGCTGTCAGACAGAACCTTTGCTGGATTGTACATAGTTGCTGAATAAAGAGCTCTTTTTTGTCACTCCCTCTGATGTCTGCCTCATCCATTCACCCTACTTAACCAGCCACATGATAAACTAGGACTGTTATGGAGGGAGAAACATATAGAGCTTCGAAGATGCATAGGCATCCGTGCACGCACATATGCATATTGAAAAATAAATAGCAATCGTCTTCAAAATGAAAGCAATCCACACGGGCCAGACAGGGTTGGCAAAGGGATGAAGATTTAGTCCAGGGGCTGTGAAATGCCCAGGTCAGCTCTACAGGCAGTTTTATTTATTTATTTATTTAATTTATTTAATTTATTTAATTTATTTAATTTATTTAATTTATTTATTTGTTATTTATTTGTTTTATTTATTTGTTTTATTTATTTGTTTTATTTATTTGTTTTATTTATTTGTTTTATTTATTTATTTATTTATTTATTTATTTATTTAGGATTCTTATATGCCGCCCTACTCCCTGGGGACTCAGGGCGGCGTACAGAACCACGACTAAACAATACAATTTAAAACAATTTAAAAAGCATACAAAATCTTACATACATAGGGGAGACCAAGATGAAATTGTCTCAAAACCCCGCCTGCAGGAAGAGCCATGTCTTCACGGCTTTTCGGAAGGCCAGCAAGGTGGGGACAATTCGTATTTCTGGGGGGAGTTGGTTCCAGAGAGCAGGGCCCCCCACAGAGAAGGCCCTCCCCCTAGGCCCCGCCAGCCAACATTGTTTGGTTGACGGGACCTGGAGGAGACCCACTCTGTGGGACCTGACCGGTCGAAGGGAAGTATGAGGTAGAATGCGGTCCCGGAGGTAACCTGGTCCTAAGCCATGTAGGGCTTTAAAGATGATGATCAACACCTTGAATTGTACCCGGAGACCAATGGGCAGCCAATGCAACTGGCGGAGTATAGGTGTTACGTGGGTGTATCTTGAAACACCCACCACGCACAGCTGCATTTTGCACCAGTTGAAGTCTCCGAATACTCTTCAAGGGTAGCCCCATGTAGAGCGCATTACAGCAGTCCAATCAGGAGGTGACAAGGGCATGAATGACAGTGAGTAGCGCCTCCTTCTCCAAGTATGGTCGCAATTGATGCACCAGGTGAACCTGTGCAAAAGCCCCCCTAGCCATAGCTGTAAGGTGTTGGTCTAATTTTAGCTGTGTCTTCAATTTATAACAGTTGACCAAAACTCGGACGCTTGTAAACTGGCTCGTATTTATGATGGCTGCAGTGTTCCAGGGTCACGAGATCATCTTGGCAACCTTCCAACAGGTAAAATCCAGGGAGAAGCCAGATCACACTTAATCGAGGTGGCGCAGTGGTTAAAGTGCAGCACTGCAGTTCAGCAGTTCAGCTGTTCAAATTTTACCGGCTCAAGGTCGACTCAGCCTTCCATCCTTCTGAGGTCAGTAAAATGAGGACCCAGATTGTTGGGGGCAATATGCTGAACTCTGTAAACAGCTTAGAGAGGGCTGTAAAGCACTATGAAGCGGTATATAAGTCTAAGTGCTATTGCTATTGCTATTGTGCGACTAACTTAATATCTGCGGCAAGAAGAATCGTAAAATGAGGCAGAACTCACTTAACAAATCTCTCACTTAGCGACAGAAATTTGAGGCTCAAATGTGGTGGTCGTAAGTCGAGGAATACCTGTACTATGTTCTGAATTACCTGAGCTACCCCTGCAGTGAATATCCTTGTGAGAAACGGTCCATGTCCCTCAGGTTCTGAGCACTCAGCCAAGAGACAGGACTTCACAAGAGGGTAGCTGGCTTCATTGTTCCGCAGTGGTTAGAGTGCAGTACTGCAGACTACTTCTGCTGACTGCCGGCTGCCAGCAGTTTGGCAGTTCGAATCTCACCAGGCTCAAGGTTGACTCAGCCTTCCATCCTTCCGAGGTTGATAAAATGAGCACCCAGATTGTTGGGGGACAATATGCTGACTCTGTAAACCACTTAGAGATGGCTGCAAAGCACTGTAAAGCAGTATTAGAGGTAGGTTCCTACCGGTGCGGTCCGGAGCTCTGCTCCGGTAGTGGCCCACCAATTGCACAATTTTGGCGCGATGGCTCCGGTGTTGTCTTTGCCGGTCTGTGCGCGGCGCCATCTTTTTTATAATTTTCGGCTCTCTGAGCATGCACAGAAGGAAAATCGTCCCTCTGTGCATGCACAGAAGCAAAATCACACAAAATCATGCACGCGCAGCACAGTGGTAGGAAACGGTAAGAGGAACCCGCCCCTGAGCAGTATATATGTACGACAACGCAGTTGCTTCGTTTGTAGGTAACCCTCTTCCAAAACAGCACCTGACATGAGCTAATATCTCACAATATCCCAAAACAAGTAGAAGTTGTCCGTTTAGCTAGGATCATCTCCATGAGTTTCTTCCTTGGACTCACAGCAGGACCCCCTCATGACTAATCTTAACTGGATTCAGGATGCTGACCCATCCCATCAACCTGTTGGCCAAAGGTAGGCTTTGTGCAGGAAATGCCAAATCTTGGTATCTTGGCATGGGGTATCTACAACCAGATGGAGGGGAACGGGCACATAAGGCTCCCTTCCTGGAGAACGGAGTTGAGATGCTCCATAAAGCAACTTTGTGGGCTGTTAAAAGCATTAGCGGGCAGCCATCCCTCCAGGCTGGGGTTCAAATCCACCTCAACGAAACCCAATGGGAGAAGCCAGATTTCCTTAACAAACACATGAATCACTTTACAGCGATTTGCTTAACAATTATGGCCAAAAAACCCAGTGCGACTAACTTAACGACTGCCTCGCTCTGCGATGGAAGTTCTAAACCAATGAGAATAAATTTTGGACTGTCTAAAAATAGAATTACTACATTGCCTCATTTTACCAAGAGGGCCTCTTTTTTGATCAACTGAATACGTAGATTCAGATCTAAATCAATAGTACTTTGGTAAATGTGATAGATTTATATTCTGTTAGATGAAAATACCTCTACTCAAGTCAGTTGAAGTTAGATATGGAGAAAGACTTGTCTGGATAATGGGAGGACTCATTGTTGAACACATATGGACTACACAACTCGACCAGGGAAACAAGAAAGTCCAGTTGCCTCCTGAAAAAGCACCTTTGGGACTACCTCCAGGAATAATGGACTAGGTCTCACGACAGAATTATCATGGTACAAATCTAATGCCCAGAAGCATCAGAATGCATCAATGATTCACATTAGGACAAATAGTTTTACTGGCCAAACACAAGGTGACCAGGAAGTTCCCAATCGTTTTAATTCTCAGTAGCAACTGCAGAGCATTGGTGGAAGAACCATCACTTGTCACCTCATGATCTGATGGTTTTGGAAGGGGGTGTCTCTTCCATTCACCCACCCACCCTTCCACACATCCTCCCCCCAGCCCTCCTGCATGAAGCCGGGTCCAAAGGACCAGGGAGCCCAGCATCAGCAAGTGGTCAGCAAAGGAGAAGAACCAAGATCGCCTTTCGGTTCCTGCATCTTCCAAGCCAAGCGAGCATCATGTGCCCCGTCCCGGCTCCAGCGTTTCTCCGCACCCTCAGGCTTCTGCTGCCTCTGGCAGCCTGCAGCTGGGCACCCGCGGTCGCCTCCCCCATCTGGAGCAACCGCGACGAATTGGTGCACCTCTACACCTCCAACCTCTGGAAAAACTTCTACCTGCAGATCCATCCCGATGGACGCGTGGATAGCAGCCCATCCCAAACTGTGCATAGTAAGTCCCCGGAGGAGCTATGGGGGGGAGGGAGGGAGGGAGGGAGGGAGGGAGGGAGGGAGGGAGGGAGAGAGAGAGAGAGAGAGAGAGAGAGAGAGAGAGAGAGAGAGAGAGAGAGAGAGAGAGAGAGAGAGAGAGAGAGAGAGAGAGAGAGAGAGAGAGAGAGAGAGAGCATGGCAAAGAGGGCTTTTAAAGAGTTGGAGGAGAGAGGTCTTTGGAGGGTCCTCTAAAGCAAGTCGATCACCTGCCTAAAAGATGGAGAGCCAGTCTGGTGTAGCTTGAAGGTGCTGGCCTAAAATCCAGGAGACAGCTCTCCAGCTGTGGAGTGGTGAAGGGGTTGAGGGTTAGGGTCCATCTGCTACTCTGCGGAGAGCCCCTTACCTCTGTGTAAATGCCAAAACAGCTAAAAGTTGGATAATACCATTCAGTCTGCTGTGTATCTATTAGATGTAAGTATTTCCTCTGACTTTCCCCACGACAACAACCCTGTGAGGTGGGTTGGTATGGCCTCAAGTCACCCCACCGGCTTTCATGTCTAGGCTAAGATTTGAACTCACAGTTTCCCATTTTCTAATCTGGTGCCTTAGCCACTAGACCAAACAATCCAACAATATAGTAATCTCATCCGTGGAGGAAATCTTAAGAGGAGATCTGTCAGGATCTACTAGGAAATATCCCTCTCATCTAGTTGAATAGTATGCCGTCCACCAAACTCTTTGGACAAGGAGAAAAGTAGATAATTAAGATCCTCTTTATGCAGTCTATTTTTAAATACCGATAGATAATTATAAATAATCAAAAAGGGCAAGGGCAAAAGAACGCAAATGGCGGCATCCCGGGAAAGCGGGCGGGGGAAGCCCCGCGCCGCAAACGCCGCCAGCTTCTTCGGCTCAGCGGCAACGAACAGGCAAGACTGCACCGGTAGGAACCCACCACTGGTACTGTTCCTTTTTTGGCCCCGCGCATCCAGCAACTGGATTCTCGGGCCGCTGGGACCAGGTGGGTGGCTTGTGGCAACAGTTGCAAATCGTTGCCAGATTACCTTGTGTTAGGCAGTAAACATTTTTGTGAAGTAAAAAATAACTAACTAAAAATCATTCATGACCCCGAAAGTGTTCGCGTACCATCTGGAAGGCCCTCGCGTACCACTAGTGGTACACGTACCACAGGTTGGGAACCACTGCTATAGATGATGGAATGCTTCAGTAGTTGAAATTAGACTGAAATTAACATTGGTGTTTGATTATAAAATTAATTTAAGATTTAAATGTGGAGGGTTAAAGAACTAGAAGGGAAACTTAAAAAGTGTTTAGAGAAACAAAGACTATAATAATCGGGCATATAGTGATATGTGTTAAAAAAACTATGTATAAGAAAAAAATGAATAAGGATAAAAAATTGTGGAAAAAAGAAGAATATGGCTGAAATTGAAAATGAGATATATTATTATGTATAAGAAATTATGTAACAGAAAGGATCTGGACAACACTTTCTTCATAAAAGATGTATATGTTTTGTTTTAAAAATAAAAAAAACGTATTAACAACAACATGGACTACTTTCAAGCCAGATGCCTTGATTAAGACACCTCTGGATATCTTCCTGAATTTTATAATCAGAAAAACACCAAATTACATATAAAATAATATTGCTTCTGAAATCCAACTTAAAAAAGAAACTGCTACATCTCTTTCTTACAATTAGGAACATTGTTTTACCCTTCAATTGATGGTGGTCGAGTAGTGAAAATGCTTGCACCCGATTCAGAAAGTTGAGAGTTCAATCCTAGATAGCGGCAGATATTTCTCTCCTAGGATGCAAAGAAAAGATATCTGTTGTGAACTCCGGGTGGCATCAGGAAGGGAAGCCAGCCAGTAAATGCTCAACTCCATCCAGTTGCTCAAACTCTTCCCTGAATTAAGGGATTACAGAGTCATAAAAAGAGAGTTTTCCCTTTTGACTGAGTCTGTGGGCAAATGTTTTTCCACTATTGGCCAGAATTTGGGAAGACTGGGAAGGCATTAGATAATAGTATTCGGTTATGGGAGGCTGCTATTTCTGGCTGAAGATATGTATGAAGAGCTCTCTAATATTTAACCCGTTCGCTTCCAGGTGCTTTGAAAATCAAAGCTTTAAGGGCAGGCTATGTAACCATCAAAGGAGAGAAGAGCGGACTCTTCCTTTGTATGCGCAGAAACGGAAGACTCTTTGGATCGGTGAGTCCTAATATTCATTTTGGATTGTTTGATTTCTTTCCTAGTGTAGCCGAGCTCTGAAGAACATGTGCTATGAGAGTTCAAGTAGGTTTCTTGGTCTAGGAGGTGGAAGAAGACAATTATATCATGCTCAAGTCCTTTCAATTTGTGACTGGGGAATGTTGGTTCCTTTGTCTGGAGAGACGGTGACATAACATGATTTGAATTGATGCTTACATCTCCCTCCTTGGACAGTGGTGTCAAACTGGATTTATTTGAGGGCCGGATCAGCATTGTAGTTCTCCTCCATGGGCCAGTGTAAAAAATAAAATACTCCTTTCTCCTTTCCCACAGCAGTGGGAGGAGGACTATACATGATACATGAATTTAAATGTAGGACTTTGAAGATAATCCTGTGTTTGGGGCCTAGACTCTCCAGGATTGTAGACATTCTGTCAGGTTCCCTCAAATCCGAAGGCTGTTGAAATACTCGTTCAATAGGCCAAACATGGCTGCCGCATCCTTTGCAAACCAAACTCTTTTGAGATGTAAGAAGTGTGAAATCAAATATCCCAAAGAAGGGGAAAGAAGAAGTATTTGCGAAATATGCGGCTGATTTCCACCTCTGCCTTGACCTTTGGTTTGTCTTTTGCTTGTCTTTACTTTGTGTTTGTGTCTCCTTTAGAGTTCCTTGAGCAACGACGATTGCGTTTTTAAACACACGATGCTCGAAAACCACTACGATGTTTACGAGTCCATCAGGCACAATTTACTGGTCAGCCTAGGAAATGTTAAGAGACCATTTGTTCCCAATCGGGACCTACCACCTTTTTCTCAGTTTATAACTAGTGAGAATGAAATCCCCTTAACCGAGTTCAACCTTCGAGAAGAAGACACCAGGGACAAGGGTTTTCCGCCCTGTCTGGGCATCAACACAGGAGGTACATGGGAAGACGGCGTAGGTGAGGACGAAACTGACCCCTGCATGAACCGGGGTTAAGAGAGGCCCAAATGGTGCCCTGCTGAGCGGATTATTTTCTAGCCTTCAAACGGATTCCTGAACCTGAGACGAGAACTGGACTTCTCCCCTGAACCGTCAAATAAAGCTAAATTTCTTTTTTTCAGATGAGTTGTCCAGAATAAGGGGTTCATAGCTGTGTACAGGTAGTCCTTGACTTACAACAGTTCACTTAGTGACCGTTCAAAGTTACAACGGCCCTAAAAAAAGAGACTTAGGAACATTTTTCACATGTACGACCGTTGCAACATCCCCGTGGGTACGTGATCAAAATTCAGATGCTTGACCACTGACCCGTCTTTATGACGGTTGCAGCGTCCCTGGGTCATGTGATCAAAATTCAGATGCTTGGCCACTGACTCATCTTTATGACAGTTGCCATATCCCGGGGTCGTGTTCCCCTTTTGCGACCTTCTGACAAGCGAAGTCAAGGGGGAAGCCAGGTTCACTTAATGACCAGTTTTACTAACTTACTAACAGTTGCAGTGATTCACTTAACAACTCTGGCAGAAAAGGGCTTAAAATGGGGCAAGGCTCACTTAACAAATGTTTCACTTAGCAACATAAATTTTGGACTCAACTGTAGTCGTCACTCAAGGACGTTTATGCATCTTCCCGGTTCTAGCACTGGTCCATACCAACCTGAATGACGAACCTGGAACGTGGGTTATGAGGCGAGTTTTATATCTTTTGCTGTATCGACATTTCAGTGTTTAAGCTTCCCCACTGTAATGCTCTACAGTATATAGAGTTCTTGTCGTGCCACAGTCCACCCACAGCTGACTGGCAGAGATGGTGAAGTTGCCAACATCTTATCGGTGGAATCTTTGACTTGATTTGTCTCTAAGTCAAAAACAAATGCCCAGAATCTTTAAATAAGCAAATTTTTTGGATCAGCAGTGGTAGAAAGAGAAAAAAGGCTGAACCCCCTCAATTACAGGGATGGGCATTTTTATTTCTCAGGGAGGCACATGAGAAACTGAGACTGTTGTGGAAGAACATACCAAAACAGCGCCTGACATGACCTAATATCTCACAATATCCCAAAATGAGTAGAAGTTGTCCGATTCAGCTGGGATCATCTCCATGAGTTTCTTCCTTGGATCCCCTCATGACTAACCTTAACTGGATTCAGGATGCTGACCCATCCCATCAACCTGTTGGCCAAAGGTAGGCTTTGTGCAGGAAATCTTGGTATCTTGGCATGGGTTATCTGCGACCAGATGGAGGGGAACGGGCACATAAGGCTCCCTTCCTGGAGAACAGAGTTGAGATGCTCCATAAAGCAACTTTGTGGGCTGTTAAAAGCATTATGGGCAGCCATCCCTCCAGGCTGGGGTTACAGGTCATGCCAAATCCAGGTCATGCCCAACTTCTCCAGGATGTCAGGATATGAGATGACAGTTTGGAAAAGGCAGTAATTGGAGCGGAAAATTCATAGATCTTCGGTGGGAATGGTGCACCAGAGTAGGAAGCTGGTAGTTATGTTAGCTGGATCCTCATCCAATTCTCTTGGGGATTAATTATTTGTTCCTGATTCCCACTGCAACTATTATACTATTGTTTTATTCTGTTGTACAGCATCACATTTATTTATTTATTTAGTGAGATTTATATACCGCCTCACAGTGCAAGCACTCTCTAAGCGGTTTACACCAGTAAGCCATGTATATTTTACATTGCCCCCAACAATTTGGGTCCTCATTTTACCTACCTCGGAAGGATGGAAGGCGGAGTCAACCTTGAGCCGGTGAGATTTGAACCGCTGACCTGTGGATCACAGTCAGCTAAAGTGACTTGCAGTACTGCCTCTAACCGCCGCGCCACCTCGGCTCCTTTACTGGAATCTTTGCTTATTGATTTCTTATCTATAAGATTCTTATCATAGCTTTATCTATGCTGAAAATGCAAGTCAGTATCACAGGACTAATTTTTCTTCTACATCAGCAGAAATTCTGTAGGTCAGGAGTGTCAAACTCAAGGCCCGAGGGCCAGATCCGGCCCGGGGGGTGCTTAGATTCGGCCCGCGGGGCTGCCCTGGAAACAGTAAAGGACCGGCCCGTGGTGCCTCTGCCACCGAAAACAGAGCTCGGGAGGGCCGCCCACAGCCCTCCCAAGCTCCATTTTCGCCGGCAGAGGGTTGCAGGAGGCAGTCGCAGCCAAAAACGGAACTTGGGAGCCCATTTTCGCTGGCAGAGCGCTCAGGCCACCCCAGGTGCCCTGACACGAGTGACGTCGAGCTGGTCACGTCTACCCTGGCCACGCCCATGCTGGCCCCAAGGTCAAACACAACCCTGATACTGCCTTCAAAGAAATCGAGTTTGACACCCCCGTTTTAGAGATATTCTCATTCTCCTATAGCAGTGGTTCCCAATCTTTTTGTGATCGAGTACCACTTGGAGGTCCCGTACAGTCGCCACGTACCACCCGGTTCCAGAGAAACTAAATTCGATCAGATATCACTTTATTTCCATAATTGTACCGTTCCTTTTTTGGCCCCGCGCATCCAGCAACTGGATTCTCGGGCCGCTGGGACCAGGTGGGTGGCGTGTGGCAACAGTTGCAAATCGTTGCCAGATTATCTTGTGTTAGGCTTCATTTTTTGCTTCATTTTTGTGAAGTAAAAAATAACTAACTAAAAATCGTTCATGACCCCGAAAGTGTTCGCGTACCACCTGGAAGGTCCTCGCGTACCACTAGTGGTACACTAGTGGTACCACAGGTTGGGAACCACTGTCCTATAGGCTGGCTTGGGGTATACCGGATTGTTGCACATCCCGCAGGCTCTGAGTACTAAGCCAAGAGACAGGACTTTACAAGAGGGGTACCTGGTTTCACTGGCCTGCATTACGAATATGTACGACAGCACAGTTGCTTCTTTCGTAGGCAACCCTCTTCCAAAACAGCGCCTGATGTGACCTAAAATCTCACAATATCCCAAAACGAGTAGAAGTTGTCCGATTCAGCTAGGATCATCTCCATGAGTTTCCTCCTTTGGGTCTCAGCTGGACTCTCCCATGACTAACCTTAGCTGGATTCAGGATGCTGACCCATCTCATCAACCTGTCGGCCGAAGGTAGGCTTTGTGCAGGAAATGCCAAATATTGGGTGTTTTGGCATGGGTTATCAACAACCAGATGGAAGGGAACGGGCAGATAAGCCTCCCTTCGGGGAGAACGGAGTTGAGATGCTCCATAAAGCAGATAAGGAGAAGACAATGTATGTATTTTTCTATTCCCATATTTATTTGTTTGAATTATTTACCTATTGAAGATGTATTTATGAGTGTTTATGCTACTCTGCCCCTCCATTCTGTCTCTCCAGGAAGACAAAACAAATGTTTTCAAGAAAGAGATATCTTTATTAAACGTTCCTGTTTCAATTCAGTGCACCGTGTTCTCCTTTTAAATTACCGTATTTTTCTGTCTATAAGACGCACCCCCCCACCCCCAAAGTGGGTGGAAATGTCTGTGTGTCTTATAAAGCAAATGTTGCCGAAGCCCGACCCACCCGCTGGTTCCCATCCTTCGGCCTCTGCCTCCCAGCAATTTGCCTCCTTGCAGCAAACAGCAAACAACCTGATCAGCTTCAGCACAGCCTGGTTTAGCACGAGCAGCTGATTGGCAGTTGGATCAGCCTCCTGGAATAACACCGATCAGCTGTTCCCGGCTGCAGGAGTTGCTGCCGCCCATCGCCGCCTCCATGTGACCCATTTTCAACCTCCGTGTGTCCTGTTTTTGGCCTCCCATGTGTCCCATTTTTGGCCCGTTCCAGGCAGCAGGGATTGCCGCTGCCGATCACCACCAAATAGCGATCCCCACTGCCTGGTACTGGCCGAAAATGGGACACGTGAAGGCCGAAAATGAAGTGCGCGGAGGCTGCGATGGGCGGCAGCAAATCCCCGCAGCCTGGAACAGCTGATCGGCATTATTCCAGGAGGCTGATCCAATCGCCAATCAGCTGCTCGTGCTAAATCAGGTTGTGGTGAAACTGACCAGGCTGTTTGCTGCAGGGAGGCAAATTGCTGGGAGGCAGAGGCAGATTTTTTTTTTCCTCCCCAAAAGCTAGGTGTGTCTTATGGTCCGGAGTGTCTTATAGTGCGAAAAATACCGTAACCACATTGCATCCCGTTCTGACGTTCTGCCATTCTCCATCTCTCATTCACATAGCCATACTTTTGGTTTGTTTGTTACAAAAAAATAACCCTCAGACTTTTGCGGCTCGCTCAAAAGGTGTATATTTTAATGATCTCGAAAGTAACATTATTAGAAGGAATAACAAAAACAACAGGCTGAAGGTTCAATAAATATAAACACGGCAAGTGTTTCGCATACATTACAATACGGAGCAGTTGATAATTTAACAAAGGGAACCGTAAACATTTAGGACGTGGGTTTGAGGCCAAACCCAAAGAAAACAAACTGACTGAAAATTATGTGTCTTAAATACACATTAAAAAAAAACCCAAGACCTCAGGTCGTTCATCTCTGAAATTAAAGAGTCAACAGCATGTGCAAGGCGAGGATGTCTGGAGGTATATATCTTCTATCTAGGAAAAGCTAGATTTTGAATGTCAAGGCATGATGCTCCTTCTGGCACATCTCAGGACCCTTTCTCGAAGTAGGTGAGGCCACTGACAATTTTAATGCCACCCAGGAAAGGAAGTGGAGAAAAAGAACTTGACTGACCTCATTGGACTTTCCACAAATATGACTCGGTGAAGCGTTACATCATCTTCGTCTTTGGCATGTGGGGGATAGAGCATCTAAACCAGTGATGGCGAACCTTTTTTCCCTCGGGTGCCAAAATAGTGCGTGTGCGCGCTATTGCACGCGCGTGCGTGCCCACCCCCCCAATTCAAAGCTCCTCACTTGCCCCACCCTCCTCACATGTGTGCGTGACCCCCCCTCACTCCCCCATTTCCCGACTTCCAGTGGGCCCGGTGGGCCCATTTTTCGCCCTCCCCAGGCTCCAGAGGCTTTCTTGGAGCTTGGGGAGGGCAAAAAACGCTCCCCCAGCCACCCTGGAGGCCCTCTGGAGGCCGAAATCGCCCTCCCAGAGCCTCCGCGCGAGCCAAAAATCAGCTGGCGGGCACGCACATGTGCACTGGAGCTGAGCTAGGGCAACGGCTCGCGTGCCGGCAGATATGGCTCCGCGTGCCACCTGTGGCACCCGTGCCATAGGTTCGCCATCACTGATCTAAACCGTAACAGACGTAAACCAATTTCTGAGCGTTAGTATGCAGCATAAAGACTCGTGTGTTTGGTCTCCATGTTACAGAGAAACATGTTAGCTGAATAGGGAACCGGGTCTCACAACAGAATCACCACCACCCAAGTTTAATGCCCACAAGTATCAGAATGCATCGGAATAATTCACATTAGAACGACAGCTTTACTGGCCAACGCAAGGTGCCCAAAAAAACCAACAACAGTGCACCATCATTTTAATTCTCAGTAGCGACCACAGAGTAATGGTTGAAGAACCATCGCCAGCCCCTCAATACTCTGATGGTTTTTGGAGTATGTTGCCATAAATAACATGGAAGATCCAACTTCGTCTTGCTTATACTTAGAATATGGTTTGGCTCTATAGCATTTTTATTTTTTTTCGAAAGAAAAATCAGATATATATTTATTGCACGATTATTCCCAGGGAATTTCTTGCAATGAACATAAGGCAAATTCCACCAGGGAGCTCCCTTGTGCAAATTCTCCTAAAGCAAACTCGAATCCTGTTAGGACACCATTGTGCATCAGGAGTTTTTCGCAGGATCAGATCTGGTTTTGTCTCCTATTATTTTATTAAAACAGTTACTAAAGGATTGTAAAGGTAGTTTTTTTTTCAGGAGGCAACTGGGTTTTCTTGTCTTTTTCTTTGAAGAGGTTTCGCTTCTTCAGCTCTGACTGGATGGCGGGAAATGGAAGGATTTATATTTCTTGCAGATAGCTGGTCATTTGCATCCTTTTTCAAGAGTCCTTGAGGCCACCTGGAGGACAGATAAACCTCCAGGTGCTTCAACGATCTTCTAAAACAGTGGTTCCCAACCTGTGGTACGTGTACCACTAGTGGTACGTGAGGGTCTTCCAGGTGGTACGCGAACACTTTCGGGGTCATGAACGATTTTTAGTTAGTTATTTTTTACTTCACAAAAATGTTTACTGCCTAACACAAGATAATCTGGCAACGATTTGCAACTGTTGCCACACGCCACCCACCTGGTCCCAGCGGCCCGAGAATCCAGTTGCTGGATGCGCGGGGCCAAAAAAGGAACGGTGACTGTTCTGAACTCTCAGCAGTCGCGCAGTAGAACCTCGCGAGAAGGTGCGCGTCGTGGTGAGCTCTCGAGCTAAGGTTAATCTCACTCTGTTATTGTTAGCACTATGTTCTCTTGACTCAAGTTACCCTTTGATATTCATTACTGCATCTCAGTGTGTATGTTACTATTTTTATTATTATTTTGTATACTTATATACTTATTATTTTCGTAGTTGGTTTGCGTGTTCTACTTGTACAATTATGGAAATAAAGTGATATCTGATCGAATTTAGTTTCTCTGGAACCAGGTGGTACGCGGCGACTGTACGGGACCTCCAAGTGGTACTCGATCACAAAAAGGTTGGGAACCACTGTTCTAAAAGGATGCAAATGACCAGCTGTCTGCAAGGAATATTAATTGTTCCGTTCCCCACCATCCAGTCAGAGCTGAAGAAGCTTCTTGGATGAGAGACGAAAGGTCTTCAAAAGAAAAAGACAAGAAAGTCCAGTTACCTCCTGAAAAAAGCACCTTTGGGACAACCATGACCTGGATGACTGAGAATCTCTAGACCTAAAGGATTTGAAGTTGTCCAAGTTATTTTAAATTATTAAAACAAAAGATAGGGATTTTTTTTTGGTTTATTAGGCAGAGCTACTCTGTGTCTAAGCTTTCTGCTGGGATCATCCCACACCACGTTCCATCCAGCAGAGATATCCAGGTCCAGCCTTTTAGAGGCCTGCTCTTAAAAAAGGAAGCTAGATTATTCTCTGGCTCATGGTCTGATCCTGATTAAATTATTTAAAACAGGGGTCCCCAACTCCGGGTCCACGGCCTGGGTGGCAGGCCGTAGCCCGTTTGGAACCGGGCCGCGGAAGTGGTGGGCGAATGCATGTCTGCATGCATGCACACAGCTGCATCTGTAAAACCCCAACTTTTCCGGACTGGTGGAAACGGTGGTGGTGGGGGAAGAGGGGATAGTTTTGCGCACAGCTGCATTTGTGAAGGTGGCACACGCATGCCCCAAACCATCCCCTCTCCTGCCGCCACTGCCTCGCCACCGGTCCACAGAGACGGAAAGGTTGGGGGAACACTGATCTAAAGATCATCTGTTAATTTAAACTGCAGTATTATTCAAATTCTGCCCTTTCCTTAATGGCTCCAGGAGAGCATTTAGAACAACACTTGGTTGCAGAAGCTTCTCCGGAATATCACCTTTTCCACCAGCCAATGCAGTTTTCTTCCCCACCCACCCAAGGGTGAACCAATCAAGAAAGACGGAAGCAAAATGGAGGTTTAAATTCCTTAGAGAAAGAAAATTCTTTCCAACATGCTACGTTTTCAAACATAATTGAAAAGGTAATATGGCGATTCCACGCGGGGCATAAATAATTTCCGTCTGGGTTACACGCTGTACAGCTGCGTGCTCTCAGCTGTCACTCATGTCACGTAAGTGATCGCTTCTATTGAGAGAAAGGCAGCGGATTTTAGGAGGAAGGAGCTTCTCTCTCATTTCCAGTTTTACAATGAAGCGGCTAATCCCGGTATTGGGCGTAACCGAGGACAATTCAGCCTTTGTCAACGTGGTTGGCAAGCTACACTGCAGGTCTGAAATGAAATAGCCAATCCAGTTTCTCATATATGCCCCATGACTCACAACTAGGATGTTGGCTGCCAGTCCTCCTGATGCAGCTCCTTCGGAATTAGAATCGGATTCCGGTCCACCGTGGTGGTTTGGCAATGGGGGTTCTGCCATTTCTGTATTTTCTTCTGTCCCGCGTTTTTTTAGACATGCCTCCTGGGCAACCAGACTGCAAAGGTATTCAAAGAAATCCTTGACGCGGGCTTTCACCTGAAGGGCGAGAAAAATCAGATGAGAAGCTTTGCAAAGTTATTGCAGGATAGGTTTTTTTTTTAAATCAAGGTGAGCTCTGAAGCTCCGCCTTTGCGCATGTGCAGAGGGTTTTTTGGCAATCCGCGGCGACCAGAGGACCGGTTTGGGGGCGTGGACCGCCGGTCATCACTGCCGGTTCGGCAAGCAGTGGGAAATTTCCTGACAGATAGGAATTTTCCTATCAAAGAGGTGATACAGGATCTTGCTTCTTTGAAGTCATTTGTACTTAGAAAATAAAACCGAGATTCAATTCTAATTAACAAAATATTTATTTCAGTACAAAAGTAACAAAAGAATATAAACCTTAAATAAGCTACATTTTCTCAGCTAAGAATTCACGTCTGCCTCGGGCGAGGCTCCAGGAGAAAAGGTAGGAGGAGACAAACTCCTGGAATGCACACATGCGCAATAAAACATATCACATGTCTGCTTGATTAGGAAATACAGTAAACCTAGAAATAGTAGAGATGCACAACTGGCAATATTCACATCGTGACATTTCCGCTACCGGTTCTACAGAACCGGTCTGAACCGGCAGCAACCCACCACTGGTTCAGTCAGTCGCTTCCCAACGGACCGCACCCCCCAACAGAATCCTTACTTCATCCAGGGTTTCTCCTCCAGGAGGGGTAAAAGAGAGATATGGCTCTCCAGCTTCCTTGGCCATGGCCTTAAGATCACCCTGAGGCCTCCCTTCCGCCACTCCATATTTCTGTCAAGACAAGAGAATTATTTGGTGATGGTGGCGGCAATGATGCAGCTAGCATCCCCACCCCGAAGGGCGGTCTGCTACAGACGCATTTCCCTCCTCTCCTCTGGAGAAGAACCGAAGCAAAGCGGCTTTCCTGAAGCAGCTCCTGTAGCCCGCCCCTAAAGGAACTGCTTGTCCTCTGCTTCTTTTCGGCTGTTTTTGCTCTCCCCAGGGTTCAGGAAAGCCTCCTGAAGCCTGGGGACGGCGAAAAACGGGCCAACAGGAAGTTCATTTCTGAACTCCCGGTTGGCCCGTTTTTCACCGTCCCCAGGCTTCAAGAGGCTTTCCTGAAGCCTGGGGAGAGCAAAAACAGCCGAAAAGAAGGTGGTCAGTGCACGCATGTGCCCTGGAGCTGACATAGGGCAATGCCTCGCGTGCCCTCAGATATGGCTCCACGTGCCACCTGTGGCACGCGTGCCATAGGTTCGCCATCACTGCCTTAAAGTCCTCTCTGTCCAAAATGTGGGCTTTCCATCTTCAAAAGAGTCACCTTTATCCACATTTTGGACAGAGAGGACTGCTGGTTTGAAAGGGGAGTCAAAGAAGCACTCTTTGTCAAAATTGAACAGCCCTCTCTCAACGGAGGGAGAGGGATGCGACATCATCTATCTCCAGTCTACAACACAGTCCTTTCAACAGTTCCAACTAATACCTTTTAAAGATTTAGAACCTTTTTTGAAGTTAATAATCTGATATATAGTAATATTATGCTATTAATATAGTGGTTGATTTTATGATGGTTTAAGATTTTTGTATTTTATATTTAGTTATTATTGGTGTAATATTTATTTAAGTTTTATTTAATTTTGAGAAAGAGTTGGAACTTTTATTTAAAATTATTAAGTTATAAAATATCATAATCTGTTTGAAAAGAAGGCTTATTCAAAGTTTGGAGTTAGTGCTGAATTTACAGGATAGATTGTATTCTTTTTTTTCTTTTAGCTTTCTTTCTTTATATATATATATTTTATTATTATTATCATTATTAATAATATTTTTTAGAGATTTAGAATTTTTCTGAAGTTAATAATCTGATATATAGTAATGTTATGCTATTTATATAGTGGTTGACTTTATGATGAAGTTTAAGGGTTTTGGATAGATGGCGGAAAGGAGGAGGAAGGAATTTTTATGTGTACAATTCGGAGTTGAAATTTTTAAATAATAAGGTGGAAATATAAAAAAAACTTTTTTCCTTTTTTTTAAATTTAATTTAATTTAAATTTATCTTATTGATATTATGCCCTGTATTCTCTCTGGGAAGTCCGGGGGGGGAGAGGGGGTGGGTGGGTTAGGGTTAGGGGGGTAGGGGGGAGAAAAATAAAAAAAATGTTTGTACTTTGTACTAATAAAACTTTTTGAATAAAAAAAAACAGTTCCAATAAGGCTCCACACCCATTTGCACCATTCAGGTGACCCTCAGGACACAGATAAACCTCCAGGTGGCCTCAACGACTCACTAAAACAATGGAAAAGACCAGCTGTCTGCAAGGAATATAAATTCCTTCCATTCCCTACCATCCAGTCAGAGCTGAAGAAGCTTCTTGAATGAGAAGCAAAACATTTTCAGAGAAAAAAACCCAGAAAGTCCAGTTGCCTCTTGAAAAAAGCACCTTTGGAACAAGGCAGCCAACTGAAGCAGACTGGTCAGGTCTCAGCTACATTCTACTCAGTCCTTATTAAATCTACACCTGCCCTGCAGAATTCCCGGTGCAGCCATTGGGAATCTGGCATTGATCTTCCCTAGGGGCAAGGAAATACTTACCCGTTCTCGTAGGCGGGCGTCACATTTTACAGGAATCTCTTTGCAGTGCTGGCTATGTCTAAGAATTGAGGCCGTAGTCTGAAATGTTAAAAAAGAATGTTGACAAAGATTATTCTTTCATTTAAAAAAATGGAAATACAGGTACCGTATTTTTCTGAGTATAAGATGCACCTTTTTCCTCCCTAAAAGTGGCTGAAAATTTGGGTGCGTCTTATACTTCGAATGTAGCTTTTTTTTCCAGCCCTAACTAGGTGCTAACAGATCTTCCCAGCTCTTACCTTGCAGGCTCTTTCATTGTTACTCTCTCAGAAGAATGTTTTTCCAGCCCTAAGTCTTTGCAGGGTTTTTTTCATTGCTCTACTTGCTCCGAATAAGTTTTTTTTCTAGCCCTAACCAGGTGCTAACGATCTTCCCAGCTCTTACTGGCTTGCAGGCTCTTTCATTGTTATTCTCTCAGAAGAAGGTTTTTTTAAGTCCTAACCAGGGGATAAAATAATGTGCTGAAGCTGCTCTGAATAAGTTTTTTTCTAGCCCTAACCAGGTGCTAACGATCTTCCCAGCTCTTACTGGCTTGCATGCTCTTTCATTGTTACTCTCTCAGAAGAAGGTTTTTTTAAGTCCTAACCAGGGGATAAAATAATGTGCTGAAGCTGACCAGACTAAGGATCTTAGCCAGATGAATACCTGGTAGGCAGATTGTTTTCCCCTATTTTCCTCCCCAAAAACTAATGTGCGTCTTATACTCCGGTGCGTCTTATACTCCGAAAAATACGGTAGTTCTCGACCTATCACCACGATTGAGCCCAAAATTTCTGTGGTTAAGTGAGACATCTGTTAAGTGAGTTTTGCCCCGTTTTATGACCTTTCTTGCCATAGTTGTTAAGTGAATCATTGCAGTCGAGAAGTTAGTAACACGGTTGCCAAGTGAAGCTGGTTTCCCCATTGATTTTGCTTGTCAAAAGGTCACAAAAGGGGATGATGGGACATTGCAACTATCTTACTATAAATATGAGCCAGTTGCCAAGCGTCTGAAAAAAAAAAGTCATTTTTTCCCAGTTCCATTGTAACTTTGAACGGTCACTAAATGAACTGTTGTAAGTCGAGGACTACTTGTATACGTGTCTCAGGATAATGTTGCAAGACTGAATCTGGGTCCAGAGGTTTACTCTTCCGAGTAACTTCTTTGAACTTGTGTTGGGAGTCCCATTTTCAGAGAACTCCCCTCTACTGGAATATGTGCTTTGGGCTATTCTGTGAGTCGCATTTATGTGATGCCTTCCTATTGGCTGATTGGTGTGTTGGCGGCTGGCGATTGGCTGTCGCTTCCTTGTGCTGCCAAGCCCTCGGTACCTAAGCACTTGATAAGCTGGTGGTAAATCAGCACCCCTGTTGACTGACAAGGGGCCCGTTTCCCAGGCTCCAATCATTTCCCTGGCTGTTTTTGTACCTGCCCGGCCAACAATCTTAGTAGCTATGAAATTGAATGTATATATATTTTTTATCCCACCTTTATAATTTTTATAAATAACTTAAGGTGGCAAACATACCTAATGTCTATAAAATAGAATTAAATTAAAGAGTAGGCAAACTAATTAAAAATGGAACATCTATTTTTTACTATACATGAATGCAATTTTTAAGTCTGTATAAGTTAATCAATTCACTAATCGTTACAATTCTATCACACACACAAAAAACGAACTCCAAAAACAAACCATTAGAATCCTGACTGTTTATTTAATTTCTATGCCTCCCAACAAGTCAAAATATTTCTTCGTGCACAGTTTCACCTACAAGATACTTGCCTGCTTTGCCCGAATCAGGTCACTGGAGAAGACATGAGTAAATCTGACATGACGGAGATACATCCCAGCTGCATTGGCTTGCTTGAACCCAATGTCTGAGAGAGGCTCGTCCACACCCTGACCTGCAAGAGACACCATGGGAATGCGTCCAGCAGTTAGAACAACCATGTTTTAGCCCTCAACAGCTGATACTCTCCAAAAATCAGGGACAAGCATTCAGCTAAAGGGAGGCCCTCCTAAAAGAGCTCTCAGAGGGCCATCTCTGAAAAAATCAACGATTACTGTGTTTCCCCGAAAATAAGACCCTGTCTCATATTGTTTTGAACCCTGAAATAAGTGCTTGGCCTTATTGCCATGCACTCAAAAGCCTGATTGGGCTTATTATTAGGGGGATGTCTTATTTTGGGGAAAACAGGGTATCATCTATCTATCTATCTATCTATCTATCTATCTATCTATCTATCTATCTATCTATCTATCTATCTATCTACGGTGTTTCCCCGAAAATAAGACCCTGTCTTATATTTTTTTGAACCCTGAAATAAGTGCTTGGCCTTATTGCCATGAACTCAAAAGCCCAATTGGGCTTATTATCAGGGGATGTCTTATTTTGAGAAAAACAGGGTATCTATCTATCTATCTATCTATCTATCTATCTATCTATCTATCTATCTATCTATCTATCTATCTCTACCGTGTTTCCCCGAAAATAAGACCCTGTCTTATATTTTTTTGAACCCTGAAATAAGCGCTTGGCCTTATTGCCATGCACTCAAAAGCCCGATTGGGCTTATTATCAGGGGATGTCTTATTTTGGGGGAAAGGGGCTATCCATCAATCCATCCATCCATCTATCTATCTACCGTGTTTTCCCGAAAATAAGACCCTGTCTTATATTTTTTTGAACCCTGAAATAAGCGCTTGGCCTTATTGCCATGCACTCAAAAGCCGGATTGGGCTTATTATCAGGGGATGTCTTATTTTGGGGGAAAGGGGCTATCCATCAATCCATCCATCTATCTATCTATCTACCGTGTTTTCCCGAAAATAAGACCCTGTCTTATATTTTTTGAACCCTGAAATAAGCGCTTGGCCTTATTGCCATGCACTCAAAAGCCTGATTGGGCTTATTATCAGGGGATGTCTTATTTTGGGGAAAACAGGGTAGGTAGCTAAATGTATCTTTCTTTCTTTTGTCTTATGTGGCCCTAACTTAAAAACATATGTTTAGTTACATGATCTTGTGAAGGGCCACATATGTCACTGGCTTAAGAAACAGAATGGAGTAAGATAGACAGACTCGGCACTATCCTTATGCTTTTCTTTTGCAAGCTTGTGGTCAGGAGACCAAGAGCCCTAAAGCATCAGAACCCCAATTGTAGAATCGGGAAGATGTTAAATGGTCACAACTAAGCTTAGATCAAGCTGAGAAACTCCCTGTATAAACTTAATCATCTTGAAGCTACAGGTAGTCCTCGACTTACGACCACGATGGAGCCCTAAAGTTCTGCTGTTAAGTACGACGGTTGAGTTTTGCCCCATTTTACGACTTTTCTTCCACAGTTAAGTGAATCTCTATACTTGTTAAATTAGTAACACAGTTGTTAAGCGAATCCGACTTCCCACTGACTTGGCTCGGCAGGTCACAAAAGGGGATCACGTGACCCCGGGACATTGCAACCGTCATAAATATGAACCAGATGCCAAGTGTCCAAATTTTGATCATGTGGCTATGGGGATACCGCAACAGTTACTTTTTTCAGTGCCGCTGCAACTTCTAATGGTAATTAAACGAACAGTGGTAAATTGAGGAATACCTCAACCTACCTGTTCTGTACTTTACCTGTACTGAACTGCAATTAATCAATACTTTTGGACAATTAGTGAGGACAAGACATTTTTTTAGGCAATAATTCTTCTTCTTATATAGGAGTTATTGATTGTAAATTCAACAGCAAATCCACATCCATGGTTACACCTGCAGTGGGACCTTGAAAACAACTTCTAAGCAGTTGTTTTGAAGCAGGGTGGATTTGATTTAAATCAAGTCGATTTAAATCACGATTTAAATCACTAGTAAAACAACTTGATTTAAATCAACTCGGTTTAAATCGTAATTTGTAAAGAGCAACTGTCATCTCTGTCCCGCAGCAGCTCCTCCTCCGACCCGCTGTCGACTCACCAGACAGTCCCAATATTGCAGAATATACAGCCTCACGCTACATAACTAAGCTCCATTTCATGCTGAATAAACTAAATGATTAATGTATCTTAAATAGAAAACTATCTTTAGATAGATTCTTTTTACTCCAAAAGCATTTTTTTTACTCCAAAGAGTCCCTTTGGGAGTTGGGCGGCATACAAATACAATTAATAAATAAATACAATTAATAAATTTTATGAAAATAAATGTGATAAAAATAAAATAAAAATCCGATTTAAATAAAAAAAATCCATTTCTTTTTTTTAAAAAAATTAAAAATAGTTTTTTATCCACCTTGTTTTGAAGTCACGCAGAAAACTGAGGGGCAGGGGAATCTGTTCTCCTGGCAGATGCCCCATCTGTCACCACCTGGGACAATGCCAACCCAGGGAAGTGCAAACTTCAAAAAAGATGCTTTGGAGTGTGTGAAAGCACGCATGAAGCCCTCTTCTTCACATTGTGGAAACAGGAAAGTACTCTTTCGGGCTCCTGTGGCAGCTCCCAGTTGTCTCAGATATACCATATTTTTCGGAGTATAAGATGCACCGGAATATAAGACGCACCTTAGTTTTTGGGGAGGAAAATAGGGGGGGAAATCTACCTACCAGGTATTCATCTGCTAGCGTCCTTAGTCTGGTCAGCTTCAGCACATTATTTTATCCCCTGGTTAGGGCTTAAAAAAACATTCTTCGGAGCTAGTAGCAATGAAAAAAAGCCTGCAAAGACTTAGGGCTGGAAAAAAACCACCTTTGGAGGGAGTAGCAATGAAAAAGATTGCAAGCCGGGAAGATCGTTAGCACCTTGTTAGGGCTGGGGAAAAAAATCTTCGAAAAAGCTACATTCAGAGTATAAGACGCACCCAAATTTTCAGCCTCTTTTAGGGAGGAAAATGATGTGTTTTATACTCTGAAAAATACGGTACATAATACAGGTAGTCCTCAACTTACAACCACAACTGAGCCCAACGTTTCTGTTGCTAAGTGAGACAATCGCCCCATTTTAAGACCTTTCTTGCCACAGCTGTTTAGTTTGCAGTTGTTCAGTTAGTCGCACGGTTGTTAAGTGAGTCTGGCTTCCCCATGGACTTCGCTTGTAGGAAGGCTGCAGAAGTTGATCACGTGACCCTGGGACAGTTGCAACCGTCATAAATACATGCCAGTTGCCAAGCACCGAATTTTGATCACGTGACCGTGGGAACGCTGCAACAGTCGTTACGTGTGAAAAATGGTCATAGGTCATTTTCCCCCAGTGCCTTTGTAACTTTGAATGGTCGCTAAAATGAACTGCTGCAAGTCGAGGACTACCTGTAATAACTGGACAAAACCAGTATTTAATATCCAAATAAAACAAAAGGGCTCTGTGATTTAATAACCACCAGGAGAGACAAACCTTGCATTATCTTCTCTTTGTTGTACCTCGTTTGTCCACTGTGGGGAAAAACAAACAAACAGAAACCAACAACTTAAAACAGGAGAAAAAGCAATTACTCAGCCCTTACAGCACTGACTCAGTTGGGCTATCCCAGTCTTTCCCTGCTAACGAAACGCACAATTTTGTTACACGCACAAACACCAACATTGCTGGTGGGGATGCTTACTGTGTAACGAAGAGGCACTGGCACATGTTCCCTGCCCCCTCTTGAGGCCCAGGCATCGCTCCAGGAATCTACCAATGACTCCTTAACCCTGACTTGATTCGCAGGGATGCACGTCACTAAAATGATCAGGAGAATTGTGAGAGATTAAGCAGCGAAAACTAATCATTTTCCTAGCTGGAAAGATTGGCATGAATCTGTATTTGGGTTAGATATAGTATTATATGATCAGTGAGGAAGTGTTATATGATCAAGGGGAAAAATTGGAATTACCAAGGCCTACCAGAACCAATGCAAACAATAAAAGGGTCTAAGAGGAAAGACCCGACAGCTATATACAAAACAGGAAACACCAACAGGAAGAAACCATACTACATTTAACTCATTTCAAGATAGATTTTTCCTCTCTGGGCTGAACTTGGAGAAGAGGGTTCTGTTGTTGTTTTATATATTAAGACAATATATATATTGAGGAATAATGGATGGAAACTGATCAAGGAGAGATTCAACCTAGAAATAAGGAGAAATTTTCTGACAGTGAGATCAATCAATCAATGGAACAGAAGTTGCCTTCAGAAGTTGTGGGAGCTTCATCACTGGAGGCTTTCAAGAAGAGACTGGACTGCCATCTGTCAGAAATGGTGTAGGGTATCCTGCTTGGGCGGGGGGTTGGACTAGATGACCTACAAGGTCCCTTCCAACTCTGATTCTATTCTATTCTACCGGTATTCTATTCTATTCTATTCTATTCTATTCTATTCTATTCTATTCTGTTCTGTTCTGTTCTGTTCTATTCTATAATACTAATGAAAAGCGGATTATATTTATTAAGAAGACTGATGAATAGATAAATGTATGGAGCTTTAAACAAGAAAAACAGACAACCCAATTAAAGCAATCAATACTTAATTTAACAATATGCGCAGACAATTTCATTAGAGAAGAGGAAGCAACCCAGGTTGACTCTGGCTGAGAGACACCTACTTAGCGTTAGTGTTAATTATTCCTGTCTTTCTCCATCAGAATTCAATAGATTGTAGAGTTGGCCAATAGGTAACCTTCTGCTTGTACTGATATCAGCCAGTTGAAATCAAAATTTCAGATTAAGTCTGGATTTTTTCCCCTCGTGCTTCACTAAACAATTTGATACAACAGTAAAAATAATCAATTGCACAAGCAAAGTAAGAGTTTTGCAATGTTCATATCAAGGTATTTAAAATTGTAATACTTAGTTTAGAAAATGCTTTTAATGCTTGAGAAAAAAAATCAGTTGTCCTTTTCATTCTCACTGTTGTTGATTTAAAAGTCCGTAATTACAAGAACATAATTTTAAAAATCTTTTAACACATTAGAATTTTCCTAGAATCAGCCTGACAAGATACTAGCTTTGAAATTTGCTGCTTTCAATGTAAGACGATATAAATTATTTTTCATTGTTGGCAGTCTCTACAGTATTCAGCAGCATTTCTACATAATTACGGTATTGAAAATAAGCAAAACTGCATTCTGGAACAGCAGTGTCTCTCATATTTTTGAGTTAACAACTAGAAAAGCCGGATTAAGTGGTTACTATGCTTGAGGGGAAGAAAATGCCGAAGATTTTGGTCCAATAGTTTTTATTAGTGTAGACTTGGAGCGAATGTAGGATTTGCAATCTCTATTTCGATTTTCAGGTTTCGCTTTATAATATACTTCACACAGAGATGATTAATGAGAGGGAGTGAATTTACACAGAGTGATTTACATAATTCACAGGTCATTAGGAGTCCTTCCCATGACCGCAGGAGAAGAAATCTGAGATTGAAGGGGGAGAGGGTTCCTAAAAAGGAAAGTTCTAAAAACAATTCCAGGAGGGGACACATTGTTGCACACAAAAAAATGACTTTGTCTAAGTCTGTAAACCTGAAAGGAAACAGAGAGTAAAACTAGAAACAGGTGTAGGAAGAGTACAGACAGACAGCCCAGATTTGTGAAGATGTTATTAAGAAAACTCTTCATCCATCAGATCTGAAGAAGCTTCTTGGATGAGAAGCGAAACATCTTCAAAGAAAAACCAGAAAGTCCCGTTGCCTCTTGAAAAAGCACCTTTGGGACAACTCCAGGTAGTGCACAAAAGTGGAATTAATGGCTGCTTGGTAATTAGATTATAGATAACATGTAGTGGAAAGGTATATATCTACAACCAATCATTCTAAGCAATCAGTCCACAAACTGAGTAGTAAACTGTGAGCCCAATCTGAGCTTAGGTATCTTAGTACGTAGATACTGACTACAAGAACAGGAAGTAGGAAATATGTTTAAAGAAAACCTAAGTGGTGTCTTTAAAAGTAATGGGATACTGATAAGCCAGTGATCTACATATGTAAATAGATAATCAGGATTATGACTTTGGGGGACAGCCTTCTGTGGGCCACACAGGGTTGGCCAAACACTTAAAAATTATCTCAAGTCTATCTGGGAATAGCTTGCCTCAATTATGTGTGAAGACAATGTCCTGTTGTAATGCATTGCAAGGCCTGAACAGAATCCCTACCCCCCAAAAAAGATGTCTCATTCTCCAAAGAGAGAAGATCTCGATACTATTATTCATTTATTTATATCCCCCTTATTTTTATAAATAACTCAAGGCAGTGAACCCTAACCCAACACACCTTCCTCCTCCTCCTCCTATTTTCCCCACAACACTGTGAGGTGGGTTGGGCTAAGAGAGAGAGAGTGGCTGGGTCAGGGTCACTTAGCTGGCTTTCATGGCTAAGGTGGGACTTGAACTCACGGACCTCCTGCTTTCCAGCCTGGTGTCTTAACCACTAGGCCAAACCGGCTACACTATACAAGACACCCGCTTTCGTCCCTCTGTGAGGTAACATCCACCCCGGGCTCAGGGCTTCTTTAGCGGGCTTGAGCAAACGGCTGGGTCGCCCTCTTCCCTCGGGCCAGGAGGCTGCCCTGCGCCCGTGCACGACACACAGGGTCCAGCGGAAGAGCCACGAAGGAGGCTGAAGGCCCTACCCTTCTGCGGCCCCACATAGCAGCTCCCCCGGGACCCAGATACTCACTGCCGGATGACCGTTAAGCCGAAGGCGGCCATGCTTCTCTCTATCGATGCCGCTCGCACAAATGACGTCATGCCGGCGCGCCGCGCTCGGGCAAATGGCGGACGGGTGGGGAACGCGGTGGAGTCTCGCGAGAAAAAGGGGACGGGGAGGACGAACCCGGGATAAGGTCCCGCCCCCCCCCCCCTTCGGCATCGGGGGGGGGGAGGGGAGGGGATTACGCGGGAGCGCTTTCTTTAGCTGAGTGACAGTTGGGCAGGATCGCCTTGGGGGTGAGAGGAAAAGAAGGGAAGGGAGGAATGGAAGAAGGGAGGGAGGGAAGGGAAGGAAGAAATAGATGGGAGGAAGGAATGAAGGAAGAAGAGTAAAGGAAGAAATAGGCAGGAGGAAGGAAGGAGAAAGAAAAGGAAAGGAAGAAATAGGCAGGAGGAAGGGGAAAAGGGAGGAAGGAAGGAGAGTGAAGGAAAGGAAGAACTAGATGGAGGAAAGGAATGGAAGAAAGGAAAGGAAGAAATATGCAGAAGGAAGGAGAAAGAAAAGGAAAGGAACAAATAGGCAGGAGAAAGGGGAAAAGAAAAGAATAGACTAGACTAGACTAGACTAGACTAGACTAGACTAGACTAGACTAGAATAGAATAGAATAGAATAGAATAGAATTCTTTATTGGCCAAGTGTGATTGGACACACAAGGAATTTGTCTTTGGTGCATATGCTCTCAGTGTTACATAAAAGAAAAGATACATTTGTCAAGAATGGTTGTCATAGGGTACAAATAAGCAATCAGGAAACAATCAATATTAATATAAATCGTAAGGATACAAGCAACAAGTTACAGTCATACAGTCATAAGTGGGAGGAGATGGGTGATAGGAACGATGAGAAAAACTAATAGTAATAGTAATGCAGCCTAGTGAATAGTTTGACAGTGTTGAAGGAATTATTTGTTTAGCAGAGTGATGGCGTTCGGGAAAAAACTGTTCTTGTGTCTAGTTGTCTTGGTGTGCAGTGCTCTATAGCATTGTTTTGAGGGTAGGAGTTGGGACAATTTGTGTCCAGGATGCGAGGGGTCCGTAAATATTTTCACGGGCCTCTTTTTGACTCATGCAGTATACAGGTCCTCAATGGAAGGCAGGTTGGCAGTAATTGTTTTTTCTGCAGTTCTGATTATCCTCTGAAGTCTGTGTCTGTCTTGTTGGGTTGCAGAACCGAACCAGACAGTTATAGAGGTGCAGATGACAGACTGCAAATGACAGACAAAAGGGGGAGGAAGGAAGGAGAGTGAAGGAAAGGAAGACCTAGATGGAGGAAAGGAATGGAAGAAATAGGCAGAAGGAAGGGAGGAGAAAAGGAAAGGAAGAAATAGGAGGAAGGGGAAAAGGGAGAGGAAGGAAGAAATAGAAGAAAGGAAAGGAAGAAATAGCCAGAAGGAATGAAGAGGGGAAAGGAAAGTGGGAGGAAGGAAGAGTGAAGGAAGGGGGAAATGAAAAGAAAAAATAAGTAGAAGGAAGGAAGGAAGAGGGGGAGGAAAGGAAAAGGGGAGGAAGAAAGGAGTGAAGGAAAGGAAGAAATAGATGGAGGAAAGGAATGGAAGAAATAGGAAGAAAGGAAAGGAAAAGGAAGGGAAGAAGGAAAGAGAGTGAAAGAAAGGAAGAAATAAATGGAAGGAGGAAAGAATAGAATAGAATTGTTTATTGGCCAAGTGTGATTGAAGGAAAGAATTGTTGAAAGAAAGAAGAATCACGTAGCAGGTTGGACAGGGTTGCCCCTAGGTTGCAGGGTACGATGGATCTGGATCGGGGCGTTGGAACCGGACTGTGCCATGCTTCCTTGGCCTTGCCAGGGATGGGCGAGGAGGGAGACAAAAGCAGGCGAGGGAAGGCTAGAGACAGGGCACTAGAAAGCTAGATCCTGGAAGGGCAACGCACGTGTGGAACGAAGCAAAAGGATACTGGAGCAAGCCCTGGGGTAGAGAAGAGATAACTTAGGACTGGCAGTGGTGAACATATAGAGCTTAAAAAGAAAAGGAAACATATGCTAAATAAGGAGCCCACCCCTATTCAGTCAAGGAGCACCGTTTATTCTTGAATAAGTGAGCCTGGACGATCATTTCTGTGTTCTGTGGGATCTGGCTTGCGTCCTGCCTGGCTGTTTCACCACTCACAACGGCCCCCCGCGGATACTAATGGGCCTTCCAGCTGGCAAAGTACTGGATGTGAAACATTTACACTTAAATCCCTCTCAGTGAATGAATCGCTGTCAGGTCTGAATAAACAAAGGAAAAACAAATGCTAAAAAAGTAATGGGATAAAACAAGATCAACTGACAATTGAAAAAAAGGCAAAATAATATTTGATGGGAGTTGATGCCTTTTTGCAATTTAAGGAGATGGTGTCATGTAAAAAAACAAAAGATGAAATGAGTGCATGACTCATTTGAGACTTGACAAAAAAATGTCTAAGTGTCATGTGAACATCCATTTAAAAATACTTTGGTGATAATCTATTGCTCAGTTCCTAATGGATCTCTTCCTCTCCCCATAGTTGCCACTATCAAAGACGCTTTGCAACCCTTCACAGCTAAACATGAGCACAGCTAAACATGAGCGATGCAATTCTTGGGTTCAGAGAGAGCTTTGTGTTTTTACCATTCGGATTAACAAAGTTGGAAGGGACCTTGTTGGTCATCTAGTCCAACCCCCCACCCAAGTAGGAGACCCTACATCATTTCTGACAAATGGCAGTCCAGTCCCTTCTTGAAAGTTTCCAGTGAGAAAGTTGATTTCCTTCTGCTTATGTGCTTTCTAATTTTTAGAATAGACCTCGTCCCCCACTTTTCATAATTTGGAGTACAGGTAATCTTTGACTTACGACCACAATTGAGCCCAAAAATTCTGTTGCTAAGCAAGACAGTTGTTAAGTGAGTTTTCTAGTGTGGGATTCAAGGAGGCAGGTAGAAAATGGACTTACAGGTAGTTCCCGGTTTATGATCAGAATTGAACCTTAAATGTCAGTTGCTAAGTGAGACAGTTCTTAAGTGAGTTTTGCCCCATTTTACAACCTTTATTCCAAAGATTGTTAAGTGAATCACTGCAGTTGTTAAGTTAGTAACACGATTGTTAAGTGAATCTGGCTTCCCCATTGACTTTGCTTGCCAGAAGATCACAAGAGGTGATCCAGGTGATCCCAGGACACTGCAACTGTCATAAATACGGGTCAGTTGCCAAGTGTCTGAATTTTGATCATGTGATCATGGGAATGCCCCAATGGTCTTAAATGTGAAAAAATGATCATGTCACTTTTTTCAGTGCTGTTGTAACTTTGGTCATTAAATGAACTGTTGTGATTTGAGGACTACTTGTAGAAGATTTCTACCTGGACTGAGAATAACAGAGTTAGAAGGGACCTTGGAGGTCTTCTAGTCCAACCCCCTGCTCAAGCAGGAGACCCTAGACCAGGGGTAGGCAAAGTTGGCTCTTCTATGACTCATGGACTTCAACTCCCAGACTTTCTGAGCCAATCATGCTAGCTCAGGAATTCTGGGAGTTGAAGTCTATGAGTCATAGAAGAGCCAACTTTGCCTACCCCTGCCCTAGACCATTTCAGACAAATGGGTGTCCAGTCTCTTCTTAAAAGCCTCCAGTGATGAAGAACCCACAACTTCTGAAGCCAAACTGTTCCACTTGTTCTAACTGTCAGCAAATCTCTCCTTAGTTCTAGGTTGCTTCTCTCCTTGATTAGTTTCCATCCATTGTTTCTTGTCTTGCCTTTGGGTGCTTTGGAGAATAGGTTGGCCCTCCTCTCCTTTGTGGCAGCCCCTCAAATATTGGAACATCACTATCATGTCACCCCCAATCCTTCTTTCCACTAGGCTAGACATGCCCAATTCCTGCTAGACTTGTTAAGCAAGACCTCCCCAATTACTCTTAATTGGTTGATATTACCGTAAATCCTGGCTCACTGTGTTAGTGCCTGTCCTGTAACTGTGTTTTGGGGTAGATCCATTAAATGGCCCATTAAAATTTTTTTTTAATCAGTGGAGATTTTTAAGCTTCTCTAACTTAACGGCTCTTCCTAGAGCATTGCTACAGCTCTAGAAAGCGCACCCTGTGAGAGACACTCATGCATATAGGCATATTGACAGGGCTTAAAAGGAGGTAGAACTGGTTAGACTCGCTCCTCTTCCGCCCACCGTTCCCTTTCTCAGCCCTACGTGTTGATTGAGCAAGGCACTCAGTCCTCTTCTATTCTCTTCCTCCTTCCTTTTCAGTTTCCCATGCTCAGGTAGACCAAAAGATCAGGCTTAAAAACTGCAGTTTGACTGCAGGAGGCATCAGCCAATACAAGAGACAGAGAGAGGTAAGTAGCTCCCTCACCTGCCAGGGTACCTTTTCTTTCTTTCTTTCTTTCTTTCTTTCTTTCTTTCTTTCTTTCTTTTAAGCCTTAAGTCACAGGCAGGGCTGCATCAAAGGAAAAGACAAAATACTCAGAAACAAAACAAAACAAAAATCAAACTTCCAAGTAGCCATTTTAGCAGTTTTTAAAGAGAGGAGCGGTGCCTGCTTTGACTTCCTCTGCATTTTGTATGTTGGAATGCAGCCACAAATCCTTTCTGTATTTCAAAAAGTCAGCGCGCTCGCTATGTCCTTCCTTTTGCCAATCCTGTTCAGTACGGTTACATGCAGCTGGGAGCTAGCAGCAAGCAGGTTTTCTTTGAGGGAGATTTTTAAGGTTGATAGTTATGAATTCAAAATTATTTTGTTTTTTTGTTAATTTTTTCCCTGCGGACATTTTCAAAATATTCTTAAAATTGCATAATATGTCACCTTTTTTTTAAAAAAAGAGAAAAGGAATGCACACTTGATATACACTTTAGATTAGATTAACGGAGTTGGAAGGGAACTTGTAGGTCATCTAGTCCAACCCCCCCGCCCAAGCAGGAAACCCTACACCATTTCTGACAAATGGCAGTCCAATCTGACTGATTGAGGAGCCGAGGTGGCGCAGTGGTTAAATGCAGCTACTGCAGGCTACTCCAGCTGACTGCTAGTTCAGCAGTCCAGCTGTTCAAATCTCACCGGCTCAAGGTTGACTCAGCCTTCCATCCTTCTGAGGTCGGTCAAATGAGGACCCAGATTGTTGGGGGCCATATGCTGAACTCTGTAAACCGCTTAGAGAGGGCTGGAAAGCACTACGAAGCGGTATATAAGTCGAAGTGCTAATCTCCCCTTGAAAGCCTCCAGTGATGAAGCTCCCACAACTTCCGAAGGCAACTTCTGTTCCGTGGGTTGATTGCTCTCACTTAACCTGGGAAAAGCAAAAAACCAAACCCACTGACCAAATCCAACCCCATGTTTTCATAAGGTCAGCCCTGTTATTAGGTAAATGAAAAGTTTACAAAAGAGACACAAAAACTTTGAAGGCAGCTTCGTCAGACAATATGGTTATTATGCAGCGGGAAGAGGAGGGTTTACAACCGTTGTTCAACTCTGCCTTATCATCTGATAAGCAATTGTGCCACCTGATATCAATATGACCTGAGAAACACACCCATTTCCCACTTTTAACGACCTTCTGTATCAGATGGGCAGCTATTGGACGAGGAATCGGGAGAAAAAAATGACAGCTGTCACAGGAACCAACCATAGTTATAGCCTATTAAGGAACGAATGTTTGTGAAAACTATTTCTTTATTGCCACAGCTAATACGTGTGCTAGGATCTTGAGCTGTAAAAGCAGTGTCCGGTTGCTTTTATCAAAACGATAATAATCATGTGGCTCATAATTAGAAGGATAAATCTAAATATTACTTGCAATCACCCATCCTAGCAAGAAGTTTTTGTTTGTAGGTGTATTGTTGGTATGGAGGGAAAACTCATCCAAATTCGGTCTGCAGATTCTGCAGTGGGATAGATTCAGGTAGTCCTTGACTTATGGCCACAATTGAGCCTAAAATGTATGTTGCTAAGCGAGACATTTGCTAAGTGAGTTTTGCCCCATTTTACGACCTTTCTTGGCACATTTGTTAAGTTAATCGCTGCAGTTGTTAAGTTAGTGACACGGTTGTTAAGGGAATCTGGCTTCCCCATTGACTGCTTGTGAGAAGGTCATACAAGGGGAATCACATGACCAGAGTGGGTTCATCCCGGTTCGCACCGATTCACGATGACATCACGGAACTGGTTCGGTCGGTGCCGGTCCGTGGGCGCCGCCATCTTTTTTGGGGAATTTGGGGGGGGGGGTTCTGGGGTTTTTTTTCTTCTGCACATGTGCAGAAGCCGAGTTTCTGGCACTGTGCATGCGTCACCAACTTGTTTGGCTTTTAAAAAAAAATTCTGATTTTTCGGCACTGCGCACAGTGCGCCCATGTGGCATGCCCACGCGGCACGGCCACGCGGCGGGGGAGGAAGCGAAGCAGCAGCGAGGTAAGCTAGAACCCACCTTTGCACATGACCCAGGGACACTGCAAACATCATACATATGTATCAGTTGCCAAGTATCTGAATTTTGATCACGTGTCTACGGGGATCCTTCAACGGTTATAAGCAGGGGTGGGTTCTAACTTACCTCGCTACCGGTTCACTTCCTCCCGCACCTCAATTTTTGAGGTGAGTCAGGCTGAGTAGAGAGAGAAGGACTGGCCCAGAGTCACCCAGCTGGCTTTCATGACGAAAGCAGGACTAGAATTCACATCTCCCGCTGTCTAGCCTGGTGCCTTAACCATTAGACCAGTGTTTCCCAACCTTGGCAACTTGAAGATGTCTGAACTTCAACTCCCAGAATTCCCCAGCCAGCATTCGCTGGCTGGGGAATTCTGGGAGTTGAAGTCCAGACATCTTCAAGTTGCCAAGGTTGGGAAACACTGCATTAGACCAAACTGGCCCAAATTCACATTACATCAGGGTTAGTTTTGAGAAACCCGAGATCCAAATTCTTTTCTAAATCCGCACACCAGAGGTGGATTCCTACCGGTTCGGACAGGTTCTATAGAACTGGTAGCGGAAATTCCCCCCCCCCCCCGCTTGCCAAACCGGCAGCGATGGCCGGCTGGACATGCTCCCAAACTGACTCTATGGCTGCTCCATCTTGTTTTTTTTTTGCTTCTGTGCACGTGCAGAAGAGTCCTTTGGGAGTTGGGCGCCTATAAATGTAATAAATTAAATTAAATTAAATTTTTGCTTCTGCGCATGCGCAGAAGCTGGGTTTTTAGCACTGGGCATGCGCGCCACGTGAGGAAGTGAACCGGCAGCGAGGTAAGCCAGAACCCACCCCTGCCGCACACCCAGAATTTTCTAAGACCTCAGTCTACATAAACTTTGGCTTAGTGAAAGGTGTGTAAAAATCCTGATCGGGGTTTTTTTTTTTCCTAGCAAACACAAAGAATACTTAGAATAACTTTATTGTCACTTTGAATGTACACTAATTGGCGTACATAAAAATGAAATTCCGTTGCATACATTTCAAGCTTGACACACTTGAAATGACTGTTATGTTTCCTGTGGTTACATGGATTTCCTCACCACCCCTATTAAACTCAACTATGACGAGCAGATGCAAATTTCTAAACGCTACAGCAGTAAGCAGTCTTGGCACCACCGATACACAGTACTTCCTGTAAACATTTGAAGGGGAAGGCATGGCTGCACTCTCCTGATCTTGGCCACAGTGCTGCATTCATTCTCATAAGGTAAAGAGATAACAAACTCAGTTTAACAGAGGTTAGCATTCTGGACCTGATTAACCTCTTCCTTCGAGAGAAATCCAAAGTCTGTCTGCATATTTATTTTAAGATCTTTCGGAATCTACCAAATACGTGCTTAATAAGAGCCGAGGTGGCGCAGCGGTTAGAGTGCGGTACTGCAGGCCACTTTAGCTGACTGTGATCCGCAGGTCAGCGGTTCAAATCTCACTAGGCTCAAGGTTGACTCAGCCTTCCATCCTTCCGAGGTAGGCAAAATGAGGACCCAGATTGTTGGGGGCAATATAAATATACATTGCTTATTGGTGTAAACCGCTTAGAGCAGTGATGGCGAACCTATGGCACGGGTGCCACAGGTGGCACGCGGAGCCATATCTGCTGGCACACGAGCCATTGCCCTATCTCAGCTCCAGCACGCATGTGCGTGCCCGCCAGCTGATTTTTGGCTTGCGCAGAGGCTCTGGGTAGGCGATTTCAGCCTCCGGAGGGCTTCCGGGGTGGCGGGGGAGAGCATTTTCGCCCTCCCCAAGCTCCGAGAAAGCCTCTGGAGCCTAGGGAGGGCAAAAAACGGGCCTACTGGGCCCACTGGAAGTCGGGAAATGGGGGAGGGGGGTCATGCACACATGCGCAGGGGTGGGTGGGGCAATTATGGGTGTGGGCACGCACGGGCGTGCGATAGCGTGTGCGCGCACTATTTTGGCACCCGAGGAAAAAAAGGTTCGCCATCACTGGCTTAGAGAGTGCTTGCACTATGAGGCGGTATATAAGTCTCACTAATAAATATAAATAAATAAATAAATAATAAGCCCAATAGCTGAGTACACACAAGAGGCTATTAAGTCTGCTCCTGTTTCCACTTGAGATGTTACTCAACTCCTTCAGGGTCCAATAGTCTGCTCCTGTTTCCACTTGAGATGTTACTCAACTCCTTCAGGGTCCAATCTGGGGCTTCAAAAATCCCCAGATGGCTTAGAATGTGCCAGAATGGACAGGCTAACGATGGAACTTAAAGATAAAGGAGAAACAGAATATTACTTAATACGGGGTAGGTGCAGAGATTAGAAAAGTAATAATGAAAGAAGATTAACAAACTAGAGATAAATACAGACACAAAGATATACATAAGAATATACATTGCAAGCAATAGCATTATGGGATTGTACGCAACTGTAAATCAAAGCACATAGAGTGATAAATGTATAGACTGTAATGGTGTAACCATGCAAATAATGGATATAATTATGACGTACAATATTATGTATGTAAAAAGAGACTATATTATATGATTAAGAGAAAAAGGGTTGTGTTTAGGGTGTATAACATCATGTATATTTAAAAAGGATCTGATACAACCAATATACAAATACGGCTGTTGCAAAATTGAAATTGTGATGTGGAATAAAGGAAAATGTACAATTAAAAACATTATTATTTTTTAAACAAATCTCCAGATGGTTGGGAGATTGTCAGTTGCTTTTAACTTGTTACCAGGCATAAAAGCAGCTTCAGGAGAAAAGACTGAACTTGACCAGAGAAAGTTAGATCTTTGGGAGGGGAGATATCAAACAGGCCAGATATCTCCCAAGTTGCAATCCTTTAAAATCTATTTTTAATAGCGCACATCAGTCGAAGTGGGTAACTTTTATAGAAATAGTACACGCTTGGATTGTGATGTGTGGAAAGCATGTGGAGGACAACTATTGGTAGAGTCCACAGCTTTGTTCTCATCTGACCCACCAAACAGCAGGAGGGGGGGAAAATACCGATTATTCTCTTGGCTTTGGAAACCAGGCCCTTTGTGGAACAGATCAAGCATCTGGGCCAGTGGTGAAATCCAATTTTTTTTACTACTGGTTCTGTGGGCGTGACTTGGTGGGCGTGTGTGGCTTGGTGGGCGTGGCAGGGGAAGGATACTGCAAAATCCCCATTCCCTCCCCACTCCTGGGGGAAGGATTCCCACCCCACTCTGGGGCCAGCCAGAGGTGATATTTGCCAGTTCTCCGAACTACTCAAAATTTCCACTACCGGTTCTCTGAACTAAAAGTTTCCGCTACCGGTTCTCCAGAACCTGTTAGAACCTGCTGGATTTCACCCCTGATCTGGGCCCGCTTAGCTTGCTAAAGGGAAGACACAGAGAGGCCCTGTGATTGGAATCTGCCAATCTTTAAAAGATTGTCATGCGGAGGTAGCCCTGTTTAAGAGAATAGCAGAGTTGGAAGGAACCTTGGAGGTCTTCTAGTCCATCCCTGTGCTCAACCAGGAAACTGCCATTTCAGACTAATGGGTGCCCAATCTCTTCTTAAAAATCTCCAGTGTTGGAGCACCCACATCTTCTGGAGGCAAGTTGTTCCACTGGTTAATTGTTTTCACTGTCAGGAAATTTCTCCTTAGTTCTAGGTTGCTTCTCTCCTTGATTAGTTTCCTCTTCTTTGTGGTAGCCCTTCAAATATTGGAACACTGCCATCCTGTCACCCCTAGTCCTTCTTTTCATTAAACTAGACATACCCAATTCCTGCAAATGTTCTTCTTGTGATTTAGCCTTCAGTCCCCTAATCATCTTTCCTTGTGTGTCTAATCTCTTCTCTTCTCTTCTCTTCTCTTCTCTTCTCTTCTCTTCTCTTCTCTTTCTCTTCTCCTCTCCTCTCTTTCTCTTCTCTTCTCTTCTCTTCTCTTCTCTTCTCTTCTCTTCTCTTCTCTTCTCTTCTCTTCTCCTCTCCTCTCCTCTCCTCTCCTCTCCTCTCCTCTCTTTCTCTTCTCTTCTCTTCTCCTCTCCTCTCCTCTCCTCTCCTCTCTTTCTCTTCTCTTCTCTCCTCTTTCTCTTCTCTTCTCTTCTCTTCTCCTCTCTTCTCTTCTCTTCTCTTCTCTTCTCCTCTCCTCTCCTCTCCTCTCCTCTCCTCTCCTCTCCTCTCCTCTCCTCTCCTCTCCTCTCCTCTCTTTCTCTTTCTCTTCTCTTCTCTCTTCTCTTCTCTTCTCTTCTCTTCTCTTCTCTTCTCTTCTCCTCTCCTCTCCTCTCCTCTCCTCTCCTCTCCTCTCCTCTCCTCTCCTCTCCTCTCCTCTCTTTCTCTTTCTCTTCTCTTCTCTTCTCTTCTCTTCTCTTCTCTTCTCTTCTCTTCTCTTCTCTTCTCTTCTCTTCTCTTCTCTTCTCTTCTCTTCTCCTCTCCTCTCCTCTCCTCTCCTCTCCTCTCCTCTCCTCTCCTCTCCTCTCCTCTCCTCTCCTCTCTTTCTCTTCTCTTCTCTTCTCTTCTCTTCTCTTCTCTTCTCTTCTCTTCTCCTCTCCTCTCCTCTCCTCTCCTCTCCTCTCCTCTTCTCTTTCTCTTTCTCTTTCTCTTTCTCTTTTTCTTTCTCTTTCTCTTCTCTGTTGTCTGTTGTACAAGGACCAAGGGCTTGGAACCCAAGAAAGGAGATTCAGGCTGAACATGAGTAGAATTTGCTGATGTAAGAGCTATTAAATCATGAAACAACTGCCTAGGAGAGCAATGGCATCACGTGATTTCTTCCCCCACCTCCCCAATAGGACTGGATGATTGTATTGCATTTAGAAACATTTGCCAATAAGCTTTGGTTCTTAATTTACATGTGGCTTTTCAATTTTTTTATAGTTGTTTTGTGATGATGCAATGTAACAATTCTGTTGCTGATAGCTGGCATAAGGCAACATACTATTATTATTATTATTATTATTTATTCATAAAAAATGTAATACACAGCAAACAAGATTTATATGCTGGATTTTGTATCACTATATCACAAGTCGAACACTTCCCAAGCGTCTAGGACTGTGTGATGTAGTTTCGTATGATGTGTGCAGATCCAAGTACGGTGGCCTTTTGCAACTGACAGATCGTGATTTTGTCAATGTTTATTGCTTTCAAATGCCGGTTAAGGTCTTTTGGCACAGCACCCAGTGTGCCGATTACCACTGGGACCACCTGTACTGGTTTATGCCAGAGTCGTTGTAATTCCATTTTAAGGTCCTGATATCGGTTAAGTTTTTCTTGTTGTTTTTCATCAATTCGACTGTCACCTGGTATGGCGACATCAATGATCCACACTTCTTTCTTTTCCACAATCGTGAGGTCCGGCGTATTATGTTCCAAAACTTTGTCAGTCTGAATTCGAAAGTCCCAAAGTATTTTGGCTTGTTGTTGTTGTTGTTGTTGTTGTTGTTGTTGTTGTTGTTGTTGTTGTTATTATTATTATTATTATTATTATTATTATTATTATTATTATTATTATTACTACTACTACTACTACTACTACTACTACTACTACTACTACTACTACTACTACTACTACTACTACCCTGAAATGTTTATTGTGGCAGAATAACTAGAAACATCTCTCCTTGAATCAATGATTTTTAGAGATTTGTGGAAAATAGCTTTGGCGGGGAAAAATAACTTCCTTGCAAATTAGCCGAGGTGGTGCAGTGGTTAAAGTGCAGCACTGCAGTTCAGCAGTTCAGCTGTTCAAATCTCACCAGGCTCAAGGTTGACTCAGCCTTCCATCCTTCCGAGGTGGGTAAAATGAGGACCCAGATTGTTGGGGGCAATATGCTGAACTCTGTAAACCGCTTAGAGAGGGCTGTAAAGCACTGTGAAGCGGTATATAAGTCTAAGTGCTATTGCGATAGATAGATAGATAGATAGATAGATAGATAGATAGATAGATAGATAGATAGATAGATAGATAGATAGATAGATAGATAGATAGATAGATAGATAGGAGACCAGGTGGCGCAGTGGTTAAATGCAGCTACTGCAGGCTACTTCAATTGACTGCTAGTTCAGCTGTTCAAATCTCACTAGGCTCAAGGTTGACTCAGCCTTCCATCCTTCCGAGGTGGGTAAAATGAGGACCCAGATTGTTGGGGGGCAATATGCTGAACTCTGTAAACCGCTTAGAGAGGGCTGTAAAGCACTATGAAGCGGTATATAAGTCTAAGTGCTATTGCTATTGCCATTATAGAACGAATCTTTTAATTCAGGAATACTTTGTACAAATCTGATTTCTAATTTTTAAGTGCATCAGCGAATTATTTCCTAATAGATTATTGAACCGTTGCTGAGCACTGAGTACATTTTTAGCGCGAGCTATGGGTCTCCCCAACAGTCTTCTACTAAGCCCACATTTCGCTAGCTTGTCTCATTGGCAGAAGAACAGCCAAAGAAATCACTTTCAGTTGGTGTGATGTAATTGATGGTATGATGGCATGATGTAACTTGCACCAGAAGGCAAGACAAAAAGAAACTAATCAAGGAGAGAAGCAACCTGGAATTAAGGAGAAACTTCCTAACAGTGAGGACAATTAACCAGTGGAACAGTTTGCCTCCAGAAATTGTGGCTGCTCCAACACTGGAAGCGTTTAAGAAGAGATTGGACACACATTTGTCTGAAACGGGTGTCCTGCTTGAACCCGGGGGTTGGACTAGAAGACCTCCAAGGTCCCTTCCAGCTCTGTTCCGATTGATTTAATTTTTAGCTTAATTCTCTACATCCTCAAGGAGTTTTTGTTGGGTTGGGTGAATAACACATTCTAGAGATTCGGCACATCCTTATAAAACAAATAAAACAACAATGTTAACTCGTCTAGCTTAATGAGAATGTCAAACAGGCTGTATGTTTACCTTTTAGGCAGTTCCTTGGTACTTCAGAAGCTATTTATAGGCGTGGTTGCAAAAAGAATTTATCACGAAGAACCTCGATGCACGAAGAACCTAATCTGTTCTCTGTTCTTTTGCTGTTGAGCTCGTGGGCTGCATTTTGAGACTAATGAAATGGCAACTTCATGAACACCTGTGAAGATGGACAGGCAGAAAAGACGTGCTGCTCAGCTACAGAGAGATCCAGAAAGCAGCACAGGAGAAGGTGACTCAGTAAGCCAATTGGATGTGTTAGCCAAAGCGCACGAATTCTTCCGGATCTGCGATGTAGAAGGGAAGGGGTTTATTGCTCGCCATGACATGCAGGTAAATCGCAAAAGGTAGATTTATAAGTATTTCATTCATTTCTCCAGGAACCATTTCTCTCTCCTGTTTGAAGTTATAGTTTGGAGCCGGCAAGAATGAATAGCATTTTTATTCTCACGCCTCTTTTTTTTTAAAAAAAAATTATCCATCATGTCCGATTCTTGGAGATTGCCTGGTTATGTCCCTGCAGTTTACTTGGCAAAGTTTTCCAGAAATGTTTTGCCATTGCCTCCTTCCTAGGGTTGAAAGAAAGTGACTGGCCCAAGGTCACCCGGCTGGCTTTGTGCGTAAGGTGGGACTAGAACTCGCAGTCTTCCGGTTTCTAGCCTAATACCTTAATCCTCACACCAAACTGGCTCTACCGCTTTATTACTTGGCTGTAAAATTAGTTCAACACAAGAAAGAGAACACACACAGGATGAAGGATGTAAATCTGGCAGAAAGTCCCTTATGAGTATTGGCTTATGTATTGTTTAAGAGAGTCCCAATGAGTAGGTCTGTAGTGAGGGCCGAGTAGGGAATTTTAGGGTCATTAGACCTGCGTTAAAAGTCCAGGGACCATAGACCTCATGGGAGTTAATCTTAAGATTAGAAGCCAGTGATCTGTCCATATGGTAAGGATCCAGAAGATTTAGGAATATGGAAGGAAGCAGGTCCTTTTTACAGGAAGGGGATACTCCAGCCATGAATCATGGCTGGAATTGATGCCCTTTCCTTAAGAGGAGTCACAGGGATCTTTGCAAATCTTAAGGGATAGCGATTCATTCATTCATTCATTCATTCATTCATTCATTCATTCATTCATTCATTCATTCATTCATTCAATTTGTATAGCAGCCCAATGTTTCATCATTATAACTAGAAGGACTGTCTTATGGTGGAGCTCAGAATCAATAGCAATAGCACTTAGACTTATATACCGCTTCATAGTGCTTTACAGCCCTCTCTAAGCGGTTTACAGAGTTCAGCATATTGCCCCCAACAATCTGGGTCCTCATTTTACCGACCTCGGGAGGATGGAAGGCTGACTCAACCTTGAGCCTGGTGACATTTGAACTGCTGAACTGCTGAACTAGCAGTAGCCTGCAGTGCTGCATTTAACCACTGCACCATCTCAGCTCTTCAATGTTATTTATTTATTTATTTATTTATTTATTTATTTATTTATTTATTTATTTATTTATTTATTTATTTATTTATTTATTTATTTATTTATTATTTTTATTTATTTATTTATTTGTGAGATTTATATACCGCCTCACAGTGCAAACACTCTCTAAGCGGTTTACACCAGTAAGCAATGTATATTTATATTGCCCCCAACAATCTGGGTCCTCATTTTACCTACCTCGGAAGGATGGAAGGCTGAGTCAACCTTGAGCCGGCGAGATTTGAACCGCTGACCTGCGGATCACAGTCAGCTAAAGTGGCCTGCAGTACCTGCCTCTAACCGCTGCGCCACCTCGGCTCTTTATAGAAAAAAAAATGTCTAGAATCCTCCAGATTAGGCCTCTGTTAGCCAAAGGACAAACCACCATGATAAGAATATGAAGCTCAATCCTTATTAAAAGGAGGACAATGACCAAAAGAGTTGAAAAAGTACAGGCGGTCCTCGACTTAATGACCATATTGGAGCCCAACATTTCGGTTGCTAAATGAGACAGTTAAGTGAATCTTGCCCTGTTTTACGATCTCTCTTGCCACGGTTCTTAAGTGAATCACGGCAGTTTTTAAGTTAGCAGCATATTTATTTTAAGATCTTTCGGAATCTACCAAATACGTGCTTAATAAGAGCTGAGGTGGCGCAGTGGTTAGAGTGCGGTACTGCAGGCCACTTTAGCTGACTGTGATCCGCAGGTCAGCGGTTCAAATCTCACCGGCTCAAGGTTGACTCAGCCTTCCATCCTTCCGAGGTGGGTAAAATGAGGACCCAGATTGTTGGGGGCAATATGCTGAACTCTGTAAACCGCTTAGAGAGGGCTGTAAAGCGCTGTGAAGCGGTATATAAGTCTAAGTGCTATTGCTAAGTGCTATTTCCCATTGATACTGCTTGTCAAAATGTTTCAAAAACTGATCCCATGACAACTGTCATAAATATGTACCAATTGCCAAGCATCTGAATTTTGATCACGTGATCATGGGGAGACTTCAATGGTCATAAGTGTGAAAAATGGTCATATGTCACTTTTTTCAGTGACGTTATAACTTCGAACGGTCCCTAAATGAACTGTTTATAAGTAGAGAACTCCTTGAAGTGTGGAAGGAATGGTCCTTTAGCATATCTGCAGAATTTTGTGTCACTGATGCCTATTTAATTTAGACATTGCATAGGGTTCCAAATTCCTTTTTGTAACCCCGTCTGAACCCAGACATTATCTTTGCAAGACCCAGACTGAAATCCTCGTGAATCAACGAGGCTTAGTACTTATTTTAGATAGTTGCAAATTGCAATCTCCACTGGGTGAAAAGAAAAGCAATTTTCCATTCGTCTCAATTATTTGGGGGGTTTTTTTGTTCTTGTTTTCAAGATTTTTTTAAAAATTAACCTTTTAATTTACATGCAACGTCTGTGTAACTGAGGAAAATGTTGTCATTTTAGAGGCTCCGTGGTGAGTTACCTCCAGAGGAACTGGAGAAAGTATTTGACACTCTGGATGCAGATGGCAATGGCTCTCTTACTCTAGAAGAATTCACCACCGGATTCAGTGAGTTTTCTTTCTTTTTTTTAATTCAAAAAGTTTTATTAGTACAAAGTACAAACATTTTTCTCTGTTAATCATACAGTCATTAGTGGGAAGAAATGAGTGATGGGAACGATGAGAAGATTAATAGTAGTGCAGACTTAGTAAATAATTTGACAGTGTTGAGGGAATTATTTGTTTAGCAGAGTGATGGCGTTCGGGAAAAAACTGTTCTTGTGTCTAGTTGTCTTGGTGTGCAGTGCTCTATAGCGTTGTTTTGAGGGTAGGAGTTGAAACAATTTATGTCCAGGATGCGAGGGGTCAATAAATATTTTCACGGCCCTCTTTTTGACTCGTGCAGTATACAGGTCCTCAATGGAAGGCAGGTTGACTGTAATTGTTTTTTCTGCAGTTCTGATTATTCTCTGAAGTCTGTGTCTGTCTTGTTGGGTTGCAGAACCGAACCAGACAGTTATAGAGGTGCAGATGACAGACTCAATAATTCCTCTGTAGAACTGTATCAGCAGCTCCTTGGACAGTTTGAGCTTCCTGAGTTGGCGCAGAAAGAACATCCTTTGTTGTGCTTTTTTGATGACGTTTTTGGTGTTAGGTGTCCATTTTAGATCTTGCAATATGGCAGAACCCAGAAATTTCAAGGTCTCTACTGTTGATACTGTGTTGTCTAGTATTGTAAGAGGTGGAAGTATGGGTGGGTTTCTCCTAAAGTCTATTTCTATGGTTTTGAGTGTGTTCAGTTCCAGATTGTTCCGGTCACACCACAAGGTTACTTCAAAGAATGAAGAGAGAAGGAAAAAGAAGAGAAGGAAGGAAGGAAGGAAGGAAGGAAGGAAGGAAGGAAGGAAGGAAGGAAGGAAGGAAGGAAGGGGATTCTAATGAGAGTGAGGGAGAGTCTGAGGGAAGTCCTGCCTTAGCACTTGGCCACCACAGGTGCCCCCGACATGAATGATGTCAAACTGGCAACGCCCACCCTGGCCACACCCACCCCAGCCCCCCAAGGTCAAACACAACCCTGATGCGGCCCTCAATGAAATCGAGTTTGACACCCCTGATCTAGAGGAAAGCCAATGGGATCCTTTCGTTGAGGCATTCCTTTCTTTGGGTTATTCCATTGATTCATTGTTCTAGCTGTCAGGAAATTTCTCCTTATTTCTAGGTTAGATCTCTCTTTAAGAGGTTTCCACCCATAACTTCTTGCCCTCTGGTGCTTTGGAGAATAAGTTGAGCCCCTCTTCTCTGTGACAGCCCCTCAAGTACTGGAAGACAGCCATCATGTACCTCCCTAATCCTTCTCTTCGATAGGCTAGGTTTCCCTAGTTCCCTCAGTCGTTCGTTCGTCATATGATTTTCTCTATTTACTTACCACATTTAACACACTGTGTGGATTCAGTTCCTTCCTGTATCCTGGATGACTAATCCCACAGCCTTGGTTATGTAGGCGTAGTTTTCTTTCTTTCTTTCTTTCTTTCTTTCTTTCTTTCTTTCTTTCTTTCTTTCTTTCTTTCTTTCTTTCTTTCTTTCTCTCTTTCTTTCTTTCTCTCTCTTTCTTTCTCTCTCTCTCTCTCTCTCTCTCTCTCTCTCTCTCTCTTTCTTTCTTTGTTTCTTTCTTTTGGCACAGCCTATTGCTTTTCTTAGAAGAAATCCCAAAGGACAAAAGTATTCAGCAGTGTCCTCCTTTGCTATCCAACCTCAAGGGGAGATGCTCACCTTAGTACAGGTGTGTCAAACTCGATTGCATTGAGGGCCACATCAGGGTTGCGTTTGACTTCGGGGGGAGGGGGGAATGGCCAGCTCAACGTCCCTCGTGTCGGGGGCACCTGTGGTGGCCAAGTGCTAAGTCAGGACTTCCCTGAGACCCTCCCTCCCTCTCATTATAACCTTCCTTCCTTCTTTCCTTCTTCCTTCCTTCCTTCCTTCCTTCCTTCCTTCCTTCCTTCCTTCCTTCCTTCCTTCTCTTCTTTTTCCTTCCCTCTTCCTTCTCCTTTCTTCTTCCTTCCCCTCTTTCCGTATTTTTCCTTCCTTGCTCTCTTCCCATCTTCCCATCTTCCCTTCTTTTCCTTTGTCTTCCCTCTTTCCCTTTCTCCTTTCCTGCCCCTTCTTGGATGCTCAAATGCAAAAGGGGAAAACATTTCTCCTTTTCTTTTGTTTTGCTTTTAGTTTGTTTTGTTAGCCCTCTGTCAGCAAAAATGGAGCTCGGGGGTGGGGTGGGGGGCAGCGCATGGCAGAGGGCTCCGGGAGGCTGTCGCGGCCAAAAACAGGGCCTGGTGAGGGCGCATCCCACCCGGGCTCTGTTTTCACTGCCAGAGGCACCACGGGCGGGTCCTTCCCCGTTTCTAGGGTGGCCCCACGGGCCAGATCTAAGCACTCCGAGGCAGGATCCGGCCCGAGGGGCCTTGAGTTTGACACTCCTGCCTTAGTAGATGCTTAGTCTGCAGCTCAATTATAAGTATCTTGGTGATTTAATGGAGACTAAAATAGTGATCGGTGATTTAATGGAGACTTTAATAGAACTTCTGTTGCTTGAGGTGCTCAATAAAAGTGTTCATGGCATGAGATGCTGGCAGGCCATTTACTGGACCCTGTTATCGATTTGTCATCCAGTATATTGAAACTTAAGTCCTTCTGCTCTTTTGGAAGGACTTAATATACCGGCAGTTCTTGACTTACGACCACAATTGAATCCAAATTTCCATTGCTCAGCGAGACAATTATTAAGTGAGCTTTGCCCCGTTTTACAGATAGTCCTCAACTTCCAACCACAATTGAGCCCCAAATTTATGTTGTTAAGTCAGAAATTTGTTAAGCCAGCTCTGTCCCATTTTACGACTTCTCTTGTTTGAGTGAATCACTGAAGTTGTTAAAATAGCACGGTTGTTAAGTGAATCTGCTTCCCCGTGGACGTTGCTTGTCAGAAGGTCACAAAAGGGGATCACGTGACCCAGTGGTGGGTTGTAATTATTGTCCACCAGTTCGCACACGCGCTCTTGCGACACTTTAGCACATGCGCAGAAGCATCCCGGGCGGGTGGGCGGAGCATCCCGGGTGGGTGGGCAGAGCATCCCACCACCGGTGCTACCGGTTCCAAGAACTGGTCCGAACCGGGAGCAACCCACCTCTGACATGACCCCCAGGACACTGCAAATATGAACCCGTTATCAAGCATCCAAATGTAAATCACATGACCATAGGGATGCTGCAACGGTCGTAAGTGTGAAAAATGGTCACAAGTCACTTTTTTCAGTTCCCTTGTAACTTTGAACAATCACTAAACGAACTGTTGTTAGCCGAGGGCTACCTGTACAATCTTTATTAAGTGCCACAGTTATTAAGTGAATCATTGCAGTTGTTAAGTTAGTAACGTGGTTGTTAAGTGAATCTGGCTTTCTCATTTTGCGACCTTTGCTTTCACAAGGTCGCAAAAGGGGATCACCTGACCCTGCGACTGTCATAAATATGAATCAGTTGCCAAGAGGCTGAATTTTGATCACGTGGCCATGGGGATGCTGCAACGGTCGTAAACATGAAAAACCGTCATAAGTAACTTTCAGGGCCATTGTAACTTTGAACAGTCATTAAATGAACTGTCGTAAATCGAGCATTACCTGCAAACAATTTAAGGAATGTTGTAGAATTTTAATGCTCTTCTGTTGCAATCTTTATCAGAAAATGACACTTTTTTTTCCTTCCAGATTACGGCAGCTAATTTAATATGGTTTATTTTTCATGGTATTACAACAAGACTTTTTTAATATAAATTTGTTGCAAACGCCTCGAGGGCCAATAAAATCAAATCTTTTAAAACCTGCAGGCCAGTTTTTGTCTAGGAGGCAGGAATCTTTTGCTGAGGTCTATGAAACTAGCTTTCATCCTAAATCGAAAGAAAGCGTCGCAGCCGGAAATGAAGAAGATGACCAGTTTTCACATCTCGTGGAACGACTTGGAGCCGAGAATATCTTGAAGGAGTAAGTATTGCCGCTGAAGCAGTGGAGAGGCAGGAGAAGCACAGAAGCACCATCATTCTTGGTTTGTGGCTTTTGTGCTGTTTTGGCCTGGAAAAAGGTCAGGTGTACGAATGCTGCTTTATATCAAGGTTGAAAAAATATGTCCACCCATGCAGGAAAACCCCGATCAAGACTTATCATTAAAAAAAAGAAAAGACATATTTACAATTTCCATCTGTTAATGCACTTATATTTCAGTCTCCCAAAAGAGCAGATCCAAAGTGAGTTTCTGTGGGTCTCTACTTTTACAGATTAACAGAGTTGGAAGGGACCTTACAGGTCATCTAGTCCAACCCCCTGCCCAAGCAGGAGACTCTACATCTGCCTCTACCTAGGATTGAACTCACAACCTTCTGATTGTGAGGCAAGAGCTCTACCTCTAGGCCACAACAGCTGGGTCATTGTGTATTCTTTATTTATTTATTTATTTGTTTGTTTGTTTGTTTATTTATTTATGTATTTATTTACTTACTTACTTACTTTATTCTCTCCTTTTGTCATCTGCTCTGCAACCCAAGTAGAATTCTGTTTTCCAGAGAACATAGTATAATACAGTTGGAAGGGACCTTGGAGGTCATCTAGTCCAACCCCCTGCCCAAGCAGGAGACCCTACATCTGCCTCTACCTAGGATTGAACTCACAACCTCCTGATTGTGAGGCAAGAGCTCTACCTCTAGGCCACAACAGCTGGGTCATTGTGTATTCTTTATTTGTTTGTTTGTTTGTTTGTTTGTTTGTTTGTTTGTTTGTTTATGTATTTACTTACTTACTTACTTACTTACTTACTTACTTACTTACTTACTTACTTACTTACTTACTTACTTACCTACCTACCTACCTACCTACCTACCTACCTACTTACTTACTTATTTTATTCTCTCCTTTTGTCATCTGCTCTGCAACCCAACTAGAATTCTGTTTTCCAGAGAACATAGAATAATACAGTTGGAAGGGACCTTGGAGGTCTTCTAGTCCAACCCCCTGCTTAAGCAGGAGACCCTTATACCATTCTAGACAAGTGGCTGTCCAGCCTCTTCTTAAAAGCCTCCAGTGATGGAGCACCCACAACTTTTGAAGGCAAGCCGTTTCAACTGGTTGATTGTCCTCACTGTCAGGAAATTTCTCCTTAGTTCTAGTCTGTAAGATAGATTTCTTAAAAATTATTTCAAGTTCAATTATCTTAACCATAATGGGCAGCAGATTTGATGGAAGTCGCTAGTGCATATTTTAGGTGGGAACCTTTAACTATAATTGTATTTCCAATTTAAGACAATTGGGAAATCCAATCATTTTAAAATAGAAGCTGGCCCTCAGCTTCTACCTATAAAAAATGTGCCTCAAGGGATGTGCTTGATATCATGAATTCTAAATACCTTTAAGCTGTTGCAACATCCTTGTGATCAGGTGATTAAAATTTGGACGCTTGGCAACTGACTCCTATTTATTGACGGTTGCAGTGTCATGATCATCTCCTATTGACGGTTGCAGTGTCATGATCATCTTTTGCGACCTTCTGACAAGCAAAGTCAATGGGGAAGCCTGATTCACTTAACAACCACATTATGAACTTAACGACAGCAGTGGTTCACTTAACAACAGTGGCAAGAAAAGCCATAAAATGGGGCTCAGCTCACTTTACAACTGTATTGCTTAGCAACAGAAATTTTGAGCTCTGTTATGATGGTAAGTCGAAGACTACCTGGATTTACTTTTATGAGGATAATAATAATAATAATAATAATAATAATAATAATAATAATAATAATAATAATAATAATAATAATAATAATAATAATAATAATAATAATAATAATAATAATAATAATAATAATAATAATTAGATGACCCAAAATGCAGACTTTGCAAGGAAGCTGATGAAACAATTGATCACATCCTCAGTGGCTGCAAGAAAATCGCACAGACGGACTACAAACAGAGGCACAACTACGTGGCCCAGATGCTTCATTGGAACCTGTGCCACAACTACCACCTACCAGTGGTAAAGAACTGGTGGGATCATAAACCTGAGACAGTAGTTGAAAACAAACATGCCAAAATACTTTGGGACTTTCGAATTCAGACTGACAAGGTTTTGGAACATAATACGCCAGACCTCACGATTGTGGAAAATAAAAAAGTGTGGATCATTGATGTCGCCATACCAGGTGACAGTCGAATTGATGAAAAACAACAAGAAAAACTTAACCGATATCAGGACCTTAAAATCGAATTACAACGACTCTGGCATAAACCAATACAGGTGGTCCCAGTGGTAATCGGCACACTGGGTGCTGTGCCAAAAGACCTTAACCGGCATTTGAAAACAATAAACATTGACAAAATCATGATCTGTCAGTTGCAAAAGGCCACCGTACTTGGATCTGCATGCATCATACGAAAATACATCACACAGTTCTAGACGCTTTGGAAGTGTTCGACTTGTGATATAGTGATACGAAATCCAGCATATAAATCTCGTTTGCTGTGTATTACATTTTTTGTGAATAAATAATAATAATAATAATAATAAGAAGAAGAAGAAGAATAAGAAGAATAAGAATAAGAAAAAGAAAAAGAAAAAGAAAAAGAAAAAGAAAGAGAAGAATAAGAATAAGAATAAGAATAAGAATAAGAATAAGAATAAGAATAAGAATAAGAATAAGAATAAGAATAAGAATAAGAATAAGAATAAGAATAAGAATAAGAATATAATAAGAATAAGAATAAGAATAAGAATAATAGAATTTCTATGCTGCCCAACTCCCAGGAGACTCTGGGCGGCTAACAACAATCTAGTTTTTATTCTCTGTTGGCTGCCCACAGTCATAAGTTTAAGACGGAAGACCACCTAAGTTCAATAAATAAATAAAATCAGAATTAGTGGGGGGGAAAGCCACTGATTCTTTCATCTATCCTCAGAATTCTTACTTTATGGTACCAGAATGCTAAAATTTCAGTATTTTCTACTGAAACCTCTGAGAATTAGATCCTAACCTGCATTTCTTTTCTTTTCTTTTTTTCTTTCCCCCCAGTGAAGACGACGTGAAGAAGCTCTGGCTGCACCTGAGGAAACACGAGCCTCACCTACTTTCCAATTTCGAAGAATTCCTGACCAAAATCTTCTCTCAGCTCCACGAAGCTGATGATGAAAGGAACACCTTGGAATGCGCCCTGCAAAAGTAAATACTTCTTCTATGAGAGCTTTCACAGGGGATTTACCTCATGTTTCTTTCACCAGGATTCTTTTGGGGCAGAAACTTCCCCATGAATGCGTAACGCGTGTGGAAAGCTACAGCAGCAGGTTTTGACGGAATCCACGCGAGGTTTTTGGCCCCGCGGGTATAATATCCATCCCATTAACTGCTCGTAAAACCCGCATCTATGGATGTACAGATAGTCCTCGATATACAGCCACAATTGAGTCCCAACATTTCGGTTGCTAAGTGAGACACTTGTTAAGTGAATTTTATTTATTATTATTTATTTTGTGAGATTTATATACCGTCTCACAGTGCAAGCACTCTCTAAGCGGTTTACACCAGTAAGCAATGTATATTTATATTGCCCCCAACAATCTGGGTCCTCATTTTACCTACCTCGGAAGGATGGAAGGCTGAGTCAACCTTGAGCCGGTGAGATTTGAACCGCTGACCTGTGGATCAGTGTCAACTAAAGTGGCCTGCAGTACCTGCCTCTAACCGCTGCGCCACCTCGGCTCTTGATGATTTTGATTTTGCCTCGTTTTACGACTTTACTTGCCAGTTATTAAGGGAATCACTATAGTTGACAAGTTAGTGACACAGTTGTTACAGTATGTAAAGCTGGCGAACACAGAATAAAAACTAGATCAAAAACCTCATCAAAGTTCCGTATTTTTCGGAGTATAAGATGCACCTTTTTCCTCCCTAAAAGAGGCTGAAAATTTGGGTGCGTCTTATACGTCGAATGTAGCTTTTTTGAAGCTTTTTTTCCCAGCCCTAATGAGGTGCTAACGATCTTCCTGGCTTGCAGCATTTTTTTTTATTCCTACTCCCTCCGAAGCAGTTTTTCCTGCCCTAAGTCTTTGCAGGCTTGCTTTCATTCCTACTCCCTCTGAAAAAGGCTTTTTCAGCCCTAACCAGAGGATAAAATAATGTGCTGAAGCTGAACAGACTAAGGACGCTAGCCAGATAAATACCTGGTAGGTAGATTTCCCCCCCTATTTTCCTCCCCAAAACTAAGGTGCGTCTTATACTCCGGTGCGTCATATACTCCGAAAAATATGGTAAATCCAGGTAGTCTTTGACTCACGACCATAATGGAGCCTAAAATTTCTGTTCCTAAGCAAAACAGGTGTTAAGCGAGCTGGGCCCCATTTTAACACCTTTCTTGCCACTCTCATTAAGCAAACCACTGCTGTTATTAAGAAGATCACATGACCCCGGGATATCATCCAAAATATGAGCCAGTGGACAAGAGTCTGAATTTTGATCACGTAACTGCGGATTTTTGCGATGGTCCATATGTGTGAAAATCGTCATAAGTAACTCTTTTTTTTTGGTGCTGTTGTAACTTTGAACAGTCACTCAATGAACTGTTGTAAGTTGGGTCTGTAAATAGCTCCATCCTGAATTTCTATGAGGGAAAATTTGCAAATTGCTTCAGAATGAACACCATGAATGGATGGGTGCCAGACCTGAAATAAAACTATTGGTATTCCTCTTGTTTGGACAAAACCACATCAAAGATGGAGGTCATACTTTGGCCCTTGGCAACAGGTTGCGTACTACCTACATAGAAGGCGGCTTCTTGGTCTGCCACTATTTACCTAAAGGTAAAAGTAAAGGTTCCCCTCGCACATATGTGCTAGTCGTTTCCCGACTCTAGGGGGCGGTGCTCATCTCCGTTTCTAAGCCAAAGAGCCGGCGCTGTCCGAAGACGTCTCCGTGGTCATTTGGCCAGCATGACTAAACGCGGAAGGCGCACGGAACGCTGTTACCTTCCCACCAAAGGTGGTCCCTATTTTTTTACTTGCATTTTTTTACGTGTTTTCGAACTGCTAGGTTGGCAGAAGCTGGGACAAGTAACGGGAGCTCACCCCGTTATGCGGCGCTAGGGATTCGAACCGCCAAATTGCTGACCTTTCTGATCTACAAGCTCAGCGTCTTAGCCGCCGAGCCACCGTGTCCCCTTACTATTTACCTACATGAGTTCAAATTCTCCTTCACGTGTATCCACTTCAAATTCCTGACTAGCTTTATTGAGAACCTTTTCCTCAAGATGGTGGAGGAAAACTCCAGTGCCTTACCTCTCCTTGAATGAAAAAGGGACATTTAAGCAAGGAATTGGAAGAGATAGGAACATGGCCTATGGGGAGGGATCACATAATCCTGAGTTCTCTATTTTAAGGGGACTTCAATAGCAATAGCACTTAGACTTATATATACCACTTGACAGCGTCTTACAGCCCTTTCTAAGCGGTTTACAGAGTTAGTATATTGCCCCCAACAATCTGGGTCCTCATTTTACCGACCTCGGAAAGATGGAAGGCTGAGTCAACCTTGAGCCAGTCAGGGTCGAACTCCTGGCAGTGGGCAGAGTCAGTTTGCAATACCGCATTCCAACCGCTGTGCCACCAGGAAGGAGAATGAGAAAAAGAAGAAGGAAGGAAGGAAGGAAGGAAGGAAGGAAGGAAGGAAGGAAGGAAGGAAGGAAGGAAGGAAGGAAGGAAGGAAGGAAGGGAAATAGCATTTAGACTTATATACCGCTTCACAGTGCTTTACAGCCCTCTCTAAGCGGTTTATAGAATCAGCATATTGCCCCCAACAATCTGCGTCCTCATTTTACCGAGCTCAGAAGGATGGAAGGCTGAGTCAACCTTGAGCCGGTAAGAATCGAACTGCCCGCAGCCCCCCGTCAGCAGTACTGCATTTTAACCACTGTGCCCCTGTGGCCCTTAATTTTGTGATTCCTCAAATTCACTGGAATCCCCACATTGTGAAGAAACTGCCCTCTGGGATCATGGCCCCCAAATTACAGAGGAGACCATGTGGCACCCTTTTAGGTGGCCTTTTCCAATTTGATACAGGTATTCCTCGACTTACGACCACAGTTGAGCCCCGAATTCATGAGAAATTTGTTAAGTAAAATCTTGCCCCATTTTACGACCTTTCTCACCACCGTTGCTAAGTGAATCACTGCCATTGTTAGGTTAGTCACACGGTTGTTAAGTGAAGCTGGCTTCCTCGTTGACTTTGCTGGTCAGAAGGTCGCCAAAAGGGGATCACCTGACCCCCGGGACGCTCATAAATGTGATGTCATAAATGTGAACCTGACGATGGGGGATAGTGCAACGGTCGTAAGCGTGAAAAATAGCACTCAGTCACTTTTTTCAGTGCTCTTATAACTATGAATGGTCAGTAAACGAACTGTTGTAACTTGAGGACTACCTGTACTGAAATGTTGCTGAGCATGACTTGCAAAGCAGCCGTAGGTTTATCGGGTACATTTGCCTGCCTATCGACACTGGACTTTCTCTCAAAAGGGAGATTATACAGTTTCTTGTATCTCTAATTTTTTTTTTTTGCTGATGCTCCAAATCAGATGTAATTTATCGTATTTTTAAAAATCAGCAAAATGTCTGCCTACGATGATGAAATCCAGCATCTGTATGAAGAAATGGAGCAGCAGATCAAAACCGAGAAAGAAAAAGTCGTGTTGGAGGCAAGTATATTTTTTAATATGACTGTTAAAGGACAGATGGATGTAGGATCTGAGTATAGAGTTATTCCCACTTTATAGTAGTAATAGTAGCAAAATAATTGGTTTGTTTAAGATAAGGGTTAAAACGGGAAATCATCCCGTTTATAGAATGAATGAGGGATCTTGGAGGTCTTCTAGTCCAGCCCCCTGCTCAAGCAGGAGAACCTATACCATCTCAGACAAGTGGCTGTCCAATCTCTTCTTAGAAACATCCAGTTTCCCACGATTTCTGGAGGCAAGCTGTTCCACTGGTTAATTGTCCTCACTGTTAGGAAGTTTCTCCTTAATTCCAGGTTGTGTCTCTCTTTGGTTAGTTTCCATCCATTGTTTCTTGTCCTGCCTTTAGGTGCTTTGGAGAATAATTTGACCCCCTCTTCTTTGGGGCAGCCCCTCAAATACTGGAACTCTGCTATCATGTCACCCCTAATTCTTCTTTTCTCCAAACTAGCCAAACTCAAATCCTGCAACCGTTTTTCATGTTTTAGCCTCCAGACCTTTAATCGTCTTAATTGCTCTTCTTTACACTTTTTTTCAAAGTCTCAACATATTTTTTGTAGTATGGTGACCAAAATTGGTTGCAGTATTCCAGGTGTGGCCTTACTGCGGTTTTACAAAGCGGTATTAATGCTTCACATGTTGGGCTCAGTTTTGGTCGTAAGTTGAGAGCAGCCATAGTTCTCGCTGTCGGGAAATTGCTCCAGGTTGGATCTCTCAATGATGAGCTTCCACCTAATGCTTCTTGTCCTGCCTTCAGGTGCTTTGGAGACTAGGGTGACCCCATCCTCTCTGTGGCAGCCCCTCAAATATTGGAAGACTGCTATCATGTCACCCCTGGTCCTTCTCTTCGTTAGACTAGCCACGCCTAGTTCCCTCAATCGTTCATTGTATGGTTTATCATACACTGGACCTCTTATCATCTCTTTTTTAACTTGCACAAAGCATAGCTGAAAGCTCTTCATGTGTGCGTGTGCAGGTCTGTGTGTGCATATGTGTGTGTGTGTGTGTGTGTGTTTTACTACGTGCGTGCACATTGCAAAACAACAGCAACCCACCACCTGTCTATTCTTATAATTGGTTGATTTGTTAGTTAAAAGACAGTTCTTTTAACTAAAACCCTCTGCTCTTTTCATTATTCTTTCATTCTTTTCATTCTTTATTATTATTATTTCCTGCATACATTATAATAAGCTTAATTAATGCCCTTGCTATATCTTATATTTGAGGCTGATTTTAACCGCGTTCTTGTAATGTAGGTACCGATGAGTCACTACGAAATGCTTGCATCAACCTCTGTTCGTCTTTTGGCTGTATCGTTGAAACGATTGAAAGGGACGAATTGTTTTAAACTTTTTATTTTTGTCCAATTTCGCAGGGCGCTGAGAGGTTCCAGTCCCGTCAGCAGGAACTGGAACAAAAACTTGTCGAAAAGGAGAAGGAATTCGAGCAACTGTTGCAGAAGCAGAAAATAGTAGGTGGAAATTATGGTGTTGTAATAGCAGCAAATCTTTAAGTAAGCTTAGCCATACGGTGGCAGTCTGCTGTATCATCTTAGCTGCACTTGTAAGAAAGCCCATTAGCCTTGAACCAAGTCCTAAATTGGTCATGCGTGTACAGGTATGCCTCGACTTACAAAAGTTCATTGAGTGACCATTCAAAGCTATAACGGCACTGAAAAAAGTGACTTACAACCAGGGGTGGGTTCCACTTACCTTCGCCACCGGTTCGCATCGCGACATTTCGCATGTGCGCCCTCGCTCCGCTCGTGCGCCTGTGCGCATCCCCTCGTGCGATTTGGCTTCCGCGCATGCTCAGAAGCAGGAATGAGCCCGAAACACAGCTGAGGAGCTGATCAGCTGTGCTTCGGGCGAAGAAATAAAGGTCAGAATTCACCCGCGGACGGGCAGGAGGGCCCTTTTTCAAGCCGCGGAAGGGGAAAAATTCGCACAAAATCCCAAAAAGAGATGGCGGCGCGCACGGACCAGCACCGACAGCGACGTCACCAGCGGGTTGCTACCAGTTTGGGTGATCCGGTCCGAACCGGGAGGAACCCACCCCTGCTTACGACCCTTTTTCACACTTACAACCATTGCCGTGTCCCCAGGGACACATGATTAAAATTTAGACAAGTGACTCATATTTACAACGGTTGCAGATGGAGTCGTGGGATCCCCTTTTGCGACCTTCTGACCCAGCAAAGTCCACGGGGAGAAGCCAGATTCACTTAACAGCCGCGTTACAGACTTAACGACCGCAGTGATTCACTGAACCAACTGTGCACGGGAGAGGTCATGAAGTGGGCAAAATCCACTTAACGTCTGTCTCGTTTAACAACAGAAAGTTTGTGCTCAATGGTGCTCATAAGTCCGAGGACTGCCTGTATTTTGTGATATTAACCGAGCCGAGGTGGCGCAGCGGTTAGAGGCAGTACTGCAGGCCACTTTAGCTGACTGTGATCCGCAGGTCAGCGGTTCAAATCTCACCGGCTCAAGGTTGACTCAGCCTTGACTCAGCCTTCCATCCTTCCGAGGTAGGTAAAATGAGGACCCAGATTGTTGGGGGCAATATAAATATACATTGCTTACTGGTGTAAACCGCTTAGAGAGTGCTTGCACTGTGAGGCGGTATATAAATCTCACAAATAAATAAATAAATAAATAAATATTTTGGCTTGCTTTCTGGAATACGCTACTGGACGAGAAGTCTAAAGAACAAAGAATTGTATTTCTTCTGCTTCATATAATAGAAAAGAAACAGCGACCTTAAAAGCTCCCACACTGCCTGACCGATAGGACTTCTGGAACAAATCCTTTTAAACAAGCATTGCCCTCTGCTTATTTTTCAAGTCTGATATAGTGAATTTAACTTCTTTAGCCAAGCTGGCCAGTTGATCTTTTTCACATAAATATCAGCCTGACCTCTGCAGAACTGACTCAACCAAGCTCCTACGGAGACATTGACTGGAAGCTGTAAATAATCCCAAATGTTTCTTATCGGGGGTTTGAAGGTTCAAGTGTAGGTAAACCGAGCAGTTCACATGGCCTGAAAAATAACCCGTTTGGGGTGATTGGCTTGTTGTCACTGTTCGTGGAGGATTTACGGGCCACTCCTGCTATTTCCCTTCTAACCTGTTTAGGGCCATGTTCGTTTTATGTGTGCTCTTTCGAGTTTCAGTTTCAGCTATCAGCTGCCTTATTACACATAGTTGTCATGGTAATGCTGGTTTAAGCCTAAATGATAAGATAATTGAATTTTGCAAAAAGAAAAAGAAAAAAGAAAAAAAGAAAAGAAAAGAAAAAGGAAGAAAGAAGACATTTTCTTTTATTCAGAAAGATTCATTATTTATTTAGTGTAAGTGGTTTTATAATTGATTGAATGTAAGCAGATTGCAAAAGCCACCATATATACTGCATACATACATATACATATATACATATACATCAGAGGTGGGTTCCTGCCTGTTTTTGCCGGTGCGGTTAATAGCTGTTGTTCGGCGCAGAGCTGAAGACGCTGCTGCCGTTCGCGGTGCGGGAGCTTTCCCCGGGCGCTTTCCCCGCCTGCATGGACACCGCCGTTTGCGTTCTTTTGCCCTCTGCGCATGCAGAACGCTTTGCGCATGCGCAGAGGGCAAAAGAACGCAAACGGCGGCATCCATGCGGGCGGCGGCAGCGCCCGGGGAAAGCCCCCGCGCCGCGAACGGCAGCAGCGTCTTCGGCTCTGCGCCGAACAACAGCTATTAACCGCAACGGCAGGAACCCACCTCTGATATACATATACATATACATATACACACATATACATACATACATATATGTACAGACACACATATAGATACACACACATATACATATACATATACATATACACACATATACATACACACATATATGTACATACACGCACACATATATATATATATAGATACACACACACACACATATATATGTATGTATATATATACTTTCAAGCATAGATAAAATACATATTAAATACTATACACGTAGTCCTCGACTTACGACAACAATGGAGCCCAAAATTTCTGTTGTTAAGGAAGACATTTCTTAAGTGAATTTCGCCCCATTTTACGACCTTTCTCGCCACAATAGTTAATTGAATCACTGTAGTTGCTCAGTTAGTAACAAGGTTGTTTAATGAATCTGGGTTGCCCATTGATTTTGCTTGTAGGAAGGTTACAGCAGTTCATTTAGTTACATTCAGTTACCATTCAAAATTACCACAGCACTGATTTATGATCATTTTTCACATGATTGTTGCGGCATTCTCCACAGACACATGATCTAAATTCAGACCCTTGGAAACTGACTCATATTTATGACGGTTTCAGTGTCCCATGGTCATGACTCCACCCCGTCTCAATTTGGGGAAGCCGTAGACGTAATGGGCCGCTGCCTGGCCGATGTTAGGGTCTGGATGGGGAAGAACCGGCTAAAACTTAACCCTGACAAGACTGAGTGGCTGTGGATATTGCCTCCTAAGGACTTGACCAATTGTCCCTCCTTGGTTCTCGGGGGGGAGAAATTAGCCCCCTCGGAACGGGTCCGCAATTTGGGTGTCCTCCTAGACCCACAGCTAAAATTGGAACAACATCTTTCAGCTGTGGCTAGGGGGACCTTTGCACAAGTACGTCTTGTGCACCAATTGCGACCCTACTTGGAGAAGGAGGCACTTCTCACAGTCGCTCATGCCCTTATCACCTCACGGCTAGATTACTGCAATGCGCTCTACATGGGGCTACCCTCGAAGAGTGTCCGGCGACTGCAATTGGTGCAAAATGCAGCTGTGCGAGCTGTGGTGGGTGTACCTAGATGCACCCACGTAACACCTATCCTCCGCCAGTTGCATTGGCTGCCCATTAGTCTCCGGATCCAATTTAAGGTGTTGGTTTTGACCTTTAAAGCCCTACATGGCTCAGGGCCAGGTTACCTTCGGGACCGCATCCTGCCGCATACCTCCCTACGACCGGTTAGGTCCCACAGAGTTGGTCTCCTCCAGGTCCCATCGACCAAGCAATGCCGGCTGGCGGGGCTGAGGGGGAGAGCCTTCTCTGTGGGAGCCCCCTCCCTTTGGAACCAGCTCCCTCCAGAGATCAGGACTATCCCCACCCTGCTGGCCTTCCGTAAAGCAATAAAAACTTGGCTCTTCCGGCAGGCGGGGTATGAATGAAATTTATTTTAAATCTGGATAGTATTTTAATATGGCTTTTTAACAAAACTGTTTTTTACTTGTTATGTTTTCTATACATGCTGTGAGACGCCCAGAGTCCCTCGGGAGTTGGGCGGCATAGAAATTTTAATAAATAAATAATAAATAAATAAATAAATATGAACCCCTTTTGCTGCCTTCTGACAAGCAAAGTCAAGGGGGAAGCCAGATTCACTTAACAACCATGTTACTAATTTAACGACCGCAGTGATTCACTTAACCAAGGTGGCAAGAAAGGTTGTAAAATGGGGCAGAATTCACTTAACAACTGTCTCGCTCAGCAACTGAAATTTTGGGCTCCATTGTGGACGACCTCGTTCATGCAAACAAGCTAACTTCACTACTAACGTGGGCAACCTCCTCCCATTCCCTGTGTTCATATTCATGTTTATACTTATACCTGTTATCTCGTACATGTTTGAAAAACTAAATAAATAAATAAATGAAATGAAAGTCACCAACATTTTTTTAAAATTGATTTGACTTTGGGGCATCCAGAGGTCTTTGCTAAAATTTTATATGTAGAATTTTTTTTTCTTAAAAATGTATGCATTTGCATTATAGCTATCTTTGTGTTTTTCTTCTTTTTTTCTGTTATAGTTTTAAAAACAATAAGAATAAATAAAAAACAAGCTCTGGAGGTGTTTTATGGACTTGTGATTAATAAAAATCCATTCCACTGTTTTTTTTAAAAAAAAAACATGGTTTTTTCTTTTTTTACAGTTGGACAAACAATGCAAAGAACTACGTAATGTTAAGTCAGACACGACCACGGAAAATACCAAATTGAGGGTTACTAACCAAGAGCTATTGAATTCAGTGGAGAGAACCTCTGAGGAGCTCATTATTGCTCAACAGCAGTTGGAAATACTTCAGGATGAAGCTAAACAACTGCAGGAAGAAAAGGAAATGTAAGTAATTCTAGAAAAGAGGTGTCATGCCCCCGTCGGAGGCTGAATCCAAGGGGGAAGATGAACAGCCAACAGAGAGTGGGAGAGTGGCTCTGTTGGCTGTGGAGGAAACTGGGGAAGGGCAAAATCAGGCTGGGCAGAGCAGGGGAGAGGTAGAACAAGGGAGAGGGGGTTCAGATGAAGACCAAGGCCCACCCCCTCCTCATCCTAGGGCCGTGATGGCGAACCTATGGCACGGGTGCCACAAGTGGCACGCGGAGCCATATCGGTGGGCACGCGAGCTCAGGTCCGGCATGCATGTGTGCATCAGCCGGCTGATTTTCGGGCCTTCTGGGCCCACTGGGAGTCGGGAAACAGGCTGTTTCCAGCCTCCAGAGGGGGTGGGGAAGGCCGTTTTCGCCCTCCTCAGGCTCCTAGAAAGGTTCTGGAGCCTGGGGAGAGGGAAAAATGGGCGTGCCATTGCATGCTGGGAGCAGGGGGTCATGCGTGCATGTGCGGGGGTGCATGGAATTATGAGTGTGGGCACGCACACATGTGATCCCCCGCATTCCCCCTGCTTTTGGCACGCGAACCAAAAAAGGTTCGCCATCACTGTCCTAGGGCATGCAGGGAAGAACGGAGAAGAGAGCAATGTGGATTGCATGGCTTATGAGGGAGGAAAGGGCCCTGATTCCCTTCACAAGGCACACCTGGGGATGGAGTTTAAAGGAGAGGCAAATGGGAGTGGCGGTTGTCGGGAACAAACGCTGAGTTCATCTCGTTTTAACTGCTTTATCTGAGTTCCTGGCATCCTCCCAACTTTTTTGATTTACTGCCGTGCTACTTCCCTTCTGGAACTCCGTATCTTGCTTGCCCTGTCGGATTAATTACCTTAGCTTGCCTTGTTGGATTTATAGTTGGAGGTTTTCTGTTTATAACAATTGGACTGGAGTATTTTCAGCCAAAGGCTGTTACAGGTTTGTGGGAGAGTTTTTCTCCAGACCGGAGAGTAAAAGGGACGTTGTGTCTTATATGTTTTATATGTTTTTTTTTTAATTTTTTATCTCTACCATTGTTTTAATTGTATTGTTCATCTTTTCTGTTGTACGCCGGGAGTTGGGCGGCCTATAAGATCGAACAAACAAACAAACAAACAAACAAACAAACAAACAAACAAACAAAACCACAGCACTTCAGTCTCTCACACAATCTCTCTTCCTTAGTTATGAATAGGTAATTTGTTACTCTGTTAGAACACAAATAACATTTTTTTCTGTGGGCTTTTTTGTGCCAGGCGTCCCTCTCATTTGTTTTCAGTTTCATGGAATTTTAGCGAATGAAAAACTTGAAAAGTCTCTTTTTATTATCAGAGAAGAGATTCAAACTACACTTAGTACGAGAAGCATTGATTTTATTACATCACGGCTGATTCTTTCATTGGATTATGATTTGGATCATCTGGGAGAGAGAATAATAAACAATAAATTGAAGAGACAAACATTCGGCAAGACATGGAATAAAATTTGCTGATTTTGCTTAGTAAACGTTGAGGAGGGGTCTCCGGAGCTTCATTGAACTAATGCTGCATCTGTAAAATTTTGGTTCCCCCCCCCCCAATAAAAATGCAAGTTTAACAATCTTCCCACACTGGATCTTTGCTTTACTTTTATTGTGTCTCTCAAGAGCAATTTTCTGTCAGGATTTAGATTAAAAGTAGCCATTAACAATAAATAAACTGGAGTAATTAGGAATTTGGTCCGTTTCTGTAGTTATTAGTGCAATACTTAACAAGAGAAAGTAAATCACAGCTCTATTGGTGTTTCGTCTAAGCGGGTCGAACTGGATTTTACATAACCCTTGTTTTGTTTCTTCTATAGTGAGATTTGCCGAGTGACAGAAATATTTGAGAGGGAGAAATTAGGACTCCTTAAACAATTGGATTTTTTGAGGTAAGGAGATTCCCAAAACAAGCGTTGTGTGCCTTCCTGTGTGTGTGGAAGTCATCTTCCTTTTTGATGAATGTGTTCTTTATTGCCGCGTTGTGTAATGAGGACAAAGCTGTTTGTTTGAATAAAAACCAGTCAGGGGTTGAATGCATGTATGAGGGTGAGTCAAAAAATAATGCCATTATGATTATGATTATGATTACCGTATTTTTCGGAGTATAAGACGCACCTTTTTCCTCCCTAAAAGTGGCTGAAAATGTGGGTGCGTCTTATACTTCGAATGTAGCTTTTTTCCCAGCCCTAACTAGGTGCTAACAGATCTTCCCAGCTCTTACCCTGCAGGCTTTTTCATTGTTACTCTCTCCAAAGAATGTTTTTCCAGCCCTAAGTCTTTGCAGGGTTTTTTTTCATTGCTCTACTTGCTCCAAAGAAGGTTTTTTTCCAGCCCTAACCAGGTGCTAACGATCTTCCCAGCTCTTACCGGCTTGCAGGCTCTTTCATTGTTACTCTCTCAGAAGAATGTTTTTCCAGCCCTAAGTCTTTGCAGGGTTTTTTTTTCATTGCTCTACTTGCTCCAAAGTTTTTTTCCAGCCCTAACCAGGTGCTAACGATCTTCCCAGCTCTTACTGGCTTGCAGGTTCTTTCATTGTTATTCTCTCAGAAGAAGGTTTTTTTAAGTCCTAACCAGGAGATAAAATAATGTGCTGAAGCTGCTCCGAATAATTTTTTTTTTACCCTAACCAGGTGCTAACGATCTTCCCAGCTCTTACTGGCTTGCAGGCTCTTTCATTGTTACTCTCTCAGAAGAAGGTTTTTTTTAAGTCCTAACCAGGAGATAAAATAATGTGCTGAAGCTGAACAGACTAAGGATGCTAGCCAGATGAATACCTGGTAGGCAGATTGTTTTCCCCTATTTTCCTCCCCAAAAACTAAGGTTTATACTCCGGTGTGTCTTATACTCCGAAAAATACGGTATTTATTTGTCAAACATGTACAGGTATAGTTTCACTTCCTCGTCACTGGGATAATAATCCTCCATTCTCACCAGATTTAGCGCCTTCAGACTATCATCTCTTCGGCCCCATGAAAGAGGGTTTGAGAGGCAAACATTATTCCAGTGACGAGGAAGTGAAAACTGCAGTGAAGAAGTGGCTCAAAGAACAGTCAACCAAATTTTTATGAGACAGGGATACATGCTCTCATTCGAAGGTGGAACATTGCTATTGAGAGAAACGGTGACTATGTTGAGAAGTAGGGATGTGATCCACAGAGGACCAGCTTCATTTTGATGTATGCTACATGTTCCTGTGTTGGTAGTTATACCTGTCCTAAAGAAAATGGCATTACTTTTTTACTCACCCTCGTACATATTTCCCCCAGTAAAATTGGAGCATTTATCATAAAATCTAGGTTGGGTCATTCTAGATGGGCCGATGAGACAAGAAGGCCACTGGTGCTTCCGTTAATGGCAGAAATTAAGGAGCAACCCCCAGTCATGAGCCAGTTCTTTCAAAAAGAACCAAATCATCTTATGACTGACAAATGGTTCATTCCTGCCCCAGTAGTATCTCTGTTGTATTTATAAATTTTTAAGGCCTGAGAAACAGCAGTCCAGGAAGGACAGTACGTTTACTCAAGTTCCTGAAACAACAGGACCATGTACAGGTAGTCCAGTGGTGGGTTGCTCCCAGTTCGGACTGGTTCTTTAGAACCGGTAGTGGAAATTTACCGCCGCTCGCCGAACTGGCGGCGATGACTGGCGGTCCACGCTCCCGAACCGGTCCTCTGGTTGCCGCAGCTTGCAAAAAAAACTTTGTGCATGCGCAAAGGCTTCTGTGCATGCGCAGAGGGTCATTTCCGGGTGTTTTGCGTGACCTGACAGGGCCCCGCACGCGCGCGAAATGCACACTTCCGTCGCGATGCGAACCGGTAGGGAAGGTAAGTGTAAGGTGACCAGATTTTAATATTTGTAAAGCGGGACACAATTGACGGGGGGGGGGGATTCTAGGGGAGCAAGACGGGAGGGGTCCGTCTCTCTTATCCTGCAGCTTTGTGCACCCCCCCAAACACCCCCCTCCTTCATCACAGCCAGGGGTGGGTTCCTACCGGCGCAGGCTTACCTGCTCGTCACCGCAGAGCCGAAGAAGCTGGTGGTGTTCGCGGCGCGGGGCTTCCCCCGGCCGCCGGGATGCCGCCATTTCCGTTCTTTTGCCCTCTGTGCATGCGCAAAGCGTTCTGCTTGCACAGAGGGCAAAAGAACGCAAATGGCGGCATCCCGGCGGCTGGGGAAAGCGGGCGGGGGAAGCCCCGCGCCACGAACGCCACCAGCTTCTTCGGCTCTGCGGCGACAAACAGGCAAGACCGCCGCTGCCCCTCTCACTGCCCTCCCTCCCTGCCTGGCAGGAGGAGGTAGGCAAGGCAGGAGGCAGAGGTGTGTGCAGGGCAAATTCAAATTCAAAAAGCGGGACTTTTTTGAAACGCCGCGGGACGCAGGACAAATTATTAAAAAGTGGGACTGTCCCGCCAAAAGCGGGACGTCTGGTCACCTTAGGTAAGTGGAACCCACCCCTGAGGTAGTCCTTGACTTACAACCACGATGGAGCCCAACATTTATGTTGCTTAGTGAAATGTTTGTTGAGTTTTGCCCCATTTCACAACCTCTCTTGCCACTGCCGTTAAGTGAATCACTGCAGTTGTTAAATTAGTAACATGGTTGTTCAGTGAATCTGGCTTCCCCGTTGACTTTCCTTGTCAGAAGGTCGCCAAAGGGGATGTCGTGACCCCGGGAGGTTGCAACCGTCATAAATATGAGTCGGTTGCCGAGCATCTGAATTTGGATCAGGTGACCATGGGGAGGCTGCAACGGTCGTAAGTGTGAAAAAAACGGTCATAGGTCACTTTTTTCAGCGCCGCTGTAACTTTGAACGGTCACAAAATGGACTGTTGTAAGCCGAGGACTACCTGTACTGGTTGGTGTAGGAGAAGGGATGGCAGAACCTAGGGGCGGAGTCAAAAGAGGGATCAGCCTAGAATCACTACGTAGTGCAAGGTAACTAAGTTCAACCTCCCTTGAATTCCATGGACCTTTATCTAAAATTTAAGCACGTGCTAAGGGTTCATTGAGATAATTCCTGTGCATAGGTATTTAAGCAATAAATCCATTTAATTCAACCTTCCCGTGTGGACCTGATCTTTCACACCTGACAGTTGTGGGAGGAAGGGTAGCCTCCATTCTCCTTCCTCCACTGTGGGAACAATTATCCTTTAATTTTGGTGTTTTTTCTTCCTTCCTTCTTTCCTTCCTTCCTCCCTCCCTCCCTCCCTCCCTTTCTTCCCTTTCATTCCCATCTCCTTCCTTCCTTCCCTCCTTCCTTCCCTCCTTCTTTCCCTCCCTCCCTCCTTCCTTCCTTCTGTCCTTCTTTCTTTCCTCCCTCCCTCCCTCTGTCTCTCCTTCCTTCCTTCCTTCCTTCCTTCCTTCCTTCCTTCCTTCCTTCCTTCCTTCCTTCCCTCCCTCCCTCCTTCCCTTTCTTCCTGTAATTCCCATCTCCTTCCTTCCTTCCCTTCCTTCCTCCTTCCCTTTCTTCCTGTAATTCCCATCTTCCTTCCTTCCCTTCCCTTTCTTCCCTTCCTTCCCTTCCTCCCTCCTTCCCTTTCTTCCTGTAATTCCCATCTTCCTTCCTTCCTTCCTTCCTTCCTTCCTTCCTTCCTTCCTTCCTTCCTTCCTTCCTTCCTTCCTCCCTCCCTCCCCTTCCCTTCCCTTCCTTGCTTCCCTTCCTTCCTCCCTTCCCTTCCCTCCTTCCCTCCCTCCCTTCCTCCATTTCTTCCTGTCATTCCCATCTCCTTCCTTCCTTCCTTCCTTCCTTCCTTCCTTCCTTCCTTCCTTCCCTCCCTCCCTCCTTCCCTTTCTTCCTGTAATTCCCATCTCCTTCCTTCCTTCCCTTCCTCCCTCCTTCCCTTTCTTCCTGTAATTCCCATCTTCCTTCCTTCCCTTCCCTTTCTTCCCTTCCTTCCCTTCCTCCCTCCTTCCCTTTCTTCCTGTAATTCCCATCTTCCTTCCTTCCTTCCTTCCTTCCTCCCTCCCTCCCTCCCTCCCTCCCCTTCCCTTCCCTTCCTTGCTTCCCTTCCTTCCTCCCTTCCCTTCCCTCCTTCCCTCCCTCCCTTCCTCCATTTCTTCCTGTCATTCCCATCTCCTTCCTTCCTTCCTCCCTCCCTCCCTCCCTCCCTCCTTCCCTTCCTCCCTTTCTTCCTTCCTGTCATTCCCATCTCCTTCCTTCCTTCCTTCCTTCCTTCCTTCCTTCCTTCCTTCCTTCCTTCCTTCCTTCCTTCCTTCCCTCCCTCCCTCCCTCCCTCCTTCCTTCCTTTCTTCCTCCTCATAGAGAAAGGAACAAACACCTGAGTGATCAACGTGACGTGCGTCTTCACCAGGTACGTTTTTTTTAAATAAAAAGGTTTTTTTTACACGAAGACCTTAGACAAAAACTATAACTGTACCTTCATATTTAAAACTTCAAATTCCATCCCATTTAGACAATGCAGGCTCTGTTCTGCACGGTAGAATTTGGGAGTCCTAATTTGAGCAGAAAATATCTTGCAGCAGCCATTATTATGAACGACGCTGCTGTGGTTAAGCTCCAGGTCTGTGGGAAGGGAATTGAAGACCAGTTAATTTTTTTGTGGATGGTGTGATTACAATTAAGATTGTAATTCAGGTAGTCCTTGACTTACGACCACAACTGAGCTCAGAATTACGGTCATTAAGTTGTTGCTGTCATTAAACAAAGCATCCCGGCTCTCCCCATTGCAGTCCTTACACAGAGCATAAGGGTTCCTTAGGAGGCCCTGAGTTGCTGAACGAATCGTTGTAAATTGAGGACTGCTTGCATTCCTTTAACTTCATCGTATCTGTCTTCCTCCTATTTAATGCCTTTAAAAAGCAGGCACAACATGCAACAGAAGAAAGGAAATGTGCCACTCTGTCGCTCAGATCTCCCACCTCTCAGAGCAGGGGTGGGTAAAACTCTGGCCCTTTTACGATCTGTGAACTTCAATTCCCAGAATTCCCTGAGCCAGCCATGCTGACTAGGAGCCATGCTGGCTCAGGAATTCTGGGAGTTGAAGTCCACAAGTCATAAAAGGTCCATCGTTCCCCACCCCTGACTTAGAAGATCCATGTCTTAAGACCAGATATTTTATCCTAAAGGTAAAGGTAAGCGTGCTAGTCGTTCCTGACTCTAGGGGGCGGTGCTCATCTCCGTTTCTAAGCCGAAGAGCCAGCGCTGTCCGAAGACGTCTCCATGGTCATGTGGCCGGCATGACTAAACGCCGAAGGTGCACGGAACGCTGTTACCTTTCCACCAAAGGTGGTCCCTATTTTTCTACTGGCATTTTTTACGTGCTTTCGAACTGCTAGTAGGCAGAAGCTGGGACAAGTAACGGGAGCTCACCCCGTTACGCGCCACTAGGGATTCGAACCGCCAAACTGCTGACCTTTCTGATCGACAAGCTCAGCATCTTAGCCACTGAGCTGCCCTAATCAATGACCCAAAGGAGGACAAAGGATTTTTCTAGAAGCTGATGGACGCTGGAGAGAGCTTAGAGCTGCTGAAAGAGAAAATTCTCACGTATCATTAACTCCTCCCGATTCTCCCAATCATTAACAACTTAAACAGTTTGCTTAGTGATCGTTTGAAGTGACAACATTGAAAAAAAGTGACATGACAATTTTCTCACTTTTGACTGTTGCAGCATCCCCATGATCATGTGACTTACAATTGGATGCTTGACAAGTGACTCACATTTATGACGGTTGCTGTGTCCCGGGATCTCGTGATCCCCTTTTGCGACCTTCTGACAAGCAAAGTCCAATGGAGAAGCCAGATTCACTTAACAACCGTGTCGCTAACTTAAACAACTTCAGTGATTCACTTAACAACTGTGGCAAGAAAGGTCGTAAAATGGGGCAAAATTCACTTAACAAATGTCTCACTTAGCAACAGAAATTTTGGGCTCAATTGTGGTCGTAAGTCAAGGATTACCTGGTAACAAACAAGCTTATCTATATCGTTTTGGCATTCCGGCATGACATCTCCTGTTTTCTTAAGTATATTTTGACATTTTAAAACAATCTTTCTACAGAAATCTGGGTATGAGGCCCCTGTCAGTCAGAAACAAAGATCAGGCTCAATTATTGGCAAATACATTGAGAGAAGAAGTTCGCTGAAGAGGTAAGCCTTCCATTTTGTCTTGGGCACATTATTATTATTTTTAGATAATTTACAAGATTGGACAGTATTCACAGTACAGCAAGAAACCATGCTTTCTTATTTTTTTTTACAATATATTGTTTTTATTTAAAGGCATTTTTACAATTTGCTGGAAGTATCCCTTGACTAGAAATTTTACATGGAATATCTTATACAGGTAGTCCTCAATGTACGACCAGAGCTGAGTCCAAAATTCATCTTGCTAAGTGAGAAATTTGCTAAGTGAGTTTTATTTTTTTATTTTTTATTTTTTATTTTTTATTTTTTATTTTTTTTATTTTTTTATTTTTTTATTTTTTTATTTTTTATTTTTTTTTTATTTTTTTTATTTTTTATTTTTATTTATTTATTTATTTATTTATTTATTTATTTATTTATTTATTTATTAGATTTATATACCGCCTCACAGTGCAAGCACTCTCTAAGCGGTTTACACCAGTAAGCAATGTATATTTATATTGCCCCCAACAATCTGGGTCCTCATTTTACCTACCTCGGAAGGATGGAAGGCTGAGTCAACCTTGAGCCGGTGAGATTTGAACCGCTGACCCTGCGGATCACAGTCAGCTAAAGTGGCCTGCAGTACTGCTCTCTAACCACTGCGCCACCTCGGCTCTGTTTTGCCAGCTTTTACGACTTTTCTTGCCACTGTTGCTAAGTGAATCAATGCAGTTGTTACATTAGTAACATGGTTGTTAAGTGAATCTGGTTTCCCCATTAAGGTTGCTTGTCGGAAGGTCAGAAAAGGGGATCACAGGACCCTGGGACACTGCGACCGTCCTAAATATGAGTCAGTTGTCAAGTGTCCGAATGTAAACCATGGAGATGCTGCAACAGTCATAAGGGTGAAAAATGGTCATAAGTCACTTTTTTCACTGTCATCGTAACTTTCGAATGGTCACTAAGCGAACCATTGTAAGTCGAAGATTACCTGCAATACTTTAAGTTGTTAAGGATTTATTAAAATATATTAGCCATATAAAAGAGCAAGGTGGTTCACGTGGTTAGGAGGCTGGAATGGAGATTAGCAAGCCTGCGTTTGAGACCCCGCGTGCTGCCATTGGGTAGGGTTGAGCTCCCGTCCTTTGCTCCAGCTCCTGCCTGGCACCTGAAAGGAGCCCCCAACTGGCCATCCTCTCGGCAATGGTGATGTCACCTGCCAATCCTTTCAACCCAGAAGTGCCTCATTTCTTCTGACACAAGTGCAATTAGCCATATAAAGTTTTCAATCTGCTGGTTATTTGTAATTTGTTTGTTATTTACATGTATCCTATTACTTGCATTGTTTTTTTTTCCTTCTTTACTATATTATTCCTTTTTGGTTACTGTATTTTTTGGACTATAAGACGCACCGCAGTATAAGACGCACCTTAGTTTTTGGGGAGGAAAATAAGAAAAAAGCTGATTGGCGGGTGGCTCGGCCTCCCAGAATACCCCCAATCAGCTGTTCCCAGAGGTAGATTTTAGCAACAGGTTCATTGGTTGTGAGCTCTGTGCCTTGCTATTTTTTCTGCCTCTGAAACCTCCATTTCAGAGGCTTTTTTTCTGAAGCTCCGTTTCAGAGTCTGAAGCTCCTTTCAGAGGCTTTTATTCTGAAGCTTCGTTTCAGAGTATGAAGCTCCATTTCAGAGGCTTTTTTTCTGAAGCTCCGTTTCAGAGTATGAAGCTCCATTTCAGAGACTTTTTTTCTGAAGTTCCGTTTCAGAGTCTGAAGCTCCTTTCAGAGGCTTTTATTCCGAAGCTCCGTTTCAGAGTATGAAGCTCCATTTCGGAGGCTTTTTTTCTGAAGCTCCGTTTCAGAGGCTTGAAGCTCCGTTTTTCAGCCTCTGAAACCTCCGTTTGAGAGGCTGGGCGAGGCTACATTCGGAGTATAAGACGCACCCAGATTTTCACCCTCTTTTTTGGGGGGGGAAGGTGCATCTTATACTCCGAAAAATACGGTATTTTCCTTGGCAATAATAATAAATTAAAAAGAAGTTTAAAAATTAAATTTCTCAGGATTAAATTTAATTTGAAGGGAAAGTTCTAAACGTAAAAAGTCACATGACAAGAGTTTCAATTTCTCATATTTTCTGATATGTCCTAGACCAGTGATGGCGAACCTATGGCACGCGTGCCACAGGTGGCACACGGAGCCATATCTGCCGGCACGTGAGCCGTTGCCCTAGCTCAGCTCCAACGTGCATGTGCACTCTGGCCATCTGATTTTCGGCTCGCACAGAGGCTCTGGGAGGGCGTTTTCGGCTTCCAGAGGGCCTCCGGCAGGCGGGGGAGGGCGTTTTCACCCTCCCCAAGCTCCAGGGAAGCCTCTGGAGCCTGGGGAGAACGGAAAATAGGCCTACTATAAGGTGACCAGATGTCCCAATTTTGGCGGGACAGACCCGCTTTTTCATCATTTGTCCCGCGTCCCGCCCGTCCTCTAAGAAGTCCCGATTTTTTGAAAGAATGCACGACTAGGGCATTCTTTCAAAAAATCGGCCTGAAAGGGCGGCGTGCGAGATTGGGGGGAGGAGTTAAACTTTTGGCGGGCACTGGAGGGCGGTGAAGAGGCGCCTGATGCAGCCCCGCCCTCTCGAAACGGCCGGCGTCACGGTGGGCGGGGTGGCCCGAGGGAAGGAATTGCATCCAAGATGGCCCTCGGGCCGGCGCTGGCTCAGCCGGCCGGGGCCGCCGCCGCAGCCTTCCCGCCGCCGGGGCAGCCGGGACTGGGGGCCCAGCCGCAGGGGCAGCAGCAGCAGGCCTCTCAGCTCGGGCCGGCTGTGGGCGGCGTTGGCGGCGGGCGGGCGTCCCGCGTTGTTGACTCCTCCGGCGGCGGCTGGAAGCTGGGGGGAGGGGGAAGGGTGGCTGCTCCTCCTCTCCTTCCCCCGCCCCATCCCTAGCCCCGCCCTCGGAGGCGCCGCTGCTGTGAGCTTACGAGCGGTGCAAACAGCCCTTCCTCGTCCCCCTCCCCTTTCTTCCCCCCGTCGCCTCGCTGCCGCCGTTGCCCTGGGGCCGGGCGGGCGACCGGGAGACCGCGGCGCTTGGATGCTTGGAGCAGGTAAGCTGCCGGCTGCCTCCTTTCCCCGTCTCCCGCCTCCCGTTCGTTGCTTGCCAGCCCGGCCGAAGGGGAGGCGGGAGGCGAGGAAAGGAGCCTGCCTCCCTTTCGGGAGGCCTTTCCTCACCTCCCGCCTCCCCTTCGGCCGGGCTGGCAAGCAACGAATGGGAGGCAGGAGACGGGGAAAGGAGGCAGCCGGCAGCTTACCTGTCGCGAGCTCCAGGCATCCAAGCGCCCTCCCGCCTCCCCCCCACCCCACCTCACCTGGATGCCGACATTTGCTGTTTTGCCCTCTGCGCATGCGCAGAGGGCAAAACAAATGGCGGCACCCAGGCGCCCCTCCCCCCGTCCCGCTTAAAAATAAAAAAATCTGGTCACTTTGGCCTACTAGGCCCACCAGAAGTTGGAAAACGGGCTGTTTCTGGCCTCCAGAGGGCCTCCCGGGTGGTGGTGGAGACCATTTTCGCCCTCCCCAGGGATTGAATTATAAGTGTGGGCACTTGCGCATGCGCGATAGCGTGCGAGCACGCGCTTTCGGCACCCGAGGAAAAAAAGGTTCGCCATCACTGTCCTAGACAGATGAATTGGTCAGTCATAGACATCTTTCCATAAAGGAACCAATGCAGGGGCGGGTTCCTCTTACCTTGCTACCGGTGCACTGCGCGCGCATCATCACATTTCACGCGTGTGCACGCTCACTATGCGCACGCGTCCCCTCACGCGATGTTGCTTCCGTGCATGCACAGGAAGCAAAAAAAGGCCAAAAATTCAAAAAAAAGATGGCGCCGCGTGACGGACCGGCGATGACAGCACCGGAGCCGTCACGCGCAAATTGCACAATCGGTGGGTGCTTACCGGAACGGCGCACTGGACCGCACCGGTAGGAAGCCACCACTGAACCAATGGTTATAGCAACCATTGAAGTGATGGTGAGAAGCAAATTTGTCCAAAAACTTTCGAAAAATCAAACGTGACTCTATTGATTGGCGCCTAATGGTTGAGTTTCATTGATATCAAGGATAATCTGTAACTTTGAATTAGAGTGAAAATGCGCTGACTTTCAAAGGTTTGAACATTCTTCCGATACTTTGAAAAATGTTCATGTACTGGATATTCCTCAACTATGTTTGAGTTCAGGTATGAAAAGTATGAAGCACCGTTCAAATTTCCACCAGGTTACAAATTACTGAGTTGTGGGTTTGTGTTTTTCCCAATCACTTTCCAGCGAGCCTTCAGAAGACGAGGCGTTTAGCGCATCCCAAATAAGAAGCTCCCTTAGTATGAATGTGGATTTTTCATTAGATTCTGAGCCCGCTAAGCCTGTGGGGCTGAGCCAGAGAAAGCTCTTCAGAAGGCTAATATCCATTGAAGAAGACCATCTACCACACCTTCTGAATAGGACAGAGAGACAACTAATGCAGTGGTCTGAAGAAGATGAAGACGAACGAGGACCAGATGTGAATGGAGTCCAACGGCAGCCACAGGTTGAACAGTCTCACGCCTCACCTAGGGAAGAGCCCATAGGGAAAGAAACCCTGACAAATGTAAGGAACAAAACTGAATTATTTAGATTTTACAGAAGAGAATATTTGTAGCTTACGGTTGAACTATGGGGTCCTTGGTGCTCTCAGAGGTGGGTTGTTTTCTCGCAGATTTTAGATTTTATTTTGGATGAAATGCATTTTGACAAAATTAAAAGAATAACAGGGTTGGTAGGGACCTTGGAGGTCTTCTAGTCCAACCCCCTGCTCAAGCAGGAAACCCTATAGCATTTCAGACAGATGGTTACCCAATCTCTTCTTAAAATCCTCCAGTGTTAGAGCACCCAAAACTTCTGCAGGTAAGTCGTTCCACTGCTTAATTGTTCTAACTGTCAGGAAATTTCTTCTTAGTTTTAGGTTGCTTCTCTCCTTGCTTAGTTTCCATCCATTGCTTCTTGTCCTGCCTTTATGTGCTTTGGAAAATAGGTTGACTCCCTCTTGTTTGTGGTAGCCCTTCAAGTTTCTAAAAATTTACAATGAGAATACACCTATCTTCTAGATATAAAGTTAGGTAAAGAAAGCAACAGCAGTACATTAGCTCTTTCATTATTAGTTCCGAGTAAAATTGTAATAAATATTTCGGTCTCTCCTGTAAAAAGTTTAAATCACATGTGGATAGCTTTGAACAATCACCTTTATATATGACTGGAAAAATGTAAAGAAAGGTGCATTTTCCTTATTCTGAGGTTACATTAATATTACAAAGATGTAAAATGAAAAATGTGGAAGCATAAATCTCTTGCTTCTAATCGAAGAGAAATTTAAAACTCAGGAATAGAAATTTATCAGGAGGACAGCAGCGAGACTTCCTACTCTAAGCAAACTATATTGCATTGTTTTAACTTTTAATGCTTTGTGTTATTATATTGTACATCCTGTATTTTAATCTTTTATCATTGTTATTTTGGTTCGTCGCACAGTTAGCCAGATGTTCAAGGCTGAATTTAGCATTTTTATCCACCTACTGAGACCTTCCCAAGAACCTGGGATAGGCAGATCTGGATGTTTAATGGTGTTACAGATATCGTCACAGGATGTAAGCTGTTCCGAGTAAAGCTGCCTTCTGCAATTGGCCGATGAAGAATTTTGTCAATGCCAACAGTGTTCAAGTGGTGCTCCAGTTAGCAATAGCAATAGCACTTAGACTTATATACTGCTTCATAGTGCTTTACAGCCCTCTCTAAGCGGTTTACAGAGTTCAGCATATTGCCCCCAACAATCTGGGTCCTCATTTTACCGACCTCAGAAGGATGGAAGGCTGAGTCAACCTTGAGCCGGTGAGATTTGAACAGCTGAACTGCAGCTAGCAGTCAGCTGAAGTAGCCTGCAGTGCTACACTCTAACCACTGCGCCACCTCGGCTCAGTTGTTTTGTGATTGCACCCAAGGCGCAAATACTATCATCTTTATCATGATCAATCATTTTCTTATTAATCTCATATAAAAGAATCGCCTAGCCATTTCTCATTTATACATTGCATTCTTCTTTATCCTCCTGGTTTAACATTTGTATTGAGTTAAAAGATAAAATAAGATGCAAAATACAAAAGTAAGTAGGAAAACGGTGGGGAGGAAGAGGGGGAAGAGAAGTGAAGGAGGATAAAGAAAACAGAAAAAGAAGCATTGACGTCCGACTCCCTCTGTTGCAGTAAAACCAAGGCATTAACATCAAATCACAACTGTTTGATTTTTTCATAAGAATATGAACCAGCCATTTCTATGCATCCTTTTTTTATCCTATGCCTAACAATGCAACCCTAAACACCTAATATTTGTGCTTGTGTGAAGGATGAAGCGTTCCGCACGGCTCCGGATCGTATATTCAAGATAGTTCTGGTGGGGAATTCAGCTGTGGGAAAAACGGCCTTTTTGAAGCAATTCTGCGAAGAGCGGTTTTTTCCAGGCACGGCTGCTACCGTCGGTAAGTAAAAGAGAATGGACATTCGTACGATTAGCCAGGCCATTCATACCTGTGTGCAGGTATCTGGGATTTGGTAACTGCCAACATCCCTTAGATCAATTTTAGGAATGCCTTTTTGCTTTTTTAAAAACTCACAAATAAAATAATAACAATAAAGGTATAGTCCTCGACTTACGAGCACAATGGAGCCCAAAATTTCCATTGCTAAGTAAGACAGTTGCTAAGTGAGTTTTTTGTCCCATTTTACATCTTTTCTTGCCACAGTTGTTAAACGAATCACTGCGGTTGTTAAGTAGTAAGATGGTTGTTAAGTGAACAGGGCTTCCCCATTGACTTTGCTCAGTGGTGGGTTCCTACCAGTGCGGTCCACTCTATAGCACCGGTAGCGGCCCGCTGGTGACGTCACAGTACCGGTGCGGTCAGTTGCCGGTGCCTGGGCGCCGCCATTTTTTTAAAAAGTTTTTTTTTAATTTTTTAAAAAAATTTCTTCTGTGCATGCCCAGAAACCTGACAATTAAGTCTTTCCCCGTCCCTTTGCTTGAAAATAATAAGAAGCTCGCATGTGACACTTTTCCTTCGCTTTTGCCTAAAGCTTCCCAAAGTGGGCGTTTTCCGAAAGCTTAACCTTTTATACTGTTAATTTTATAGAGTTTTATACTGTTATTCTTTAGATGAAAACATTGAGGACTGTTAAAAGATACTGTTCTTTTAACAGTCCTCAATATTTTTGTCTAAGGAATCCATGACTGAAACCAAAAATGCTGTATGAGACTTGCTTGTCTTTTAACTATAGCATTTTCTGCATATAAAGGTTGCTGTGTTGCCATGGTGTAACATGCACTTTGTATGCAAAGCTTTTCATGAAGGTATAAAATAGCAAAAATAGTAGTAACATCTCTCTGAAATAACTAATATATGACCGGCAAGCCGGTCACATGGCCAGCAAGCCACGCCCACCCAGTCACATGGCTAGCAATCCACACCCACAAAATAAGCCACACCCACAGAGTGGTAGTAAAAAAATTAGGAACCCGCCCCTGACTTTGCTTATCAGAAGGTTGTAAAGGGGGAATCACATGACCCCGGGACACTGCCACCGTCATAAATCTGAGTCGGTTGCCAAGTGTCTGAATTTTGATCATGTGACCATGGGGATGCTGCCATGGTCCTAAGTTTGAAAACTGGTCCTAAGTCACTTTTTTCAGTTCCGTTGTAACTTCTGACAGTCACTAAACAAATGGTTGTAACTTGAGGGCTACCTGTATTAAAAAAAAGCGTAAGTCTGGATAGATAAATTTAAGGGGCTACCAAACGCCCTGGTTTATAATAAGAAATTGACCTTTACAAACTTTATGTATAGTTTTTAAGAAAAAAAGATTTGGCTGGAGATAATAGAATAGAATAGGAGAACAGAGTTGGAAGGGACCTTGGAGGTCTTCTAGTCCAACCCCCTGTTCAGGCAGGAAACCCTATACCAGTGATGGCGAACCTTTTTTCCCTCGGGTGACAAAATAGTGTGCGCACGCGTTATCGCACGCTCGTGCGTGCCCACACCCATAATTCAAAGCCCCCCACTTGCCCCACCCCCCTGTGCATGCGTGCATGACCCCCCCACTCCCCCGTTTCCCGACTTCCAGTGGGCCCAGTAGGCCCGTTTTTTGCCCTCCCCAGGCTCCAGAGGCTTTCTTGGAGCTTGGGGAGGGCAGAAACGCTCCCTCCACCACCCCGGAGGCCCTCTGGAGGCCAAAATCGTCCTCCCAGAGCCTCCGCGTGAGCCAAAAATCAGCTGGCGTGCACTCACATGCATGCTGGAGCTGAGCTAGGGCAACGGCTTGTGTGCCGGCAGATATGGCTCCACGTGCCACCTGTGGCACCCGTGCCATAGGTTCGCCATCACTGCCCTATACCATTCCAGAGAAATGGTTATCCAACATCTTCTTAAAAATTTCCAGTGTTGGAGCATCCACAACTTCTGGAGGCAAGCCGTTCCACTGGTTAATTGTTCTAATTGTCAGGAAATTCCTCCTTAGTTCTAGGTTGCTTCTCTCCTTGATTAGTTTCCACCCATTGCTTCTTGTTCAGGTGCTTTGGAGAATAGCTTGACTCAAATGCAGAAAATACAGAATAACAGAGTTGGAAGGGACCTTGGAGGTCTTCTAATCCAACCCCCTGCTTAGGCAGGAAAGCTACACAACTTCAGACAAATGGTTGTCCAATCTCTTCTTAAAAACTTCCAGTGTTGGAGCATTCACATCTTCTGGAAGCAGGTTGTTCCACTGGTTAATTGTTCTAACTGTCAGGAAATTTCTCCTTAGTTCTAGATTGCTTCTCTCCTTGATTAGTTTCCATCCATTGTTCCTTGTCCTGCCTTCAGGTGCTTTGGAGAATAGCTTGACTCCCTCTTCTTTATAGCAACCCCTGAGATATCGGAACACTGCTATCATGTCATAATAAGTAATAAAATGATCATAAGATAAGTAATCTTAAACAAGAAAACGGTGCTTTAAAAATACTTTTCTTTCTCGTATGTTGAATGCAAACATTGAGGAAAAACATGCATTGACAATTCAGTGTTGTAGGTCAGTGGTCCCCATCCTTTACGACTTGACGGGCCAACTGGGGAGAGAGGGGAACCGAGCCACGTGAGTGGTGAGCTGGCGCAGTTCACTCATGGTTTTGGGGTACGGTTTCATGCTCTTTCAGGCTTCTCCATGCCAAAAGCTTTTGCAAAGGCCTGAAGTAGCGCAAGATCGCTCCCCCGAAGCCTTTCGTCCGTTTGCAAACAGCTTTTGGGGGTAGGGAAGAGAAGACTTTGGGGGCGCAGTCTCATGCGCCTTCAGACTCACGGAGGCTGCCCGATGCGCCAAAAGCGGATTGGGTGTCCTGCTCAGGCAGCCTTGGTGAGTTAGCAAAGATGAGCAAGGCTCACACGTCCCACTCAGCCTCTGCTCTCACCGCTCCTCTTTTGGAACACCGGGAGCAGACGGCTTGGCGGCCCGCCTAGGAGGAGGGAGAATGGAACCGGGCCACACGAGCAGCGGGCCGCTTGCGCTAGTGGGCTTGTATGCACGTGCCCCCCCCACTCACATGGCCTGGTTGCGAATAGGCCACAGCCCAGTAATGGGCTCCGGCCCCCAGGTTGGGGACCCCTGTTCTAGGTCATATATAGCACTAGCAGTAGCACTTAGACTTATATACCGCTTCATAGTGCTTTCCAGCCCTCTCTAAGCGGTTTACAGAGTCAGCATATTGCCCCCAACAATCTGGGTCCTCATTTTACCCACCTCAAAAGGATGGAAAGCTGACTCAACTTTGAGCCAGTGAGAATCGAACTGCTGACAGCCGGCAGTCAGCAGAAGTAGCTTGCAGTACTGCACTCTAACTACTGCGCCACCGCGGCTCACATATAATTTATATTTTCAAATTTGTATAAGGAGAACCAGTTCAGTGCAGTAGTTAAGGCGACAAGTTAGAAACCAGGAGACGGTGAGTTCTAGTCCTGCAATGAACGTTAAGACAGCTGGATGACTTTGAGCCAGTCCATCTCTCTCAGCCGAAGGAAGAAGGCAAGGGCAAACCACTTCTTGGAGAATCTTGTATATTATTAGTGGAGAAATGTAGCAGAGTCCTGGAAGCCTGTCAACACAATTATGTTATTTAACTTATTCCTAGGGTAATTTAGGCAGAGGTACCCTGACTGTCCTTCCTTCCTCTGAGCTTAGCTGTTCCTTGGACCAACAATTCTTCCTCCCCTCCTTTCTCAGAGCCTGTGAGACATTCTATTGCAGTGATGGCAAACCTATGGCACGCGTGCCACAGGTGGCATGTGGAGCCATATCGGAGGGCACGCGAGGTATTGCCCTATGTCAGCTCCAGTGCGCTGGCCAGCTGATTTTCGGCCTTAGGGAAGGCCGTTTCGCCCTCTGGAGGCTTCAGGGAAGCTTCCTGAAACCCCGGAGTACAAAAAAAGGCCCAATGGGCAAACCGGAAGTTTGGAAAAACGCACTTCCGGTTTGCTGTTGGGCTGTTTTTCTCACTCTGGAGGGTTCAGGGAAGCTTCCTGAAGCCCCGGAGTGTGAGAAACAGCCCAACGGGTGCGTTTTTCCGAACTTCCGGTTTGCCCGTTTTGCCGTTTTCACCGTCCCAGGCTTCAGTGAGGCCTTTGCGCTTGCGCGAGGGCGGGGGGTGCGCATGCGCAGGGGGCAGCGCGGGGTGGTGGTTGTGTGCATGCACTAGAGCGCTCACACACACCCTTTTGGCACGCGAACCAAAAAAGGTTCGCCATCGCTGTTCTATCACATTCTGGCCTTTTAAATGAGAATAATAACAGTAATAATTTTCCAAAAGAATAGTTTCTGGTTGTGATGGAGGCGCCCATGTATTCTAGTGATGCTAAGGGCTACGCTAAACAGGTCAACCATATCAGACAGGTTTGGCTGAAGAGTCAAACTAAATCTGTTCCAAGCAAAGCCATTCAATATCACGAGAATGCACAATTTGAATTTCATGTCGGATTGACTGTCGCCCCGATTAACAAGGGTCACGTTGAATGCCATGGCTCCTGGGCACTCGTGGAAAAAAAAATGTGTTAACAGAGTCCACCTCCCTCTGCTAGGCAAACCAAGGATTGAAGTTGACAGGCAATCAAAAGTGAATAATTTGGTCAAAGGAACAAAAAAAACCCAACACCTTCTGGGTTATGGAATGTTTTTACCAACCGGAGCCATCAAAACGAAGATTTCAAAAATGAAAGTATTAGCTTTGGGAAGAAAAATATCTGGATTTAGAGGTTAATGAGCAGAGACTTTCTGGACCAAAGGGGTGTAATTTTGAAAGACAAGTTCTTTACCAAGCTGAACTGGAAGCAATTGGATTAGAGAATTACAGAATAACAAGAGTTGGAAGGGACCTTGGAGGTCTTCTAGTCCAGCCCTCTGCTCAAGCAGGAAACACTACACCATGCCGAACAAATGGCTGTCCAATCTTTTCTTAAAACCTCCAGGGATGGAGCATCCACAACTTCTGAAAGGAAGCCATTCCACTGATCAATTGTTCTCACTGTTAGGAAGTTTCTCCTTAGTTCCAGGTTGCTTCTCTCCTTGGTCAGTTTCCATCCATTGTTTCTTGTCCTGCCTTCAGTTCAGTCTTTGGTGTTGAGACATACCTGGTTCAGATCATGAATTGCTGGTGGCTAAGAACAGGATTAAATTCCATTACTCCTTGTCTTGCCTTCAGGTCCTTGGGTGAATAGGTTCACCCCCTTTTCTCCGTGACTGCCCCTCAAAGATTGGAAGGCTGCTATCATGTCACATGGAGTTATTATTATTGTTATTTTTTTACGATTTCGTTTCTGACTGTTCTGAACATAACTGCTTTTTCCAGTGAGCTTGATGGCATGACATTGCTGGAATTTTGTGATTTTTGCCTTCCCACTAGTGACGTGTGTGGTTTTATACACTCCAACACTTGCTTGTGTGTCATCTTCACCAGCGGTGAAATCTACTTACAGTATTTTTCGGAGTATAAGACGCACCGGAGTATAAGACGCACCTTAGTTTTTGGGGAGGAAAATAGGGGAAAACAATCTGTACCAGGTATTCATCTAGCTAGCATCCTTAGTCTGGTCAGCTTCAGCACATTATTTTATCCCCTGGTTAGGACTTAAAAAAACCTTCTTCTGAGAGAGTAACAATGAAAGAGCCTGCAAGCCAGTAAGAGCTGGGAAGATAGTTAGCACCTGGTTAGGGCTAGAAAAAAACTTATTCAGAGCAAGTAGAGCAATGAAAAAAAATTCTGCAAAGACTTAGGGCTGGAAAAACATTCTTTGGAGAGAGTAACAATGAAAAAGCCTGCAAGGTAAGAGCTGGGAAGATCTGTTGGCATCTAGTTAGGGCTGGAAAAAAAGCTACATTCAAAGTATAAAACTCACCCAAATTTTCATCCACTTTTAGGGAGGAAAAAGGTGCGTCTTATACTCCGAAAAATACGGTACCTTCCCTACCGGTTCAGAAGCGCACGCACGCCATCGTCGTGCACACAGAAGGCTTTGCACATGTTCAGAGGGTTAAAAAAAGAAAGTGGCGACGTCCGGGTGGGTGGGCGGAGCCTCGCACTGGTGCCGCCACTACCGGTTCTCTGAACCACCAGCGGCTGCCGCTACCGGTACGCCCGAACCGGGCCAAACCGGTAGCATTTCACCCCTGACCTTCACCATCCAAGGAATGTGCAGGAGCCTTTTCCAACGCCACAGCTCAAATGAGTCGATTTTCCTCCTGTCTGGTTTTTTTCATGGCCCAACTTTCAAAACCATAGGTAGCTATTGGGAACACAATAGTACAGACAAATCTCCATGTAGGTGCCAACTGATGTCCCTTTGTTTTTTCATACTCAATTCACACTAATTATTGCTGTGTAACCCAATACAATTTTGAGACTTTATTTTCTGGATCGTATTCACTGCTTTAATCAATCTGCAGTGCTAGGGAAATACGCATTCCATAATTCACACTAATTATTGCTGCGTAACCCTGTTCAATTTTGACACTTTTTTTTTCGTGGATTGCATTCGCTGCTTTGATCAATCTGCAATGCTAGGAAAATAAATTCTTGTAGGCATTTGATCTCATTACTGTCAATTATTGTTTTGACAGTTCCGTTCCTTGGAGTGGTTATGAGCTCGGCTCGTTTGATGTTCAGCAAGAGGTGAAAATTCTCACTTTCTTCTTTAATCTTTTTGATCAGATGTAACAGGTTGGTTTCCGATATATTGGTTTTTTGAGAGGAGAATTGTGTTGTCGGTCACCATACAGGTAATCCTCAACTCGCAACCACAATTGAGCCCAGAAGTTACGTTGCTAAGTGAGAAATTTAGTGAGTTTTTGCCCTGTTTTACGATTTTTCTTGCCACATTTGTTAAGTGAATCACTGCCGTTGTTAAATTAGTAACATGGTTGTTAAATGAATCTGGCATCCTCATTGACTTTGCTTGAAAGAAGGTCGCAAAATAGAATCACATGACCCCCGGATACTGCTTCAGTCATAAATGTGAGTTAGTTGTCAAGCAATATTACTTTCTAACTACTGCACCATACAGATAGATGATAGATAGCAATAGCAATAGCACTTAGACTTACATACCGCTTCATAATGCGTTACAGCCCTCTCTAAGCAGTTTACAGAGTCAGCATATTGCCCCCAACAATCTGGGTCCTCATTTTACCAACCTTGAAAGGATGGAAGTCAACCTTGAGCTGGTGAGACTCGAACTGTTGGCAGTTGGCAGTCAGCGGAATTAGCCTGCAATACTGCATGTGCCATATGAGTTCTAGTCCTGCCTTGGGCAGAAAGACAGCTGGATAACCTGCTTTCACTTCTCATATCATTTTCTACCCAGTAGCAGTGGTGAGATTCAAATTTTTTACTACCGGTTCTGTGGGCATGGCTTGGTGGGCGTGGCAGGGGAAGGATACTGTAAAATCTCCATTCCCTCCCTATCGGCTGGGACTCGGGAGGCAGAGAATAGATGGGGGCGGGGCCAGTCAGAGGTGGTATTTACCGGTTCTCCGAACTACTCAGAATTTCCGCTACCAGTTCTCCAGAACTGGTCAGAACCTGCTGAATTCCACCTCTGGCCACGCCCCCATCTATTCTCATAGACGTCATATGTGCCTATTTTTTGCATACTTTTTCACAGTTTGCAAGACAGTATGTATGCTGTGCAAAAGAGACACTCCATAAACCAAAAAGGGAATAAAAAGAGCAAAACACCTCCCTACCAGCAACCAACACCCAGATGGGCATAGATTAACTCCAAGATTAACATCAGACCAACAATCAAGAAGTAAACAATCCTCCAGTCAAGGAACTCCCAAACAAGCTAACAGTAAACAGCCCACCAAAGACCATTCCGCCCAATACTGACAGGGCAAGCCTCTAGAACAGTGATGGCGAACCTATGGCACGGGTGCCACAGGTGGCACGCGGAGCCACATCTGCCGGCACACGAGCCGTTGCCCTAACTCAGCTCCAGTGCGCATGTGCGTGCCTGCCAGTTGATTTTTGGCTCGCGTGGAGGCTCTGGGAGGGCGATTTCGGCCTCCGGAGGGCCTCCAGGGTGGCAGGGGGGAGCATTTTTGCCCTCCCGAAGCTCCAAGAAAGCCTCTGGAACCTGGGGAGGGTGAAAAATGGGCCCACCGGGCCCACTGGAAGTCGGGAAATGGCGGAGTGGGGGTCGTGCACGCATGTGCAGGAGGGTAGAGCAAGTGAGGGGCTTTGAATTATGGGTGTGGGCACGCACGCGCGTGCAATAGCGCACACACGCCCTATTTCGGCACCCGAGGAAAAAAAGGTTCACCATCACTGCTCTAGAATATAAACTGAGAGCAAACCCCATTCCTTACTAACACTGATGATGTTACCTAGTATGGTGATGAAACGTCTGCAACAGTGGTGGGTTGCTCCCGGTTCGGTCCGGTTCTGCAAACTGGTGGTGGCGGCGGGAGGCTCCGCCCACCCGCCCGGGATGCTTCTGCGCATGCGCAGAAGCATCACGCGTGTGCACGCAAACCGGTAGTAATGGGTTTTAGAACCCACTTCTGGTCTGCAAGAAAACAACCAAGCTCAGAGAGCGCCAAGGCCCCCTCATTTCAACCCTGAGCTGCAAATATTCTCCTTTATTGAGCCAACTGTTCTTGGCACCACGTTGGTCAGAAATTCTTTCCCTTGGCTTGTTTTTGTTGATGCATTCATGAGCAGTAAAGTGGTGTTGGAATCCTTTTGATTTTCACAAATGTATTCCTGATGTGGCCCTTCCTGCAAGTCTCTTCTAGCTGCTTGCAATGCTGGTGCTAGCAGAATTTATTGTCTTTTTTTTTGGAAGACAAAGAATGTTCTCTTCGGGAAGCAAAAATGTCTCTTTGGACATCTGCATTCAATCTCCTCTCTTCCTCCCATTTGCCTTCTGCTTTGGCTGCTTTTCTCTCTCTCTCTTCTCGGCTATTTTGGCGGTTTCATCTGAAAGCCATTTGTGCTTTTTCTCTGGTTTCTTGCATGGTCGGTGTTCAACCACTGCTTCTGTGATGGCCGATCGAACTTCTTGCCCCAGTGCATCAGGCGTCTTCTGAGCCGTGTCCAGCAGTTCAAACCTATTTTTTTCCCCCACCTCAATTGCATGGAGAGGGATTTTGATGGGTATTGATTTTGGTGAGGTCAAACTTCTGTGGTGTTGCTTTCTCTTGGATTTGAGGAATTTAAGTCTGTTCTTAGCCACTAGCAATTCATGATCTGAACCAGGTACCGTATTTTTCAGAGTATAAGATGCACCGGAGTATAAGACGCACCTTAGTTTTTGGGGAGGAAAATAGGGGAAAACAATCTGCCTACCAGGTATTCATCTGGCTAGTGTCCTTAGTCTGGTCAGCTTCAGCACATTATTTTATCCCCTGGTTAGGACTTAAAAAAACCTTCTTCGGAGAGAGTAACAATGAAAGAGCCTGCAAGCCAGTAAGAACTGGGAAGATAGTTAGCACCTGGTTAGGGCTAGAAAAAAACTTACTCGGAGCAAGTAGAGCAATGAAAAAAAATTCTGCAAAGACTTAGGGCTGGAAAAACATTCTTCTGAGAGAGTAACAATGAAAAAGCCTGCAAGGTAAGAGCTGGGAAGATCTGTTAGCACCTAGTTAGGGCTGGGGGAAAAAAGCTACATTCGAAGTATAAGACGCACCCAAATTTTCAGCCACTTTTAGGGAGGAAAAAGGTGCGTCTTATACTCCGAAAAGTACGGTATGTCTCAACACCGAGGACTGAACTGGACAATTGATGCTTGCATAGTCCATCTAGTCTCAGTGCAAAGAAGAGCAACTAAGATGATGAAAGGCCTGGAGACTAAAACCTATGAAGAACGGTTGCAGGAACTGAGTCTGGCTAGTCTAGAGAAAAGAAGGAGTAGGGATGGGGGGATTTATTTATTTATTTATTTTATTTGTCAAAACGTGTACAAGATAACAGGTATGGTATAAACATAAACAAAAGCAAAGTAGGTACAGATAAATGAGGACAATAGGACAGAAGGACAGGGACGGTAGGCACAGTGGTGCGCTTATGCACGCCCCTTACAGACCTCTTAGGAATGGGGTGAGGTCAACTGCAGACAGTCTAAGGTTAAAGTTTTTGGGGTTTGGGGAAGAAACCACAGAGTCAGGTAGTGCATTCCAGGCATTGATTACTCTGTTGCTGAAGTCGTATTTTCTGCAGTCGAGTTTCGAGCGGTTTACATTGAGTTTGAATCTATTGTGAGCGCGTGTGTTGTTGCGGTTGAAGCTGAAGTATTCATTGACAGGTAGGACATTGTGGCAAATGATTTTATGGACTGCATTTAGATCATTGAGGAGTTTCCACAAATAGGGGGTTCAGCTAATTTTCCAAAGCACTAGAAGGGAAGACGAGAAGCAACAGATGGAAACTAATAAGGAGAAAACCAACCTAGAACTAGGGAGAAATTTCCTAACAGTGAGAACAATTACAAGTGGAACAGCTTGCCTTCAGAAGCTGTGGGTGCTTCATCACTGGAGGCTTTTAAGATGAGCTTGGACAGCCATTTGTCTGAAATTGTACAGGGTCTCCTGCTTGAGCAGGGGTCTGGACTAGAAGACCTCCAAGGTCCCTTCCAGCTCTGTTCTGATTGATTGATACAATTGGAGCTGTTTGTCTTCTACAGGTGTGGATTACTCTATGAAAACTGTGAGCTTGGATGGCAGCCAGGTGGTGCTGCAACTCTGGGACACTGCTGGGCAAGAAAGGTAATCCAGGACCTTCTTATCTGCTGGCTGAGTTCTTGGTAGGAAATGCCCCCATGGTGTAGTTCAGCCCAAATTCCTGTGGAAGGTGTGTCCGTCCTCAAGGTAGACCAAAGTAGGAAACCACTGCTATGTAAATGGAAAATCACCAAAGATCCATTGGCTTCCCTCACCTGTTTTGACCCGTCTGCTGAGACGGTTTACTGGGGTGTGGCTGATAAACATGTTACAACTACTTGGAGCCACAGGTGAGGGCTGAGCACCGGGTGAGAACCAACGATGAATCAGTAGCCCCAAAATGGGCACGGCAGGCAGGGCCCTCCACCAGAGGTGCTACTCCTCATAAACACGTATCAATTACCGGTAGGACTTCTTTTATGGTAACAGTTACAGTGACAGAGAGTGGGGCGCAATAGCTCAGTAGGTAAAGACACTGAGCTTGTCAGCTGGAGAGCTGACAGCCTGGGTTTGAGACCTGCGCACTTGTATAATGGGGTGAGCTCTCGTTCTTGCCTCAGCTCCTGCCCACCTAGCAATCCGAAAGCATGCAAATGCGAGTAGATAAATAGGTACCACTTTGGGGGGAAGGTAACAGCATTCTGTGCACCTCGGTGTATAGTCATACTGGCCACATGACCATGGAAAATGTCTTCGGACATTGCTGGCTCTCTAGGTTAGGAATCGGAGATGACCACCGCCGCCTAGAATCGGACATGACTGGACAGCGAAAAATTTTACCTTTTGTTTTTACAATGACAGACCAGAGGTGGGTTCCTCCTGGTTCAGACCGGTTCACCCGAACTGGTAGTGACCCGCTGGTGACGTCACGATGATGTCACGGAACCGCTTCAGTCGGTGCCGGTCCATGGGCACCGCCATCTTTATTTTATTTTATTTTTTATTTTATTTTTTGAATTTTTTTTTTCTGAGCATGTGCAGAAGCCGAGTTTCCGGCACTGTGCATGCAGTCGCCATCTTGTTTTTGGCTTTTTTTTTCACGAGGAAGCGAACTGGCAGTGAGGTAATTAGAACCCACCCCTGTGACAGACCTTTGCAAGTCTGAATGTGCTCCCTTTATCTTCATGTAAACTAGGAAGGGACTGGTCTGAGGCCTTTTCTCAAGTTAATTTTGTGGCCTGCACTCAGGCCCCCGTAAGATGGCCGTTGCCTCGGCAGCAGCTCTTCCTCCTGTGTGTCACATTCCCCTTTCCCCTCTGCTTTCCGAACCAGCTGTGGTTTTTTTTTCTCTTTAAGCCAGGAATCCTGAAGGAGTTTTCTTCCCTTCAGCTTTTTACAAGAATTAGGTACCAGGAAATAACTTTTCGAATTCGGCTCCTGGGCCAAGAGTCAGAGTTAAAAGCTAAAGACTGGAGGAACTCAAAGGACATACCAAGGAAACAAGCTTTGTGAGGGAGAAGATGATTCTTACTGGCAATTCAGCCTAATGAAACCCCCCCCCCACCAGAAGTGGGTTCCTCCCGGTACGCTCTTACCCGTTGGTCACCGCAAAGCCGAAGAAGCTGGTGGCGTTCGCGGCGTGGGGCTTCTCCCGCCCGCTTCCCCCGCCCGCCTGGACGCCGCCATTTGCATTCTTTTGCCCTCTGCGCAAGCAGAACGCTTTGCGCATGCTCAGAGGGCAAAAGAACACAAATGGTGGTGTCCAGGTGGGCGAGGGAAGCGGGCGGGGGAAAGCCCCGCGCCGCGAACGCCACCAGCTTCTTTGGCTCTGCGGCGACCAACAGGTAAGAGCGTACCAACAGGTAAGAGCGTACTGGGAGGAACCCACCTCTGCCCCCCACCCCACATGTACCTTAAATCTTAGAAATTCAGTTTGGCTACAGGTGTTGTTTTCTTTAGCTTCTGTTTCACAGTTGAAGAGCAGTTAAAGAGAAGTTAAAAAAGAAAAGGGAATTCTGACTGAATGTTTAAAATAAGGTGACCAAACGTCCCGATTTTGGCGGGACAGACCCGCTTTTTCATGATTTGTCCCGCGTCCCGCCCGTCCTCTAAAAAGTCCCGATTTTTTTAAAGAATGCACGACTAGGGCATTCTTTCAAAAAATCGGCCTGAAAGGGCGGCGTGCGAGATTGGGGGGAGGAGTTAATCGGCCTGAAAGGGCGGTGAAGAGGTGCCTGATGCAGCCCCGCCCTCTCGAAACGGCCGGCGTCGCGGTGGGCGGGGCGGCCCGAGGGAAGGAATTGCATCCAAGATGGCCCTCGGGGCGGCGCTGGCTCAGCCGGCCGGGGCCGCCGCCGCAGCCTTCCCGCCGCCGGGGCAGCCGGGACTGGGGGCCCAGCCGCAGGGGCAGCAGCAGCAGCAGCAGGCCTCTCAGCTTGGGCCGGCCGTGGGCGGCGTTGGCGGCGGGCGGGCGTCCCGCGTTGTTGACTCCTCCGGCGGCGGCTGGAAGCTGGGGGGAGGGGGAAGGGAGGCTGCTCCTCCTCTCCTTCCCCCACCCCATCCCTAGCCCCGCCCTCGGAGGCGCCGCTGCTGTTGGGAGGGGTGAGGGACGAGGAGCCGTCACCGCTTTGAGCTTACGAGTGGCGCAAACAGCCCTTCCTCGTCCCCCTCCCCTTTCTTCCCCCCGTCGCCTCGCTGCCGCCGTTGCCCCTTCGGGAGCCCATCTCCCCTTCGGGAGGCCTTTCCTCGCCTCCCGCCTCCCCTTCGGCCGGGCTGGCAAGCAACGAACGGGAGGCGGGAGACGGGGAAAGGAGGCAGCCGGCAGCTTACCTGCTCCAGGCATCCAAGCGCCCTCCCTCCTCCCCCCCGCCCCACCTGGATGCCGACATTTGCTGTTTTGCCCTCTGCGCATGCGCAGCGTTCTGCACATGCGCAGAGGGCAAAACATTTTTTTAAGCGGTACGGGGGGGGGGCAGGCGGGCCCACCCCCCCGTCCCGCTTAAAAAAATATCTGGTCACTTTAGTTTAAAAAGAAAACTTTTCTCAAGAGTAAGAGCAATTTGAACAACCAACCAAGAGGGGTGGGTGGGCTTCTCTTTGCCAGGTGTGTTCAAACACAGACTAGACCACCACAGCTCTAGAATGCTTTAAATTGAATTGAGCTTGGACCGAGCAGGGAAGATGGCTGGGTTTGATGGCTCCTTTGTGTTCCCGTTCTGTAAAATCACTGACTTCCAGGTATCGCAGTATCACGAAGCAATTCTTCCGGAAAGCCGACGGGGTTGTTGTGATGTATGACGTAACAGCACAAGACACTTTTGTGGCTGTGAAGCAGTGGTTGGTGAGCGTGGAGGTAAGTCTGATTTGATTTAAATCCTCCAGCATTTTGGGTGTTTTTTTTCTTTCCCCCAAGTGGTTTTCAGTTCCTCAGTTCCTCTTAGGCTATTGATTGGTTGATCACACTGCTTTATGTTTTTTTATACTGCTCTCCCAGAAGACTCAAAGCAGTGGTGGGTGGGCGGAGCCTCCCGCTGCCAGCGCTACCAGTTCTAAGAACTGGTCCGAACCGGGAGCAACCCACCACTGATTCAGGGCTTGTTGGTAGCCTAATAAATGCTTCCGTTTGTCAGTTTGTGGATTGCTTTCTTCATATATTCCTGCCGGAGAATTCACTATCCTTTCAATTGCTTTTTCTTATTTCCTAGGAGGCAGCTGGGGAGAACATTCCCGTCCTTTTGCTCGGCAATAAAGTCGATAAGGAAAAAGAACGAGAGGTTCCTAAGAGATTGGGGGAACGTCTAGCCAAGGTACAGTAAGAAGAGAGAACACTGGATAATCTAGGCATAAAATAAATATTCCGTTAGCACATAGCCCTGGAAACCACTTCTTAGAGAGAATTTATTCAGTGAATCTCTTCCTTCTCTTATTGAGGTTAGGGATAGACTGAGAAATATGGAACCCCACTGTATCTGTGATTGTCATAAGTAAATATGCTTATTCTGCTACATCTTGGTTTTCCCGCTAGTAGGAAAAAAATATCCCTTGATTCAGTAGCTTGTTTCAACAAAAGCCTCGGAAGCTGTTTCATTATCTACCCACTGAGCTGTTAAGTTTCCTGATAAGGGAATTTTGGACGTCTCCTTTCCTTCCTGTCTAGTTTGGAGCAGATTCTCATGTTCCTAAAAATCATTACAGAATAGAATATAGAGTAGAGTAGAGTAGAGTAGAGTAGAGTAGAGTAGAGTAGAGTAGAGTAGAGTAGAGTAGAGTAGAGTAGAGTAGAGTAGAGTAGAATAGAATAGAACAGATTAGAATAGCAGAGTTGGAAGGGACCTTCGAGGTCTTCTGGTCCAGCCCCCTGCTCAAGCAGGAGAACCTATACAATTTCAGACAAGTGACTGTCTAGTCTCTTCTTAAAAACATCCAGTGATGAAGCACCCACAACTTCTGGAGGCAAGCTGTTCCACTGGTTAATTGTCCTCTCTGTTAGGAAGTTTCTCCTAAATTCCAGGTTGCTTCTTTCTTTGGTTAATTTCCAACCGTTGTTTCTTGTCCTGCCCTCTGCTGCTTTGGAGAATAGCTTGACCCCCTCTTCTTTGTGGCAGCCCCTCAAATACTGGAATGCTGCTATCATGTCACCCAGGGGTGGGTTCTAACTTACCTCGCTGCCAGTTTGCTTCCTCCCGTGCCTCGTGGGCGCGTGTGCACTTCACGCGTGCGCACATGCGCAGAGCCAAAAAATCAGAAAAAAAAGCCAAAAAAAAAAAGCCAAGAACAAAATGGCGACCGCATGCACAGTGCCGGAAACTCGGCTTCTGCACATGCTCAGAAGAAAAAAAAAATCAAAAAAATTCAAAAAAAGAAGAAGCAGCTGAAAACAAGATGGCGACCACATGCACAGTGCCGGAAACTCGGCTTCTACACATGCTCAGAAGAGAAAATAAATTCAAAGAATTCAAAAAAAAATTCAAAAAAATTTCAAAAAAAAGATGACGGCGCCCACGGACTGGCACTGACCGAACCGGTTCCATGATGTCATTGTGATGTCACCAACGGGTCGCTACCGGTTCGGGCGAACCGGTCTAAACCGGGAGGAACTCACTTCTGATGACACCCCTAATTCTTCTTTTCTCCAGACTAGCGAAACCCAAATCCTGCAGCCGTTCTTCATATGTTTTAGTCTCCAGGCCTTTGATCCTCTCAGTTGCTCTTCTCTGCAGTTTTTTCAAGGTCTCAACCTCTTTTTTTTGTAGTATGGTGACCAAAATTGGTTGCAGTATTCCAGGTGGGGCCTTACTAGGATTTTTATAAAGCGGTACTAGTACTTCACGTGATCTCGATTCTACAGGTAGTCCTTGACTTAACGACAGTTTATTGAGTGACCATTCGAAGTTACAACGGCACTGAAAAAGAGTGACTGATAACCGATTCTTACATTTATGACCATTACAGCATCTCCATGGTCACGTGATCAAAATGCGGGCACTTGGCAACCGTCCCCAGGGTCACGTGATCACCAGTTGCAGACCTTCCCAGCCGGCTTCTACTAACAAAGTCAATGGGAATATCCAAATTCGCTTAAAGGCTACATGATTTCACTTAACAACTGCAGCGATTTGCTTAAACCTTGGCAAAAATGGCTGCAAAATGGTTGTGCGACTCACGTAACAACTGTCTTGCTTAGCAACTGGAAAAGTCAGCTCAATTGTGTTCGTAAATCGAGGACCACCTGTCCTGTACAAGTGCAAATGGAGATTGCCTTCCTCATGCATTCATACCTGTATTCATTAACGTCAAGTCAGGGACGATGGTTCCTGTTGTCCTTCCAGCACGCTCTGAAAGAAAAGGCGAGCAACACAACCCAGAGAATTTCCCAGAAGTTCTTTCAAAGAGATCAGATCAGCATTTCACCTTCAGAAAAGCACCCTCCATATCTCCTCCTTGGCTGGGTGAATGATAATCATGTTTTATTAACATTGTTTTGTTCTCTCCCTCTTCTTTTATCTGAGATGCGTAACTCCTTCCTTTTGATCCCTTCCTTCTGAGCACAGATTATCGTCCGGTTGCCATATCGCCATCCTGGGAGTCTTCCTACATTATAATCGTTCAATCGTATTTGCCTTGACTTATGGAGAATTCAAGGTCGTTTCCCACACTCCGAGCATTAGCGTGCATACCAGGATGGCCCGTGAATTTTTATTTTTCATTGAAAAATGGGTTTTTAAAAAAACCTCCATTATAACCACATCCTTATTTTCTCCTTCAGGTTTTTCC